>CAJVGC010000001.1:21375629-21485629 GCA_910822075.1 Senecio squalidus | reverse complement strand
TTACTTCATTGCTTGTGGTACATTGTTATGTCTTCGGTTATACTGTTTACGTTTTTCATCCATAATAAGACTTATTTTTATTACTTTTTTATTAGGAACTGTGATACAGATTTTTATATTAGTAAATTGCAACCTTCTTTATTTTTGGTTTCAAATTCACAATTATAGAGTTGTGTCAAACTTCTTACACTTTTTTTTTTATATAATCTCCTTTTCTTCTTGCTTTTTAGCACCTTCTTCATGTTGTCCAAATTTTCTTTAGCATAGACAACATCCTTTGCTATTATGTCAGCCGGAACTTCAATGTCAATAACTATAATCTCAATTAAGACGAAAGAGGGGAAAATATTACTACAAAGTAATCATTAAGCACATGTAATAAACAATAATTTCATATTTAATCAGTTATGTAATTAAATACAAGCTTTACAAATGAATAAAAAGTATACATTTATGAATAAAATGTATACACTTGTATATATAATATATCCACTATTGTATTTACAGTCTCAATAAACGCTAAACATTTATAATATGTCAAAAATCAAATATAAAGAATTTATCATAAATAGGTGTTTAGATTATCTCTTGTGAATACACTTGTATTCTTTTTTTTTGGCAAAATAAAAAGAGGAGAAGACCCCATCTAAATAAAACAGATAAAAGTTATACAAAGGAGAGAAAAATTAATCTCAAACACTCGGGACATGCCTCGAGAAACAACCAAAAAATAAACCACTTTAACCGCCCAAGCAAACAATAAAAACGACCCAAAATTACAAAGTTACATATTACCAAGGCTCCATCGATCTTTAATCATCGCTCTTTAGCCGCCCAAGCAAACAATTGTATTCTTTTGTGATACAATTGTATTCTTTTGTGTATGTGCATTCAGTAGTTATGGTTGAGAAATTTTATCAAACATTTGGTATGCAATAAAATAAACATATTTTAAAGTATGTTGTCTTCGTCTATCTTATTTGAATAATACATAATGTAACATTAATTTAACATTCTATACTGATTACTAGCAAAATTAAATGAAGATTTTAATTACTTACCGATTTAAATTTCATAAGAAACATCTTTTCACCCTCCACCAATTGTTGAAAAACTGAAAAATTGGCATCTAATTGACCTTCTGTGTCACATATAACACTTGATTCTATCACGAATTGAAGAATCGAAGCAAGAAATGGAAGTAATTTGAGAATAAAAAAATTAGGTCACAAAGAACAGGACATCAAATAAAATGAAGAAAAAGAAAGATGATATCAGTTTGTAAACATGATTTGAATCGATATAGGTAGATGAATACTATCATAAATCTTGGAAATCGAAGAACAAGAACTCTGATTGTGTGGAGAGATGGAATTGATCGCATGCAGAAAGAGAAAGAGACGTGATTCCAGACAATGCAAATTTTTGATATATCGTGAATGTATAATGTCTAATCTACCCTTTTAGTGTTAAATTGCACTAGATCTTAACTAAAAATTTATAAAGGGATCTAAGGGCCAAATAATGGTTCTTTTGGTTCCTAATTATTTAGTTAGTTCTTATTTGAAACCAACTCTATATATGTGTATATATATATATATATATATATATATATATATATATATAGGAGTAGGATTAAATAAAAAGTTCCAAACTTGTAAAAAGTTGAGGAAGCAATGTGGAATTGACATGTGTCTACTTAGATAACATTTAAAAAAAATTATTATTTTTAATACAAAAAATAATATTTTTTTATTAAAAAAAAAAATTATTTTTGGAAAATAAAAATTGAACTTTTTTTTTAGATAATATCATCATTTCGGGCATATCTTTTAATGTCACACCCCGCTATAGCGGAAACACGGAATGTGAGAGCTGAAATATGAGAATATCATTACACGGTCATAAGCAAATTTAAACGATTCAAGTCATTTCATTAAAATAAAACATAGTTCAAAGTTTAAATCAACCAAGCAGTTCATAAGTTAAATTCAAGTACAAATACAAAGTTTCAAAATAAAATTCCTAAAATAGAAAGGTCTTTTCCCAAAGTGCGCCTCACGTAACCATAGTGACCCTTCCTTGCCAAGCATTCCAACACTTACACTAATTTCCTGAAACATAAGATAAAGTGTCAACTACATAAAGTAGTGAGTGAGTTACAGTTTATAGTTTCGATAAAGTTTCCAAAAATAGAACGTACATGAAAATAGTGACGTCATAAGTAAAAGGGACGGAGCGACGTTAGAACATATACGTAAATAGTAGAAGGTTTGTACACACGCAAGTAAAATAAATAAAACTCGTATAAATAAAGTTGTAGCGGAATCCAGGCGCTAAAAATGTATATGCGTAGGGAGTATGTGTTTAACTAAATAGTAACTCGTATCAATCACTTGGCATAATATAAATAGTAAGTATACACTAAACCGATTGTGTGGTCCTGATCTAGCCCAAAAATGTTTCAATAAGTTTCCAACTGAATCTTAGTAATATGTACTTGGGTTGCTAACCCTGAGTAAGGAGTGACCGCTCCTAAGTATCGATACCCATAAAACTAACGGCTATTGCTAATAGTGTATAAAGTTCCTGAACCACAAACGGGGCAAATGAACAAAGTTTCCAAAAGTAGTAGTAAGCACTTACGGGTTTATATATTCATCAAGGATTGGTCGCTAACAAGTATCCTAGATTTAGTTAACCGGCTAAGGCATCAACACATATACGCATAATAGTTTCACAAGTTTCCAAGTTTCCCAAAGTTCAAAGTTTCATAAGAGTTTCAATAAGGTTTCGTACAAGTTTCCAAAGTTTACGAGTTTCATAAGTTTAAAATGTTTCAAGTTTCTAAAGTTTCACACAAGTTTCCAAAAGTTTCAATAATTCGCAAATAGTTTCAAAAGTTACAAAGCATATAATCTTATGTTTCCCTAAAATAATGTTTAAAAGAACAAAAGTAAAACAAAGTGGGGTTGTAACTCACGGTTTGCGAAGATAAAAGATATGAACTAGCACGAAAGAAGCGGAACGCGTCGGGAATCACAAATGACCTAAAACACCGGAAAGTTGTACAAGTTTTATTAGTATAATTTGATTTATGTTAAGTTCCAATTTAACATTTTAAATCCCAATTTTCTTATACTTAGATTCTGTCCCAAAAAGTTTATTACGGAAAGTTTATAAGTTTCATGTGTTCGTATACGTTTTATAGTCCGATAAGTCCAATTATGTCCAAAAGTGTCCAAGTTCAAAGTTAACGTGAATAAGTTATAGAACCCTTAAGTTACTGAAGTTGGTGTATATTTTACGGTGAAATTTGGGCAGCGCTTCCGCGCTATAAAAATTTAATCCATTTCCAAAACACTTTCTCGCTTTAAAATACATAATATAACTAATACGAACGATAATACACACGTTTCAATTCCAAAAGCTTTTCCAAACATTTTATATGTCAAAAACAATAGCTTTTCAAGATATATATATATTCTGTGATAACATGGTTTAGCTTATTTTTACGTTTAGAGCTTTTAAAACGACGAATATGGTGAACAACAGCATTCAGGCGGCGGCTGGAGACACTCAGCCGCCGGCTGGACTTTAGCCGTCGGCTGAGAACCTTCAGCCGACGGCCTTCGGCCAGTTTCAATATTACGTTATTTTTCGATTTTTAGCTTGTTTAACGGTTAGATTCGACATGCAAACTGATATTTATCAAATATATGTATTTTCAAAGTAAAATCACTGTTTCTTTTGGATTTATATGTTAAAAATCTAGATCTATCATAAAAACTCGTTTTTAAGCAAGAAATCGTTTTGAATCTTTGTAAAAACATATTTTCAGTTTATGGATCTTACATGCAACCGATTATTTGTATAAAAACAGTAAAAAGAAAGTGTTTTACCGGAGGAAAAAGAAAAATGACGGTTGGATGAGTTTCTAGCTTCAAAAGTGTTGGACAAGTTCTTCAAAAACCCGATTTAAACCTTTCCTTTTGCTACCCTTTGCTCTTGGAACGATTTGTGTATGATTGATGGTCGATTTATGTGTGTTTATGGGCTGTTTTATGGTGCAAAGTTTCTGGATTTGATATGAGTTTAGAGACAATTTCTAGAGAGAGAGAGTTATGTGTGTGTGTTTTGGTTTGAAATGAAAGTAAATGAAAATGAAAGTGGGATTAGGGGGGAGGGAAGGGAGCCTAAGCTGGTCTTGGGACCCTAAATGCCAGTTATTTTTGCCCAGTCCCGAGTTATTAGAGTTGGTCCAATGAGCTTGCATGCAAAAATGAGTCATCGTCCAGCTGGACAGCGGGATTCAGCCGCCGGCTGAATATATCCAGCCGCCGGCTGAATATATCCAGCCGCCGACTGGATTGGAATTCCAGCCTTTTGACGATTTAAGTTTTCCGTTATAATTAGTTAAGGACTAGAATCTTTTTGGTTTCCGTTATGAACTTAGTCAAGTTCTTGTATTGTTTATTTGGTGTTAGGATTTACAATTTGATTCCGACTTTTGGTTCCGACAATAAAGGACACAATAAGTATGAACCCGAACAATATGAACACGATAAAGAGTAACTAGAGATTCGAACCGATTAAGTAACTGAGAATCACCTGAAATTTAGACGGTTGTCACATTTAACGTTATGCACACGAAAAAGTTATACCAAATCACAAGATGTACTTAAATTTGTCAAATAAGAATGTCATGTCGTTTGCCACGTTATATGATACAAAAAAAAATATGATACACATTAATGATGCACAAAAAATATGATGCACATTAATGATGCACACAAAAAAGTTATGATGTTCAACTATGATACACTTAAAAAACTATGATATTCAATTATGATGCACCCAAAAAAGCTATGATATTCAACTATGATCCACACATAAATGTTCATCATAGGTGTGCATCATATTTTTTTTCGTACATAACTTGTTTCGAGCAAAAAAAAAAAAAATTCGACTTTTTTTTTTAAGCCAAAAAAAAAATATTCGATTTTTTTTTAATATGTTTTTTATTAAAAATATTTATTTTTATTAAAAAAAAAAAAAAAAAAAATTCTCAAAGTTGACACATGTCACTTCCACCTTACTTCCTCCACTTTTTAAAAATTTGAGACTTTTCACAAGAACCCTCCCATATATATATATATATATATATATATATATATATATATATATATATATATATATATATATATATATATATATATATATATATATATATATATATATAGATTGGGGTTCAAAAGGATCCCTAATTCTTTAGAGATCTAGGGATCTTTTCCTAACCACCTATTTTTACTTTTTTTCTAAAATTTATTTTACTTTTTTCTTTTTCCTTTTTATTTATTTTTATTTTTTTATTTTTTTTTCTTCCGAAAATCACATCTGATTTTCAATCTACAAATCTTTTATGGGTAAAATCACATTTGATTTTAAAAAATCAAATGTGATTTTTAACCTACAAACTATTTTGCTTATAAAATCACATGTGATTTTCGAGAAACAATTTTTCAAGTGTGACTTTAATATTTATAAATTTTGGTTTTTGAAAATCACATTTGATTTTTGATAAAAAAAAAAATTCACGTGTGATTTTAAAATTTATAAAGTTTGGTTTTTGAAAATCACATGTGATTTCATTTTTTTACAAAAAAATCACATGTGATTTTGAAAAAAAAAAAGTATCAAGGGAAAATTGTATGGCTAGGAAATGGATCATTGGATCCCTAGAGAATTGGAGATCCGTTTTGAACCTCACCCTATATATATATATATATATATATATATATATATATATATATATATATATATATATATATATATATATATATATATATATATATATATTAATTTGCCTTTCTAAAGTTAAAATATATGCAACTACTGTTGAAAATGTAGTCGTTTACAATAGCTCCGGTATATTATTAGCAAAACCCTTGAAAAAAAACAATCATGTATCGCTAGGTCAATTGACCGAAAAATTTCAAACTTCACTTGTTTTAAGGTTTTTGTTTTATGTTTATGTTCAAGGTTTCTTAGTAATAGTGTGTTAACACTCAAAATTGACACTATGTGAAAAATGTTATGCGTTTGAAAAATTTTGTGTCTTTAATTAACAATATGGTTAACTTAATTTTTATTTATGTTGTTTATTTTCTCATTGTGAAGATATGAAAATTTATATGTTCATTAATATGATTGGATCACAATTTTTCTCTTTGATAAGAACAAACCATTAACAACCTAATCAACTAATAATATCGTTAAATTATTAGATGTGATCTTTGATATAATAAAAAGAGAAATTTTTATATCCATATGTCAAAAGCATTATAGATCGAAAAGTTAAAGATATCAATGCTTTCTTTTTAATAAAGTATCAACGATTTTTATTCATACGGATCTTGAATACAAAACGTAGTATTTCTACTAGGTTTGGACTTGGAGTTGCGGAGTTTTGCCGGTGTTGGTGATTTTATCAAAACCAATGGATGGTTTGATTTCTTTTACTTCGAATCCAGGACAGAAACAAGAACACAAAAAGCACAGTTGTGGACGATGATGTGGGCACTCCATATAAGCACAATCCGAATCATGATGACAACAATAACCGGAAGCTTTGGGGATGTTCATCATACCTGTAACAACAAAAATATATGAAAATCATTCTCTAGTTAATTAATATGATATGATCATAAACTAAAAATAGACGGGTAATTAACCTGAAGCAAGAATCAAAAACATAAAAAAGATGGCCATTGACAAAGGAACTAAACATATGAACATTCAACTAGTGTTTTCCTCATTTTATAGGGAAATACTAATATTCGGTAGTAAACTAGTAATGGTTAGTTATTATAAATTAAATGCAAAAAGACATTAAATACCAATATTGGATAGTATAATAGTTAATTATTAATGTCCATTGATATAATTAACAAAATGGAATTATATAGATTGTATTATATTATATTATCTTGTATTTTATTTTATTGACTTTGGTAAAATTGAAAAATACTTTATCGAAAAAATAATAAGAAGGATTGTATAAATGACAAATGTCAATCTTTTCTAACCTTCAAGGGTAATGAGTAATTTAAATACATACATACTTTGCTTTTTATTTTATTTCATTTTATCTTATCTTTATTAAATTTAATTTTGATTTTAATTTTTTTAAAATTCTTTTTTTTCGGAATTTTTTTTTTCTTTCCTTCTATTTTTTTTTATAAAATATGATGCAATAACTATAATGGAACAAAACTTTTTTTTCTTTTTTTAAATATGATGCAAAACAAACTTTAACAATGATACAATAATGTCAAATTCGATTAACATCAGAATCTTATGATATTACGGCATCATAATTATAATAATAATTTAGATACTTTATATGTGATTCAATTATTAATTATGATGCAACCAAATTGTATATACGATGCAAGACCTTTTATAGAAATGATACAACAAAGTATACTTACGATGATACTAACGTAATCGTAATCATATAATGTCATTGCATCATATTTAAAACTCTATTTAAAATAAATTTAGTTACGATCCAATAAAATTAGACTTACAATACAACACAATGCAACAATATATATATATATATATATACTAATTGGATCGGGTAAGAACGGCCCAATGTCTAGGAACGCTAAGAACCAATGCTGACCGTCCGATTAAGGTGATGATCAGTAGCAACCACTTACTACTGATCAGTAGTAACCTTACTACTGATCAGTAGTAACCTTCTGCTGAGCAGTAGTAACCTTCTACTGATCAGTAGTAACCTTACTACTGATCAGCAACAAATTCTACTGATCAGTAGTAAGGTTACTACTGATCGGTAGTAAGTGGTTGCTACTGATCATCACCTTAATCGGACGGTCAGCATTGGTCTTAGCGTTCCTAGACTTTGGGCCGTTCTTACCCGAACCTCACCCTATATATATATATATATATATATATATATATATATATATATATATATATATATATATATATATATATATATATATACGATGCAATAATTTTTATGTAATACTAATATGATGCAATAAAACTATATATACGATGCAACACAATTTGAAAATATGATGCAATGCAAATATGATGCAAATAATTTTATGTATATTAGTTTGAAAAACACAAAATTCTAAAGTTTTTGATAAGAAAAAAAAACTTACTTAAAAAAGCTTTTTATTTAATAGATATAAGTGTTTAAATAAAATCTAACCAATTTTTTTTTCTTCGTGATTTGAAATAACTATTTCATTACTGTCTCATTTTAAACAAAATATTTTACTTTTTTAATTTAACAATGAAAAATTTATAAAAAGATATTCATTTATGTAAAAGTAATGGTAGTTTAAATATTTTAAAGGCTTTTTATTTTATTATTTAACTAGGTTATTTATCAATGTTATAATATGGACTATTTTTAAAAATTTGTGATATTTCTATTTCTATTACTCAATAAATATAATCTGATGATAATTTATCAATATTTGAAGGGCATAGTATAAAGAAATGGGCGATAAATTATTGGTAAGAAAGAATGGGAGAATGACCACGTGACAAATGAAACCTTACACTCTATAAAAATTACTCATTTTACTCATTTGGTGTTTCTTTTCAAAAAAACAAAAAATTAAAAAATATTACCATTAATTTTTAATGGTTAAATTATACTCACTCTCAATTTTCTCTAACTTTTTTTTTCAATAAGATGCAATCTCTAATTAACCTTACTCAAATATATATATATATATATATATATATATATATATATATATATATATATATATATATATATATATATATATATATATATATACTAGTATTGAGCCCGTGCGTTGCAGCGGGAACAGAAAATTTAAATTCAATAAAATTAAGATGCGGTTTCTCGTTCGACCCTTCGGACATAAAAAGATAAATTTTGCTTCAAGAATGGGTTGTGGCAGTTTCTTACAAGTCTTTTAATATTTATGTTTGATTTAATAGTTTTCGCGTTATGGCGACGGTGTTGCCTGAGCAACGCCACGTTGTTTGATTTTTTTTTTTTTTTTTTTCCTTTTCGGCGTATTTGGTGAATTAAATAAAAGAAATAAAAAACAAAACTAGCCGTTGGCTATTTTCAAACGGTAACAAATTTTAATTTTTTATTTTTTTCCTATAAATACCCAACCAAAACACAAATTATCTACACCAAATAATATTCTTTTTTGCTCAAAAACCACAATCTATTATCCTTTTATTTCTTAAAATGGCTTTCAAAATGAATTTGTCCGATTCCGACGTTGAAACAATTTTCATGATGGCGGCGATGGCCGAAAAAGGCTTATTACGATCAAGAGGAAGTTAACGAAGCTATCGAAACCTCAAACGCCCGGGGTAAAAGAAGATTTATAAGAAGAGATCGAGTTGGGGCAAACGAACGCCTAATGGCAGACTATTTCAACGAAGGTTGCATTTTCACACCGGTTGCATTTTCACACCGGAGCAATTCAGACGAAGATTCCGGATGAGGAAGCCGCTATTTCTTCGAATAGTCGACGGTATTCCTAACTATTCTCAAGTTCCTCTTCCTAGTCATTTTAACTATTTTAAATCCCGACTTGATGCCGCGGGAAGACCTAGTTTTACCGCTATACAAAAATGTTCTTCCGCCATGCGTATTTTAGCATACGGAATCAATTCCGATGCATTTGATGAATATCTACACATGGCGGCAAGTACATCAATGGAGGCTTTAGATAATTTTTGTAAATGTGTTATGGATTTATATAAAAACGTTTACTTAAGAAAGCCAACACAAGAGGATATTCAACGTATTTATGCAAAGCATGAAGAAAAACATGGGTTACTGGGATGCTTGGGAGTATTGATTGTATGCATTGGGCATGGTAGAAATGTCCAACCTCATGGAAGGGCCAATACACACGAGGTGATCATGGCTACCCAACCGTAATGCTTGAAGCGGTTTCCTCGTATGATTTGTGGATTTGGCATTCTTATTTTGGTGTCGCGGGCTCTAACAACGACATCAATGTTTTGAATGCCTCGCCGCTATTTAGGGAACTCCTCGATGACAACGCACCACCTTCTAATTTTGTGGTAAACAACAATGCCTATGAAAAAGGCTATTACCTCGCTGATGGAATCTATCCATATTGGGCAACATTTGTGAAATCATTTTCTCATCCACCAGACGAAAAGCGAAAGAAGTTCAAAAAATTTCAGGAAGCTGCAAAAAAGGATGTTGAAAGGGCATTTGGCGTGTTACAAGGGCGATTTTGGGTGTTAAAAAATGTTGCAAGATACTACGAGTTAACAAGTTAAAGAGAGTCATGTATACTTGCATCATATTGCATAATATGATCATCGAAGACAATGAATTTAATATCAGTGACTGCGATGAATACTATATTCCAATACCACGAGAACAACGAACTTCACACGAAAGGTGCCAACTACAAATCCGAGTAATGAAAGAGATACGAGATCGTGATATACACCATTGTCTTCGAAGCGATCTCGTTGAACACGTTGCTACGCTTCCTGATGACTATCGTTTTAAAGAATGATTTCTATTTATCTATATAATTATGTATGTTTTAATTTCGGTTTTTAAAATTTTAATGTAATCGTGTTATTTTTCTTAATATATTTTTGTTTTAATGCAATTAGTTTTTTTTATTATTGAATGTATTAAAAATAATATGAGAAAAGGAAAGAAAATGGAAAATAAAAAAACTGGTGGGTCCCAGATTTTGGTGTTATGGTTGGGGGGGTTTAGTGGTGTTATGTTATGTTGGTGTTAAGCTGACGTGACACGCATAACACCGGTTTTTGGTGTTATGAATGGGAGTGGTCTTATAAGATTTATGTAGTAAGGGTTTCTACTTTGACCCGGTCATATAACCTTGATAATATGAATGAAGACTGTTGGTGCAAGAATGCTAATGACTGGATGTTCTATTGTGTTTTGTATATATCACTGTATTAATTAGTATAGTCTTAGATTAGTGGGCTGCTCACGCACTTGCATGTCTGTGAGGCCCAATAGAGCCCAAATCCAAACTGACTGGACATGTTACTCTATAAATAGAGGTGTTCAGGTCAGTTTAGGGTTGTTGGTTTTAATAGAGAATTTGGATTAATGCTTTTGGATTGTAACAGCGTTTGTTAATCAAAGCATTGAGAATTCGGTAATTGTGTTTCTTTGTTTATTGCGTTCGATTATAATCTGCATGTTCTATTGATTACGAGATTCCGCCTCGTAATTGGTATAGTTTAATCCTGTAGATCGGACCACTGGGACCTACAATTGGTATCAGAGCAAACACTTTGTTTGCTCTCTATCGAGATTTGGTTCAGGGTTAAATTCAGGTTTTAAACGATTCTGGTAATTAGGGTTCTCAGTACATCTTCGGCGGCTGTTTGTGAGAATTAGGGTTCTTGTTACATCTTCGGCGGCGGTATCTACAGATTAGGGTTTCTATGCTTGTTCGTGGATTTAGTTCGTGGATTAAGTTCGGGGATTTAATTCGTGAATACAACTTCGTGGATACATCTTCGTCGGTTCTTCTTCGTGGACACACTTTCGTGGATACTTCTTCGTGGTTACATCTTCGTGAATTCATCTTCGTGGGTACATCTTCGTGGGTACATCTTCGTGGATACTCCTTCGTGGATACATCTTCGTCGGTTCTTCTTCGTGGACACACATTCGTGGATACTTCTTCGTGGATACATCTTCGTGAATTCATCTTCGTGGGTACATCGTCGTGGGTACATCTTCGTGGATACTCCTTCGTAGATACATCTTCGTTAGTGGATCTTCCAAGTCTGCGAACACCATCTTCGTGCTTAATTTCACCGGACAACCTCTTCGTGACGAACACACTTCTTCGTCAAACAACATCTTCGTGACCTTACATCTTCGCCAAACATTTTCGTGACCTTACACATCTTCGCCGAACACATCTTCGTGACGAACACTCTTCTTCGTCAAACAACATCTTCGTGACCTTACTTCTTCGCCAAACATCTTCGTGACCTCACATTTTCGCCAAACAAGGTCTTCGTTGCCTTACATCTTCGCTGGTATCTTTTAAAATGGATTCAAGACAATCTACTAACACCCCTCCTAAGTTAATCAACTCTTCACAGTATTTCGAATGGGCCGATAAATTCGAATCCTTCTGTCGGTATAATGACGTACAAATGTGGATATTATGTGTCGACACAAAATACACACATCCAACACAGGCTGCAAGTGGTGGAAATGTTCCTGTTTCATTCTCTTCCTTCACAGCTGATCATAGAAGAGTATTTGATGCTGAAAACCGAGCATGGGCAAGTCTGAAAATGGCTCTGCCTATTGAAACGATACACATATGTCAAGATCACAAAACTGCTTTTGAACTTTGGAAAGCAATCGAGATTCAATACGTTGGGAGTGCTGCTCAACAAAGAAGTAGAGGAAGTGTTCTTAAAAGACAATTCAATACGTTCAGAGCAGGCCTAAATGAAAATTTTGAAGACACTGTCAACAGATTTCACAATCTGTTATCTGACCTTGCCAGAGCTCGCATAAATGTTGCAGAGGAAAAAGTAGAACGATTTTTGGATGCTTTACCAAAGCGTTGGGAAGTGTACATGAACTTAATAAAGGATGAATACTATCAGGAAAAAGAAGAGAATCTCAAAATAACTCTACCACATGTAATTGAGAGATTTAGAGGATATGAACAAACACGTTTAACTATCTATGCTGTTGCAGATCATACACCCTATGGACAACCCTCAACATCTAATGCCTTGGTAAATGCAACTGCGTTCATATCTGAAAATGGTCAAGCAACTTATGACACTCATTCCTCTACTGATACCACTACAACTGCAGCAGTACCAAATGCTGCCAATACTCATCAAAGAATGCCAATGAGCGTTAAATCAGCAGAAGAAAGTTTAGAAATCTTATCATGTTTTTTGTCTGCTTATGGAAATCAAGTTCAAGGTAAAATCACTGATCCAGGATTGTGGGATGAAGATTTTAGTCAAGTCGATCAGGATAACCTAGAGGAAATGGACTTACAATGGCAAACAACCATGATTACTAATAGAATCAAGCGATTTATGACTAGAACAGGACGCAGTCCTAGAACCGGAAAAGCAGGCTTTGATAAATCCAAGGTGCGCTGTTTCAACTGTCAAGGTCATGGCCATTTCGCTAGAGAATGTCAACAACCTAAGGTTGAATATACTCAAAGCCAAGACAAAACCAAGACCACCTCTTCGCAACCACATCGCAGCTTAGCGTCACAGGCCATGATAGTCCAACACGATGATCGAACATATGATTGGCAAATTTGTACTGATGAAAGAAATCAAGATCTTATGGCATCTATCGTCGAAATTCGCAGTGAAGTCAGTAATACAGAAGAAGCATTAGGTACTGACAGTGATTTAAGCTCCAGCGAAGAATATACTAAAGAGTTTGAAGATATTCAAGACACCTCTAAAGTTTGCAGCTGTACCATCGATCTATCCAACGAGAACCTTGTTGCTAAAATGGCTGACCTCGACTCGGACAAGACAAAGGTACTTCTTGACTCTCAATCTATGAAGGATTTTTTCAAATCTGATACGGTTTTAACTCTCCAAAACGATAACCTGACTAGATTAGTATCCAATTTGGAATCTCAACAAACTGAATTCAGACAAACCAAATCGAATTTAACTTATCAAAAGGATGAATTTTCAAAGAAATATTATAAAACTGAGACGGATCGAACGGAACTTTTATTGAATGTCGGTCTTTTGACAAAAAAATTTGACATATTATATGAATGCATCGAAAATGAAAAGAAAAAGTTTGCTGAAAAGGTCCAAGAGTTAAACCTTTGTGAAATACAACTAACTGAGCAGGAAAGGAAGTTCGAGCAATTCCGTACTTCTTCAAGTACTTTGAACTCCATCTTGAGTCGTCAGCGTACAAGTGGAAAGTCTGAAGGTCTAGGGTATAACGAAACACCACCTCCGTATAACAACAACTTTAGTTTTTTCAAGAACGGGCCTCCACAACCTGAGAATTGTGAATCTTCAAGCTCTATGGATCAGGAAAATAAGGCAAATCAAGAGAAACAAGCCACAAGTGCTCCACCTCAAACCTCAACATGTGAACCTTTGCAAAAAACATTCATCTCAAGTAACGATATTAAATCTAAGCAAAGTACATCCTCTGATGCTGAACCTGATCAATCAAATAAGATGGAAACTTTAAACTGTTTCAAATGTCGTGAACGTGGACACGTGGCCTCCGTTTGCACTAACAAGCGAAAAGAAACTCAAGCTAAACCCACTCCCACGCAGTCAGCTAAATCCACTCCCACGAAACCAGTTCAAATTCTACGAAACCCACATCACGAACGTTCAGCTTCAAATTCACGATATTATGGGCACAGTAAACCAAGCAAGGGACATTTTTCTCAACGTCCACACCAGCGGCCACAACAACCTTTTGTTTCCATCTTATCGCCAACACCATTATGATCAACGCTCCCACAGTCCTCCACGATATCATCACCATAATTATTACCCAAGTCCTCCACAACACCATCATGGAAATTACAATCATAGTCCTCCACGTCCTCATTATGAACCACGTCATTACACTAATCCCCGTTATAGTTCCCCACCAATGAGTCATAGAGTTCCTTACAACTCTAACAGTCATTACTCTTCATATCACACATCTCCGATTTCTCACCAAAATAAGGGAATTTACAAAAGAGTCACATATGTGACTGAGAACGGTCAATCGAGGTCTGTTATGGCCTGGGTTCCCCATGAAAACTAATAATTTTATCTTGTGTGCAGGAACCGGGTCACCGACTCGTCAACAACTGGTACGTTGACAGTGGTTGTTCCAGGCACATGACAGGAGAACGGAGTCTGCTTAACAACTTCGAATCTGGAAAGAAAGGTCGAGTAAATTTTGCTGGAGAAAAGGGTGGAGAAATAACTGGAATTGGATCAGTTACAAACGGAAAAATCACATTGAAGGATGTATTTTACGTCAGGCAGCTAGAACACAATTTGCTCAGTGTCTCTCAAATCTGCGACAATGATAATTCCGTGTACTTTACCAAGAAGGAGGTTTTGATTCTCAAATCCGGAATTGATATTCCTGAGGATCTGGTACTGATGCGTGCACCAAGAACGAAAAACACGTACATTATGGATATGAACAACACTGAACTCACCACCGATTCAACATGTCTATTGTCCAAGTCAACTAGTGAAGAAGCCATGATGTGGCACAGAAAGATGGCACATTTACACTTTCGGAAAATGAATGAGATCACAAAGAAAGAGCTAGTCCTTGGAGTTCCACTCAACCGTTTTGAGTATGAAGATAAATGTATTCCATGCAAACTTGGAAAGCAACACAAGCAACATCACAAGTCCAAGGCCATCAACACAATCGAGACACCATTCGAGCTAATGCACACTGATCTTTTCGGTCCTATTGCACAAAGAAGCTTTGGAGGAAAATACTGCTGTCTAGTGATCACCGATGATTACTCTCGCTACTCTTGGGTCTACTTTTTAGTCACTAAGAGTGAAACAGCTGGCACGCTAATCAACTTCTTTGACATGCTCAAAAACGTATACAAAGCCAATGTCAAGCGTCTACGCAGCGATAACGGGACAATATTCAAAAATTCCACGATGACCTTCTATTGTCTTGAAAATGGAATAGTTCAACAACACAACGCTCCACATGAACCACAACAAAACGGTGTCGCTGAGAGGAAAAACAGAACCTTGATAGAAGCTGCACGTACCATGTTAGCTGACTCACTTCTCCCCGTTACATTCTGGGGGGAGGCAGTAAATACAGCTTGTTACGTCCTTAATCGAGTGTTGACGGTGAAACGGTTTAATAAAACGAGTTATGAACTGCTTAATAGTCGTAAGCCTAATCTTGCTGGATTGGAACCCTTTGGGGCTCCTTGCACCGTTTTGAAAACAAATTATAGCACCCAAAGCCGTCCAGGGATACTTTCTTGGATATGTCGAGGGTTGTGCGAACAAAAGAGTTTAGCTCAAACCTTCACGTACAGTGGAAATTGTTTTTAACTTGGAAATAACTAGTTACACTTTTGAAAAACAAAACGGTCCAGCTATCGCTTTCGACTATGATGCTTTATTTAAATCATTTAACCTTTCTCATAGTGTGACTCATACAGGAACAGAGAACCCGAGTTTCTCTTCTGATGATGAAGATTCAGTCTTTCCTCGTACCCAAGTCATTCAGGACATTGTTGTTGAACCTGTTGCCACCGATGCTCAAGCAGATGATCAAGAGGTAGTGGCAGAACCACTCGTCGACGAAAATCCAGCCGATGATCAAGAAAATGTGGCAGAACCACATAATGCAACCGCTCAAGACGATGTGGCAGAACCGCACGTCGTGTCTCGAATTCACCAAGATCACCCATTCGAAAATATTATTGGCGATCCCAACGCCCCGGTTCAAACTCGAACGCAACTAGATGATTTACAAGGCATGTATGCCTTTGTCACAACCTCCGAAGATTTCAACAACTGTCGATATCTTTGCTTTGTTTCTCAAGACGTCCCTGCCAACATTCATATGGCCCTTAAGGACGCAAACTGGGTCCACGCCTGTCAAGAAGAATTAGCTCAGTTTGAGAAACTAGGGGTCTGGGTACTTGTGATTCTGCCCGATGACGCCTATGCCATAGGTACTAAATGGGTTTTCCGTTGCAAACGAGATGACCGTGGAATCATCACTCGAAACAAAGCTCGATTAGTGGTACAAGGTTTTTATCAGGAAGAAGGATTGGATTTTCAGGATGTCTTCGCCCCAGTCGCTCGCCTCGAGGCTGTTCGTCTCTTCTTAGCCTATGCCTCTCACATGGGATTTACCGTTTACCAACTTGATGTTAAAAGTGCTTTCCTATATGGTAAAATTGACGATACCGTCTATGTTCAGCACCCCCCGGCTTCGAAGACCCACAACACCCTGATAAGGTTTACAAGCTCAACAAAGCTCTATACGGTCTTCATCAAGCCCCTCGTCTGTGGTATGGAACATTATCAACTTTTCTCTTAGAATCCGGTTCAAGAGAGGTCGTATCGACAACACCCTGTTCATCAAAGATTCACCCAAGGCTAAACTATTGGTTCAAGTCTACGTGGATGATATTATCTTCGGTTCCACTGATAATCAGATGTGTAAGGACTTTGAAAAGCTAATGAAAGACAAATTCGAGATGAGCGCTATGGGTGAACTCAAGCTATTTCTAGGATTACAGGTCGAGCAACTACCAGACGGAATGTTTGTTCATCAATCCAACTATGTCACTGAAATGCTAAAGAAATTCAACACGACCGAGGCCAAGTCCATTGCTACTCCCATTCCTCAGCAGCACAATCTGGAACCAAACGCACAAAACGATCCTGACATGGATCCCACTGTTTATCGCGGCATTATAGGCTCATTAATGTATCTTACTGCATCTCGTCCTGACATAATGTTTGCTGTATGTTTATGTGCCAGGTTTCAAGCTTGTCCTAAGATGTCTCATCACTCTGCTGTAAAGAGGATTCTTCGCTACCTTAAAGGCCGACCGCGGCTGGGTCTCTGGTATCCCAAAGGAAGCGACCTCTTTCTCGAAGCATTCACCGACTCGGATTTGGGTGGATGTAATATCGATCGAAAGTCAACCTCCGGTGGTTGTCAATTTTTGGGAGGACGCCTCGTGTCTTGGCAATGCAAGAAACAGACAACTGTCTCCGTCTCATTCTGTGAAGCCGAATATATCGTTGCGGGTAGCTGTGTATCACAGGTTCTCTGGATACAACAACAGATGATGGATTACGGTTTATCCTATACCTCTACTCCTATTAATATAGATAATGAGGCTTCCGTTTCTGTTATTAAAAATCCTGTTAAACATAGCAAAACCCGTCACATAGATTTTAAGCACCACTTTATTAGAGACTATTATGAAAAGAAACTCATAGATATCATTCGTGTCTCTTCCGAAAACAACTTGGCCGATCTCTTCACTAAAGCTTTTGACAAATCTCGCTTCGAATCACTCATTCACCGTATTGGACTTCGCAATTTAGATTAACCAACGTTTTCCTTTAAAAAAAAAATAAAAAAAAAATAATAATTAGTGTAATTGTCCTTTCTTATCTTCGTATTAACAAAAAAGAAAAAAAAAATTAAAAAAAAAGAAAATTAAAAAAACAATTAGTGTAACTTAGTTCGAAATCTAAAATTCGAGATAAAGATACTTTTTGCTTATGACTCTTAGTCTTAAATCGGGTTATTGCTATTACATGCACCTATAATTCTCCATCGTATTTTAGTTTAACCTCCAGTGTCTTGTGGCCTTTCGTCTTCTAGTTGTTTCCGATAGTGTGGTTTGTCTGGTTTAAATACCTCTTGACTCTTAAATTAAACGACTTAATTTTGTCTGCCACAATAAAGGTTGAGATTAGATTTTTGTTACGAGTCATATGTTGCGCTTACAGATGGGATTTACTCGCATTGAATTACATATAATGAGTGTGCTCTTACGTTACTGAATTCATATAAGCGGCCTTTGAAATCTGAGTCAGTATACCCTCGGGGTGCCCTTGTTCACCTAGCCACCTAAGGCCTTTACGGTTTGGGATCGGTTGGTAGAAAGCTTGCCATAGGATTTCATAAAAAGTCAGCAGAATTCTTTAACCCTTCATATATCATTGAAGTTAGTCTTTAACTTACGTAATACAGTTGCTTTAATATTCAACACGAGCTATCCCTTCGCCAGTTCCATATGCTGCCCTTGCCTAGGTTGGTAACCACTCCATACCACTCGTAACTTAAAATACTTCACAAATACCTTGCGTGCTCTCCGAATTTTGTCGAATGTCTGATTCCCGTGGGTGCTTTTCAGCTTAAACTTTAAACCAGCTTACTTGTAATTAAAACACTATCTTATGACTATCAGACATAACTGTTAAATTGGACAACTACACAAACATGGATTTAAATTAAATTATTTTTGGAACCCCGATAAGCAATCTGATCGAATTATGTTTCATATCTGTACACTACCATTGTTTGCTTAGTTAACGTTTTTACTATCCCTTAAGTTCGTATGTTTTCTCTTAATTTTTTGAAATTCTCTTAAAACGTTGGTTACACAATATCATATAAGTCCATAGGGCCCAATATTCTTGGCCCAGCTCCACAAGGCCCAAAGGCCCATTTTTGTCTTATAAGTATTCTCTCAAAAGGTGATTTCCACTTTTCACTTTTTACTTTTCACTTTCTCGGAGCTAGGAATTCACAATTTTTCAATCACGAAGTTCTTCATTCGGTTGACTATTCCCTTATGTAAGTTCTTTGTCCTTCGTTGATCTTCATATGAGTTCGTCCAAAATTGCCATATATTGCTTGATATGTTCGTATTATATGTGTTAATGTTCAAAAACTGGGTTTTAACTTCATCATTATTGATAAATTTTGTTAGTGTTCATCACTTGTTCGTTCATAATCCTTATAATTTGCTAGGATGATCTTCTTCGTAGATGTTATTGCTTGATGTTATTCGTGTGCTCATCTTCGCCTTCATAGGTGCCCAGAAAATTAGACTAAATGCCTTAGAAATAATTTCTTGTGTTAGCCGAACACCCTTGCTCGTCATTTTGGACAAACACACTTGTTCGTCCTCATCTTCGTGATCTTAGACGAACACCCTTGCTGTGTCTTTGACGAACACCTTGTTCGTCCCCATGGGTAGTCTTAGACGAACACCTTGTTCGTCCCCATGTTTGTGTCTTAGACGAACACCTTGTTGGTCCCCATGTGTGTGTCTTACACGAACAACTTGTTCGTCCCCATGTATGTGTCCTAGACGAACACCTTGTTCGTCCTCATGCCTGTGTCTCAGACGAACAACTTGTTCGTCCCCATGCTAATTGTTTTGGACGAACACCTTGTTCGTCCCACACATGTTCGTGCTCACTCATGGATTCCTTGCCTATCTGTTCCACGAACATGCATGCTCGTCAACTCTAATGTTCGGCATACATGTTCGTGACAATTAAATCTAACGTGTTAGTTTTTGCAGACTTTACAGATGGCGAAATATTTTGACAAGAGGCATAATCAGGCTGTTAGCTTTGCACTGAACGAGGCTTCATCACTCCGTTTTCGAGAAACGATTTTATTTCTTCGACACTCTAGGATGTCCTATATCCTGAGCGAAGATCTACCCATCAATATTCCGTTGGTCGCTGCGTTTCTCCGCAATCTTACACATATTGATCTCACACCTCCGGATTTAGATAAAGTCAAAGATGGTTTGCGCACGGTGGTAAATGGTCGTGAAATCATTTTCAGTAGCACGACCCTTCGACAGATCTTTCAACTTGGCCGTAGCTCCAGAGAACACGCACCGTCTTCTTTCGGTCCAAGATTTCTAGCCCGCAAATTGCCACTACTGGGCTATGACGGGCCTGTCTTCACTACTACTACGTCCTTTGCTAAGGGTAAATTCTTCGGTCCATGGCGCTATTTGGTCCACGTGTTCGATACGATTTTCAAACATTCTAAAACCGCTCACGATATGATCGACAATAAGCTTCTCTCCATGATGCTCAGTCTGGTTCTGAACAGACCATATCCGGTGGCAGAGTATGTTTTTCAAACGATGCAAAATGATCTGTTCAAGCCAAAGGAACTTATGGTATACCCGCGTTTCATTATGATCATTCTCAGGCACTTCCTTCCTGAGCTTCCTCAGAATTATGTTGACCGAGTAAGTCAGATCGGTGGTCCTAAGTTGTTTAATACATGTCTTACGATTCACTCCAACAAGCCAGGGGAGGCTCAAGCTGTGGACACCCCACTCTTCAGGGCGATTGTAGATCTGAACTTTGAGGATAACGACGTTGATGAGGCTGCCGATGCACTAGATGGGGAACCCAGAACTGAAAATACTACATCTACTAATGCTCCTCCAGCACCTCGCAGGCCCAAGTCTCGCCCTAAGCGCAAGGCCAAGATTCCCATCGCTGTGGACTCTACCTCCAGCGATACGACGTACAGGGATATCGACAACTATCATGGGAGTCCTCCGCAATCTGTCATTCATGAGCAGCCACCTCTTACTCCACCTGGGAGCCAACACACTGAGGTTATAGTCACTTCTCCTGGTCCTAATACTGAAGCTGTTGCTACTCAGGTTAATGATGCGGCCACTGAGGAGCTTAACTTGGATAACAACGAAGCCACTTCTTCGTTTCATCCCATTAATCCTCGTACATCCAATCGTGGGAAACGCCCCTTCACTGGTGGTGATGAATCTGGGTCTTCTACCGCACCTGAGCGCCCACATAAGAAACGGGCCGCGGAGAATGCACCTCCCACTGGCACTCCTAATCTTCATGACTTACATTTACTTGTTTTGCAGCTCTCTTCCCAGGTTGCCGCTCTTCAGCAGTCTGACGCTGACAAGTCAAACTGTATTTCCTCTCTTGAAGCCCAGGTTCAGATGCTCTCCAAGCGTCTATCTGCTCAGGGGGAGGAGACGTGCAGAGCAACTACTATCAGCCAACAACAAAGAGATGATCACGATGATCCCGGTGCTGAACGACAAAGAGAGCAGATTGCCTCCACTTCGAGAGCCTTGGTTATTCACCAGTCTGCAGATCAGGGGGAGCAACCACAGCAGCAAAAACAAAGTGAAAATCAACAACAGGATTTCGGGGCAAGCAATGATGATACATGGTTAATTGAAGATACAACAGCGGTGAATGAAGATGAAAACGAGAATTATACTTTTCAGGAACCAGCTAGCACGGAAGAAATAAATACAGAAGAAAAAGGTGAAAGTAGTTCGAAGCCCAGCCGTGAAGAAAGACAAGGGTGGTTTCGAAAGCTTGATCCAAAGAAGCTGACACCACTGATCAGAAAGTTCTTCACTAGAGAACGCCAGCCGCATTTGGGCATAATTAGCTGGCTATTTGATTCTGAATTGCAGGTTTTCGTGATCAAGAGATTCGACGGTGTTCAATATTTGAGTAGAAAATGGGAGAATTTCAGTTCATTCCCTAAGTCAGAACTTATTTGTTTGTCCAAGCTTGATCTGATCAACAGAGAAAATGATGAGTATGCTAGTTGGGTCGAAAGAGTGATTAAAGAAGAAGGAAAAGCCGGGGTATTCAAGGAATTCACACCGGCAGTGGGAAAGATTATGATTTCTAGAAAGAAGATCGATCCTGATACTGGATCTGCAAGGAGAATGTTATATCCTCCTATCGCCTGCATGACGAAGATTTCGATGAAAAATTTCGGTAGAGACATTCTTGGAGAATTGCATATTTGGGCGGTAGATACTGCAACCGGCGAGGCGGTGATGTACAAGGAAGACGATGAGGTCAAGGAAGGCATGACTGAGATTTTGAGAGTTATTGATGCTACTCAACTTGCTAATCTGACAGAGAACGATCTGAAGATGTTGAAGAAGAACCACATCATTTCTCTAGCAGGCTGGGAAGATATTGGTAAAGATTACCAAAGGATTGTTGATGGTTGTTTGAATTTACAGGTTAATGCTGATAGCGATATATTGACAAAGAATAGAAGCATCAGTCAAGGGGGAGTTTGTTGGTGCAAGAATGCTAATGACTGGATGTTCTATTGTGTTTTGTATATATCACTGTATTAATTAGTATAGTCTTAGATTAGTGGGCTGCTCACGGACTTGCATGTCCGTGAGGCCCAATAGAGCCCAAGCCCAAACTGACTCGACATGTTACTCTATAAATAGAGGTGTTCAGGTCAGTTTAGGGTTGTTGGTTTTAAGAGAGAATTCGGATTAATGCTTTTGGATTGTAACAACGTTTGTTAATCAAAGCATTGAGAATTCGGTAATTGTGTTTCTTTGTTTATTGCGTTCGATTATAATATGCATGTTCTATTGATTACGAGATTCCGCCTCGTAATTGGTATAGTTTAATCCTGTAGATCGGACCACTGGGACCTACACAGACACATAACATGAAAATGTCGTCAAACTAAAGTCAAAATATAAAAGCGAAAATATAAAAATTATACCATAGAATATCATTCAAACTTCAATATTTCTAATATGTTCAAACTACACATGTGGTTCTTTCATCACTAAAACTTCTTAGTAATAACATATGAGGTATATATCTCATTTCGTTTAAAGGCTTTGACATTATTAACAAATACATTTGTATATTCGCGTGATAACAATTTTGACAAAGCCACATAAAGTTGTCAATGTGAAATCACAGAGTCCGTTAGATAAACAACATCATGTGAAATTATTTGACCTTTAGCTTTATTAATATGGCAAAATATGTTTTGTTTTACTATGGAACATTGAGCTTCCCATTGAAAATAAATTTAACAAATATTGCGTTAAAATAATTTTTGATATGATGTTTCACACGATAACAGTTTGGCATATCGTGATAACAATTTTGATAAAGCCACTTAAAGTTGTCAATGTAAAATTACAGAGTGTGCTAGATAAACAACATGCGAAATTGTTTGCCTTTATTGATATGACAAAATACGTTTTGTTTTACGGTGGAACATTGGGCTTTCCATTGAAAATAAATGTTATAAATATTGTGATACTATTAAGACCTAACAATTTCTTTAAATGTTAATAACTATTCATTGGGATATTATTAAGACGTAACAATTTCTTTAAATGTTATATCATATCTTGTATGCAAACTATTTACGTATTAAATCCATATAGCTGTGAGTTGCTTATATCGTGTTTGATACTTTACAAAGTATTTCCAAATAGGCTCACCTGTTTAAGTGTGATGTCTAGGCAAGATTAAGAAGGACACGATCCTAATGAGAACGACTATCAACAAGCAGTAGTCCCACTTGCCCCTCTCACCGTCTTACCAGGTCCGCTTAAGTAGAGCTACCGAAAGAGGTTAACTAAGTGAGGTAGGTTAACAAAAAATCACATGATTGGATCCCGTATATAAATAGCAAGTGTTACATAATAAGAATAACGTTAAACTTACTATTTTTGGTAATTTACTATTTGTAGTAACTTACTACTTTTGGAAACATACTATTTTTATAAATTACTATTTTTGAAAGGGCAAAATGCCAAAAAGGTAATATAAAATGCACATTTTGACATTTGAGGGTATGTAAAAAATTTTGGAACAAAAAAGGATTAGAAAATCGAATTTGGCATAATAAAGGATTGTTTTCTAAAGTTAAGTTTTTAACTTGTTTTCAACATGTAAAACATTAAATAACGCGTCTCGTTTTTTTCTAAAAATCACGAGGAATTAGAGAAAATCACATCTTCAAAAAGAGTTTTAATCATATCTTAAAATTTAGGCTTGAAACTTCATTTTAACGATTAATAGTTTTAGAAAATTCTCTTTTAAAACAAATGAGATTTTATAATCCTCTTTTAAAACAAATTAGATTTTATAATTCTTTTCTGAAACAAATTAGATTTTATAATCATTTTTTGAAAGAAATTAGATTTTATAATCCTTTTTGGTTCTAAATATTTTTACGTACCCCTAATTTACAAAATTTGTATTTTATGTTACCTTTTCTGGCATTTTTTCCTTTTTGAAAACTTACTTAAAATGGAAACTTATTAAATATGAAAACTTAATAAAAATAACATATTTCTAAATCCTAATCTAGAGTTCCTATATTTAAGATTTTACTACATTTGTCAACTTCATTTCATGCATTCATTCAAGGTGAGTTCGTACCCCTTTTTATAACTATTTTAAACTATTTTGGGAGAGAATGACATTATTATTATATCTACGTTTTAGACACAAGTACTTTACATGTGTTACATTGCTTAGATAACGGTTAAGACTAATTGTCCATATCATGGATAGTTAGTTACGGAAATAAACGCGAACTATATGAATAGATCGATTGAGTTTGACAACTCTGTCCGAAGGTTAATGCCCATGTGATTTCTATCGCGACACATATTGTTTGATTTTACACGGATAAACTTTTCTTTATATCTGCTACGTGGGTACTATATTTAATATTTAATATATCTCTAGTTAAGGTTTCGATTACATGCGTCTTTACAATAGCTACTACTTAGATGTACATAAGTGACTGATGTTAGTTTCTTAAATCTTGTGGTCTAAATATTTCTATTGAGTCTTTAAAACTTATGAACTCACTCAACCTTTAGTTTACACCTTTTCAAATCCATTCACAGGTACTTAGAGTATGGAGTCTTTAAGAGCATTTTATTTTTGGGACTATAAGCATTTCACATTTCAAAGTTATTTTAAATACTTTTTAATTTACTCTTTGAATTATTGTAAAGATCATTGATTTTAATTTAAATATTTATTAATTAAAACGTCTCATTTGAGTCGTTTGATATATTTTGATTGTGGTCAATGAAAGTCACAACCTTGTTATATATTTCCGCAACGTCAGGGTGTGACAACATGTATGGATAGGATTCATTTGCTAAATACATACTTTTACAAAAAATGTAAGTATAACGGGGCCTATCTATCACGTTTTAGACTAAAAACATAATAAATATCGCGAATAAAAATGTATATAATTGAACGATATCAAACCCCCCATACTTAAGCATTTTTGCCCTCAAGCAAATCCGACATAAACTCTTACTCATTTTTTTACTATACAACTTACGAAAAGCTTAAGGAATCACGGGCTCATACATTTAACTACATTCCAACATTAATAATTAAAGATTTGCGTGAAATTGCAAGATCGTAAACCAACTACAAACATCAAATTCTACTAAATTACTTAAAACAAAAACCGCAATTTTCTAACTCTAATTCGCATTCTATCCCCTAGTTTAGATTTGTCCAAATAACCACCCCTTTTCCTTTACTCACCAACCGAAGTCGGAGCGGTCAGCCTACCATTGGGCCAACCCATATGTCTATGCTTTCAGGGGACACCTAAATATCACATAATTTATTTCCTTTGAGAATATTTGGTTAGTCTTCGCATTTTGCTTGCCTCTCACTTTTGTTCACTTCAAATATTAAAGATTTGTAATTCATATTTTCTTTCAAGTGAACGGTTTTTGTAATGGGATTTGTGTTGGGTTATAGTAGTTACTACTGATGAAGAGGGTTTGTACTGGTCACCAAGTTAGTTTGTACTGGTGAGTAATACTACTGGTGAAGATGGTTTCTACTGGTCATCAGGAAGTGAAGATTACTACTGGTCACACTATTACTACTACTGCTGCATGGAATGCATGGAGTTTCTACTGGTCATTCTTTTTATTGTTTAATTGATATATCTTAGCGCGTTGTAAGCAAATAATTATGGAATAGATTTAGATAATTATCTTTGTAGATTTCGTTAGAGTTGTAACCCGATTATGTTTAGGGTTTTAGCCTCAAGGTCTATAAATATAGGTCCTTGTATCGTAGTAAATACACGTCTATTCAGATACAATAATTCTAATAGATTGAGGCTGTTGGTGGAATTCTTGTGTTCTTAATTGTTAACGTTTATTCATTCGTATTCATATAAACTGTTAATCAATTTATCCTTGTTAATATCAAAGTGTTGATCCGCTGCAACTTCTTTGATAGATCTAGATCTAAACGTTTGTTTTATACACACCTAGTTCGACAGATCCTAACAAGTGGTATCAGAGCACAAGGTTTCTCTAGATTTACGATCAACAAGGCGTTTAACAAGTTTTTCACAAACCAATTCAAGATGTATGATCTTACTAAAGGCGTTCAAGCTATTAGGGTTCCTGTACTCATATCATCAAACTATGATATGTGGAAGAGTCGCATGTATCCATACATGCTTCAAACCAATTACTCCATGTGGCAAGTGGTGAAGAATGGTGCAAAAAATGTTCCATTACCTGGACCAGATCTCAAGAACAAAGGAGCAGAAGGTTCATCTCAACTAGTAACAGAGCAAGAAAGAAGAGATACTCACAACGAATGTCAAGCCTTGAGTACCTTACTTATTGCTATTCCTAATGAGTATCGACATCAGTTTAGAAAATATACTGCTGCTAAACTGTTATGGGAGGCCTTGGATAAAAGATTTGGTGGAACGGCAAGCACAAGGAGGAATCAAAAGGATCAGTTAAAACACCAGTTTGAGAACTTCACGTCTGTGAAGGGTGATACTTTATCTCAAACTTTTGACAGATTCAAAAAGCTGATTGGTGACTAGCATGGGAGTTAATACTTCTCAAGATGACATCAATAGAAAGTTTCTTGGAGCTTTGGGAGAAGAATGTACGATGTACACAGTCAGCTAGAGACAAGAAAACACACTTGACACTATGAAGATTGACGAGCTATACAATGAGCTACGTGTGTTTGAACCTGAAATTAAAAGACCAACAAGTTATTCAACACAGAATGCAACTTTTGTTTCTACTAATGGTACTCCATCTGAAACTGGTTTCATATCTAAGGAATCAAAAGGAAATCAGAATGATGAAAGTGTTAGGGAAGCTTTCTTCGCTAGTCATGGAAATTCTGGACTAGTAAATGAAGACTTGGAGCAAGTGAATGCCGATGATCTGAAGGAGATGGATTTAAAGTGTCAGTTTGCTATGCTAAGTGTTAGAACAAGGAGGTTCATTCAAAGGACAGGAAGGAACAACTTTGCAGTTAGAAGAGGTGATAATACTGGTTTTGATAAGAGTAAAGTGAGGTGCTTTGACTGCAAGAAACTTGGACACTTTTCCAGGGAATATCCAGAAAGTCAAGATGATAAACAAAAGCAGCCAACTCAGCACAACTCAGCAGGTTCAAGCAACAATTATCAAGGAAGAACATCAAATTCAACTGCTTTGGTTACTCAGGACGGATTGGGATTTGACTGGAGCTTTCAAGCAAATGAAGAGATCACAAATCAAGGTCTCATGGCAGATATAGTGAAAGATGACATTCCAACTAAGGTACTTACTGAACTTTGTACTCCTGCATGCATTAAAAAAGTTAGGGATTACAGAGAACATAATAAACTTGTTTGTGACTGATGTGCGAAATCTAGTTTTCCGAAATTGGCTTTTAACTAGACTACGACACCGGGCAGTGTACCCTTGTCGATCGTAGTAAAGTATGGGCAAATTACGGGTTCGAACACGGGGACTATTTATAATTGAGATAATAGCTATAAGTAACAAGAAACACGTAACAAATTGGGTTTTCTAAATTAACTAAAGGTGACAAGTATCGTTTTGTGATAAATCAAGATATGGGAAAAACACTCGTTTGGATTGGTTTCTAGTTATCCGATTGTCATTTTGGGTTGTTTGGTTGAATTAACTTCTAATGTTATAACACGATTCCTTTCGAATACCGAGCTAACTTTAGACATCTAAAACGAAACACCGTTCCTTTCGAATACGGTAGAAACCTTAAACATCTAAGTCATTAAGCAACAAGTTTATATACTCGACTTAATCTTATAAAACTTCCTTTCGAATAGTTTCTTAGCTAAAATCAAATTCACTTTACCAAATCATTATATTACCAGTTCCTTTCGAATACTAATAATTTTAGATTAATTATAGACCGATTAACCTTTTCGTAAAACGTCTAATAAGTTATTATAAGTTCCTTTCGAATACCTACAAAGTGTGTTTGTCACTAACACCTTACTTACGTTTTATATAACATGATTTTGATAATGATATGAACCTAATTACAACTAACATTCAAGTTTTAATCTAAATGTTTGATTACTCGTTAAGATTCCTTTCGAATATCCTAAACCTCAAATCAGCTATAGACCGGTTGATTATTTCGTTCAATTCATCAATCAAGTTCTAAAGCTCTTTCAGATACTAAATTTCTTAATCAAATCATGAATATAAGTTATCTAACACTATTAAGAATTTAAACCCGAATGGTTCTTCGATTAAGCAAACATAAACATTCAACCTCAAACAAATATCCCAAAAAACTCCAATCATCTAATCTAGTTTCCAATCCAAACAAGTATTATTTAACTACTCACTCATAATAGAAATTAAAGACAAATTATAAAAGAAAATGATATTCATACCAGGTGTTCGATGAAATGTCTGGGTAAAATTTAAGCAACTTGAAATGGTAATTAACAAGATAACTCCAAAATGAAAAGAGATTAATACCAAAGTGAATTAGAAATTGCAATTGATGTCCAAAGTAACAAGATGATCTAAAAGAAATGAAATAACACCAATGATTCTTCCAAAATTAACTAATGATTGCTATGATTGAAATTTCTCCAACGATTGATTGTGATTATTTGATGATTTAGGGCTGATTATAGAGCCCCCAATTGATGAAAAAGATGGTGTAAGATCCTCTAAATGACTGCCAAAAATCGTCCTTAAGAGCTGGTAACCAAAAACCCATCACTTCCCCACTTAATTAGCAATCAAAAACGAGTTGTAACAGCTGAAACCATGGAATGCGGCGCATTGGCCCTTGAATGCGGCGCATTCAAGGGTCAGTAGCTCCCAGTTTTGTAGATTTGTTCGTTGCGGTCGCTTTGGCGCTGACCGGAGGTCTTTTCGAGTCCGTATGCTCCCGATACATCCGTTTTACTATCAGCTGCATTTTTGGTCTCGAATTCATCCTTTTTGACTCCAAACATGTTTAAACACCTAAAACATAAACTTTACACAAAATTAAGTAATATGGGTCTATCCGTTACGTTTTGACACAAAAACATAACAAATATCGCGAAAGAATATGCGTATAAATGAGCGATATCAGTGACTTATTACATAAATTAGAAAAAAAGGAGAAGAGAATTGTCTAAAATAATTGTTAGTTATGAACAACAAGTGAAAGCATATGTTAAGAATGAGTCAAAATATGAAGAGGAATTAGCAATTGTTAAATGGGAAAGGGACAATGATCTAGCAAAGGTGATCAAAGTAGAAGAACAAGTTGAGGAAATTAAGATTGAAAATGTTCAAATTAAGCTTAGTATTAAGAAGTATGAAAATGCTTCAAAAACAGTTGATAAAATTATTAAATCTCAAGTGCATGGGAACACCAGGAATGGGATTGGGTACAATAGTGTGTCACCACCATATAAAAACAATTATATTCCTCCTAAGGTAGAGTCTAGTGAAGAACTTAGTGAGGAAGAAATTGAAGTCAATACTCACGCTAAAGCAGACCCAATGAAAAGTAAAATTCTTTTAACCAAAACTAGAATCACTGAACAACTTAATGAACAACCTGTTCAACAGGAGAAATCAAGTGATTCTGAGTCTTGTCAAGGCCCCACTTTTCATAAAAATCTCAAAAACAGACCACAATTTTATACAGAAAGAAACTAGCACTACATTTGGTCAACAGGTGAAAACATGAAACTTCATGTGTCAAAAGGGAAGTTCATCAACTGTGAGGGGTAATGTGAGAAACTGGACCCAAAAGATCATTCATCAACGAGGTCAAAACGTTTTTAAAATCTGTGATGTGTGTGGAAAGTCAAATCACCTAACTAAGGACGGTTTCTATAATAAACATCACCGTAATGGAACTGGATTTAATAGAAACAGCTCTAACAAATACAACATGAACACAACACCTAGATTTGGTAGGACAGCTCAGAAATTTATGAGCAAAAAGAATGTGCATAAAAAGAAACAAAAATAAAAAATTTTCAAAAAAATACTACTGCTACTAGAAACTACTGGAGAGTCACCAGTAGTAACTTTAACAGTAGAAACTACATGAAATTCACCAGTAGTAATACTGACAGTAGTAACTCTTCAGATGCACAAACAAAGAAACTTGCATACTACTTCAAACGTTTTGATTATGTCAATGAAAAAGGTAAACCCAAGACTACTTTGGCTTGGGTTCCTAAAAGAAACTAACCTCTTATTCATGTGCAGAGCAAGCCAGGTGTCAAGAAAGGGGATATGTGGCATGTGGACAGTGGCTGCTCTAGGCACATGACAGGCAACAAGCTGAAGCTCAAAGAATCTATGTTGCATTTGGAGGAAATCCAAGAGGTGGAAGAATTACAGGAAAGGGTACAATCAGTAATGGTACAGTTACATTTGAAAATGTTTTCTTTGTTCAAGAATTAAATTATAATTTGGTTAGTGTCTCTCAAGTTTTTGATAAAGAGAACAAAGTGCTTTTTACTAAAACTGAGTGTATCATTCTTGATCCTAAGTTTGAGGTAGTTAACAAAAGTATGATTCTACTAAGAACACCTAAGAAAGAGAATGTGTACTGTTTAGACATGGGTCATAATAATTCTGCAACTAAAGAAAATTGTTTTATTTCTAAAACTTAACTTGACGAATCATCTTTATGGCACCGAAGAATGTGCCATATGAATTTCAAAAACATGAAAAAATTGGTGAAAAATGGTTTGGTCAGGGGTTTACCACAAAAAGAATTTACATGCAATGATCATTGTGTTGCATGTCTTAAGGGTAGAAACATAAGTCTTCTCACAAAATCAAAGATATTAATTCAAATATGTCCAGTTTACACCTACTGCACATGGACCTTTTTGGTCCAACACATGTTATGAGTCTAGGAAAGAAATATTATTGTTTAGTTATTAGTGATGACTTCACAAGGTATACTTGGGTTTTCTTTCTTGGCTCTAAAGATGAAACAGGTGATATTCTGAGATCATTCCTAACAAGAATTGAAAACAAGACAGAGAAGAAGGTGAAGATAATTCGTTGTGACAATGGCACAGAGTTCAAGAACCAAGAGATGGATGAATTCTGCACAGAAAAAGGGATTGAGAGACAATATAGTGCACCTAGAACTCCTCAACAAAATGGAGTGGATGCAAGAAGAAATAGAACCCTTATCGAAGGTGATATTCTGAGATCGTTCCTAACAAGAATTGAAAACAAGACAAAGAAGAAGGTGAAGATAATTCGTTATGACAATGGCACAGAGTTCAAGAACCAAGAGATGGATGAATTCTGCACAGAAAAAGGGATTGAGAGATAATATAGTGCACCTAGAACTCCTAAGCAAAATGGAGTGGATGAAAGAAGAAATAGAACCCTTATCGAAGCAGCAAGATCAATGTTAGCAGATTCCAAGATTCCTATCACATTCTGGGCTGAAGCTGTGAATACTGCATGCTATGTCCAAAACAGGGTTCTGATCGTCAAAGCACATACAAAGACGCCTTATGAGCTCTTTCGTGAGAGAATGCCATTCATAAGCTTCTTCAAACCGTTTGGGTGTCCTTGTACCACTCTGAATACAAAAGAGCATTTGGAGAAGTTTGACAGCAAAATCAATGAAGGATTCTTTGTAGGATACTCGACTCAGAGAAAAGCGTTCAGAGTCTACAATATCAAGAACATAATTGTAGAAGAGAGCACAAATGTTACATTCATCGAAAAGACTTTGAATTCTACTAGAGAAGGGCCCGATTGGTTATTCAACATCGATGAACTAACCAAATCACTAAATTCCTACTTTCTAGAACAACGAGAACAAGAATCTGGCCATGGAGTTCATATTGGAGCTCCAGTTACTACGAGTGCTTCAGTTAATACTGGTGAACAAGTTAAAACTGGTAACACAATTAAAAATGGTGCATTAGTTCCTACTGGTAACACAATTAAACCTGTAACATCAGTTCCTACTGGTAATACAGTTAAGACTGGTACATCTTCAACTAATACTGGTGATTCTGTTAAGACCGGTCCATCACTTTCTACTGCAACATCTACACAGGAGGAAAAATTCATCTACTTTCCATCGTTTCCATTGACCCTCCTGGAATCTTTTAGACTACATAGGATGATACCATCAACGACTTACAAAAAGATGAAGATGATAGTGAATCAAGCAGTAATAAAGATGCATAAAAACAACTTTCAAAAGATGAGAAGATCGTTACCAGTGGTAATCCAGACGAAAATGTTCCATCACCACAATCTCATTCCAATGATCTTCCTGATTAGATTGACTCAAATTTGGATGAGTAAATGACTGAAGATCCGTATCAAACACAGAGAATAAACAAAAATCATCCGTTGGAACAAATTATTATTGACTTACACTCAACAGTACAAACAAGGAAAAAGCTTCACCAAAGTTTCAATGAGTGCTTGCTTGTATGCTTTCTCTCTCAGTTAACTCCAAAGAAGATAGAACATGCAATTAAATACCCCAGCTGGGTCGAAGCAATGCAAGATGAGTTACAACAGTTCAAGTTACAAGAAGTTTGGACTCTTGTTCTACTTCCTAGAGGTAAGCGAGTGATTGGTACAAAGTGGATCTTCAAGAACAAAACGGATGAAAGGGGAATTTTAATAAAGAACAAAGAAATATTGGTGGGTCAGGGGTACACATAGAAAGAAGGTGTTGACTATGATGAGGTATTTGCTCCAGTAGCGAGAATCGAAGCCATTCGAATATTTTTGGCGTTTGCTTTTTTCAAAGGTTTTAAGGTTTACCAAATGTACGTCAAGAGTGCCTTCCTGTATGGCAAAGTTGAAGAGGAGGTTTATGTCTATTAACATCCAGGTTTTGAAGACCCTGAACACCCCGATATGGTATACATATTGGATAAAGCTTTGTATGGTCTTCATCAAGCTCCACGAGTTTGGTATGATACTCTATCTGTTTACCTTCTAAATCATCAATTCAAGAGGGGTGCCATTGACAAAACGTCGTTCATCAAGACAGTGGGTAGTGATATTATGCTGGTTCAAATATATGTTGACGATATTATCTTTGGCTCTACCAATGGCAAGTTGTGTCGAGAGTTCGAGCAAATCATGCATAAGAAGTTCAAGATGAGTTCTATGGGGGAACTGACCTTTTTCTTAGGTCTACAAGTGAAGCAGAGTTCTACTAGTATCTTTATTCATCAAGCAAAGTATGTCAAAGACATTCTTGAAAATTTTGGCTTTTAGTATGCCAAACATGCTAGTACACCATTAGAAACCCACGAGTATCTAGAGGTCGATTCTGAGGGGGAGGATGTGGATGAGCATCTATACAGGTCAATGATTGGATCATTGATGTACTTAACTGCTTGTCGTCCAGACATTATGTATAGCGTGTGTGTGTGTGTGCACGTTACCAGACTCATCCCAAGATCTCACCTCTGACATCAGTGAAGAGAATTTCCAGATACTTGAAGGGAAAGCCAAATCTGGGTCTGTGGTACCCACTATATTCTCCCTTTGAACTCATATCCTACACAAACAACAATTATGGAGGAGAAAACTTGGACAGAAAGTCAACGTCAGGGGGATGTCAATTCTTTGGATCACGACTAATTTCTTGGCAATGCAAGAAACAGACTAATGTTTCCACTTCATCAACAGAAGCAGAATATGTTGCTGCATCACAGGTGCTATGGATTCAGAATCAAAGGATGAACTATGGTATCTCTTTCTTGCACACTCCTATTTTTATTGATAATAAGAATACCATAAGTATAGTTAATAATCCTGTCAAACACTCCAAAACCAAAAACATCGAAATTCGTTTTCATTTTATAAAAGACTGCAATGAAAAGAAACTTATTCAGGTTGTCAAAACACATATGGACAATCAATTTGAAGATCTGTTCACGAAAGCATTTGACGTGGGCAGATTTACATTTTTGATCAACAGTATCGGAATGATTAATCCTGCTTAAATTTTTACTTGTTAAAATGACGAATTTGATCACTCATGTCATATCTTTTGTGTTTGAAAAGTTAATACTGGTAGTTTCTAATGTCCGAACTTAATATTGGTGTGTGTTACGTGTGTCAATAATACTGGTAGTCATCACTTTTTGTATTTATACTGGTGATTATTACTGGTAAAGTTTATACTTGTAGCATTTATACCGGTACCAGTTTCTATTGGTAAGTATTTTTAAACAGGTACTACTGATATTTTATACTTGTGGCAGTTACTACTGCCAGTCGTTATAACTGGCGGGAGTTTTTTACTACCTGTAGAAAAGTGTTTGTGTTTCTACCGCAGGGAATGTTTGGTATATATGGCGAAAAAATTTGGGAACATTTAATTTCATTCAAATTGAACAGTTTTTCGCTCTCTCTAAACAGAAAACCATTCTCGAAAGAAACCCTTTTCTAAAGAAACCCTCTCAACTTCAGCGAAACGTAATCGATCATCAACGACGGTTAATCACTCCTAAAATCTTCAATCCTGTCAATGGCGAATCAACCAAGAACTAGTTTTCGGCGTCTCTCATAACATTGTCGTTGATTTAGCTTTACACAAAGAGGCCGCTGATTTTTATCTTATAGTCAATTTTCTACGCCAATCATACATTCGTTATGCTTGAACGGTAAACCCAGAGGTTAATGAAAAGCACATTTGTGAGTTCTGGAACACGGCGGTTCTTGAGAAGGTGAACGACCATGAACGTATTAAAGCTATAATTGAAAAGAAGGAAGTGATTGTAACAGAGACCACTATCCGCTCTCATCTTGAACTTCAAGATGACTCAGGTATTACTTTCTTTCCTAATGACGAACTCTTTGGGGTTTTCGAAAGAATGGGGTATGAGGGAAGTCTGTCAAAATTCACTTTTTAGAAGGCACTTCTCTCTCCCCAATGGAGGTATTTTTTCATGTTTTACAACAATGTATCTCCAAAAAGAGATACACCTGGAACGATTTTAACACCACCATAGCTACTGCTATGGCGTGTTTAGCTACTGGAAGGGTGTATATTTTTCAAACATAATTTTTACTGACCTGAAGTGGAATCTTGCTCACCTTGAAAACAAGTTTTTAATGTATCCATGATTTTTACAAATCATTTTAAACAAGGAGCTTGATACTCTGTCCACTGAGGGTGAAGTCCTCCCCATGGATGCTCATTCCAAGAAAACCTTTTCAAATATGAGGAGGCAAGTTAACAAATTTTCAGGAAAGGTGACTCCAGTAGTCTCTACAATGGTGGTTGTCCTAGCTTCAACCGGTGAAGGACCAAGTAACCCACTTGAGTCCCAACCTACACCACATGTTTCTACTTCTACTTCTACTCCTGTTACAGAACAACAATCAAGTGCTCCTGAAGCACCATCTACCTCACCTCAAAATACTCCTCAGAAAGAGTATGCCCCCAAGTCCAAGAGGGGTCCCTCACCTCTTTGACCTAAATCCAGAAAATCTAAACCAGTAAAATCAATTCCTACTGCTCCTAAGAAGGTGGTCCATAAGGAGGGGGGAGACCATGTTGAAAGGGCTCATACTACTGCTGCACCACCTTGTGGTGCACAGGACAGTAAGAAAGGCACTAAGACCCAATCAATGACAACTATTAATGATGATGATTCCTTGGAATCATTATCAAGAGGACCAGGGGCCAAGAGACCATGTGGGAGGGTGATGCTTATGCTCGGCATGAGGCACCCTCTAAATCATTTGAGGAACTGCCTCATGTTGGTACTCAACAAAAGGGTGGGAGGATATTTTTTATTACTCCAATCTAGAATTGACAGAAATGTGCCTGAAGTTTACTGAGAAGGTGGATGTGCAAGCTGAGGAAATCAAAAGACTGAAAATATTGGTTTATAAGCTGGTGATAGAGAAGAAGTTGTACAGGATCTCCATGAAGAAGCCTGTAAAGATTGCAAAGAAAGGTGGAAAGAAGGTTGGAAAGAAAGGTGAAAAGAAGGGTGGTGCACAGTCAAAATTGCCTACTCCTTCTGGTTCTAGCTCAAGTTCCTCTAGCATGCATGATGATAATGCTGCCAATAAGGGGGAGAAAGTGGAAAAGGCAGCTGAGAGGGAGGAACACCAAAAGGATGAACATGAGGTGGAGAAAGAGGTTCCTTTGAATGCTGAGAAATAATCTGGAGATGTTTAAATGGAGGTTGAGAAGGAAGAGAAAACTAAAACTGGTGAAAAGGAAGCTGAAAAAGCAGAAAGAGTGGTGAATGATGCCGATTTTGAATGGTCTGACCATGAAGAAAGTGAAATCAAAGTTGTGACCATTGATATGGAAGAAGGTGAAGGTGAAAAACAGAATGAAACAGAACATCAAGTTTATGTCAACATCCTTTATGTTCCTTATACTACTTTCTCAAGGTATTCTGAATGGACCACTGAAGATCAAGAGCTTAATGATTTTATTATGAATATGGGAGAAAGTGAAGCAGAGATCAAGCAAGCAAGGGATAGGGTGGATGAAATCTTAAACAGAAAGGTTCAGTCTGAAAAGGAAGAAGAGAAGGAAAAAGACATCTCTACTGGTGAGAAGGAAGAAAAGACAGAGCAGCAAGAAAAGTCAAGTCAAGATGTTAATTCTGGTAGTACACTTTCTACTGGTGAGAAGGACACTACTGGTGACCCACCAGTTAATACTAGTGATCCACCAGTTATTACTGATGATCAAACAAGCCTTCCTACTGGTAATCTACCTGCATTTCCATTGATTGAAGATGATGCTACTCTAGTTTTTGAGCTGGAAAAGTTAAAGGAGGAGAAACTGAAACAAGAAAGATTGAAAGCTGAAGCTCTGAGGAAAGAACAAATTGCTGCAGTTGTGGCTAGACAAAGAAAGGAAGCTGAAGGAAAACCTAAAGAGAACCAGTCACTTTTACTACTGGTGACTCTGAAGGTCCTACTGGTGAGTCTGATGAGCCTGTTATTCCTACACCAGTTGCAAAAAGACCAGTTGGATTCATTCAAACCAAAAAGGGAGTGCATAAAGTATTTTTGGATGATGATCCACAATGGAGAAGCAAAGGTAGGGTAAAGATGAAGTCCAAGGAAGAAATAGAGGTTGAAGAGACTGAAAAGAGAAGGAAGCTTGCAGAAGAGAGAGATGAAAAAATCAGGCTGTTGGAGCTTGAAAGAGAAGAGAAAGAGAAACAACAAGCATAAAAGGAGAGATTGAGAAAGATAGAGCCAGAAAATGCTATGCAGCACAGAGGATGGCAGATGAGCAAATTCAAGATGAGCTAAAAAGAAAAGCTCAAGAAAAGGCTGATGCAGAACTTGCTCAGAAAATGATTGGAAAAGATGAAATTCTCTCGCAAAAGAAGAAGGAGGAGGCTAGAAGCAAAAACACTATTAAGAGGAATGTGAGGAGAGCAGAAGAAAAAACATACAGATTTCCTCAAGTCAACTGGGAAATATAGTGGAAAGCAGCTTGGCCCTATGAAGTTGGATAATGTTTTGAACCTATACATAAAAGAAAAGAGGACTTTAAAGGCAGCACAAGAACAAGCAGAGTTGGAGAGAGAAAGAGCTCTGAAGGCTACGCTTGATAGAGGGTACAAGGTTGTCCAATTTGGGAAGAAGAAGGAAAGAAAAGACAGTGAGAAGAAGGAAGTGAAGAAGAAGATGGTTCATAAACAGTCTTTTCCAGAAAAGAAGAGAAAAGCTAGTCATGGTAGTGGTGTTCCTACTGCTAAAAAGTCAAAACCAACAGTAGAAACAGTTACTACTGGTGGAAAGAGAAAGGCAAGCTCCAGTGCAGAAGTTTATACTGGTGTGAAGAAGACAAATCATGAATAGAAGAAATCTACTGAAGGGGAGTCTCAGGGTAAGAAGAAGAAAAAAGATGTTTAAAAGGAACAAGAAGAGGAGAAACCAAAGATCGTCCACGTCAAGAAAGAAGACATTACTGGAAACTTTGAATTTGGATGTGTACCTGAGATCTCAGATGATCAGGTCAATGAAGCTGCAGATAGAGTTTATGATGACATGGAGACTTTGATACTGCATACTGAAGATATCAATTTTGTTACCACATTCACAGAGATGCCCATTATTGATTGGTTTGTTGTTGTAATTGATGGGAGGAATTGGTATAAGATTGTCAGAGCTTCAAAGAGCTTCAGTGTGTACTATAGTCATCTGGAGATCTTCAGGAACATCAGTAGAAAGGATTTGGGTGGTATGTTCCTCATTGGAAGCAAGAAGTATTCTCAAGGCCAAGGTACAGTTCTAGATTTTAATGATTTATTAATGGAGGTATTAGAACTTATGTTTGAGCCTGAGAACATCCCTGAGAAGCTAGCAAGATTTACTCCAGTACTTGAATGGGTTCATTACGAAAGCTGTGGAGTTTACTCCTTGAGCAGGACTGATGGCAAAACAGAGTATTTCTTGGTAGAAAAGAAATATAAGCATGGCATCAACATCATGATCAATATGCTTAATGTGAAGTTGAAGGCTAATCAAGATTCTGAAGAAGCAATTCAACTGCTGTGGAAGATCAGATGTCAGCTTACTGACCATAGAAATGCATTGTAGAAGTTTAAAGGTTTTGGCAGCATTCTCCAATTTTGATATGAAGAAACTTATGCTTATAAGTGAAAACAAAAGTTTAGGGGGGAGATTGTTGGATTATAGTGGTTACTACCGGTGAAGAGGGTTTGTACTAGTCACCAAGTTAGTTTGTACTGGTGAGTAATACTACTGGTGAAGATGGTTTCTACTGGTCATAAGTTATTGAAGATTACTACTGGTTACACTATTACTACTGTTTTTGCATGGAATGCATGGAGTTTCTACTGATCATTGTTTCTACTGTTTAACTGATATATCTTAGCGCGTATTGTAAGCAGATAATTATGGAATAGATTTAGATAATTATCTTTGTAGATTTCGTTAGAGTTGTAACCAGATTATATTTAGGGTTTTAGCCTCAAGGTCTATAAATATAGGTCCTTTTATCGTAGTAAATACACGTCTATTCAGATACATTAATTCTAATAGATTGAGGTTGTTGGTGGAATTCTTGTGTTCTTAATTCTTAACGTTTGTTAATCTGCTACAACTTCTTTGATAGATCTAGATCTACACATTTGTTTAAACACAAACCTAGCTCGACAGATCCTAACAATATGATGTATGTCTGTATACAGTGTATGCAGTTGTTCAGGCATACACCGTATGGTTCTTCAGAATGCAAATTCTTCCCGTTTTGAACATGTTTTCTTCTACTTTCCGCAAGCTCACCTATTTATCAGATCTATCACATTTAAAAAATGATTACATAGCAAATAATATATAAAGTGATAAAAACGGGTTAAAATAGCGGGGATATCGGTACAAATATAACTACTACTTTGACGATATCAACGTGCCCTAGGAACTTGCCTTCTTCTACCCTGAAAGTACATTTCTTTGGGTTGAGTTTCATGTTGATCTTTCTTAGGTTTTTAAAGGTCTCGATGATGTCATGTATCATCCATTCCTCTTCCCTGCTTTTTATCACCAAGTCGGCTAAGCTTCCCTCTAATTTCCGTCCTATTTTTTCTTTAAACGTTCCGAATATGAGTCTTTGATATGTCGCTCCAGCGTTCTTGAGTCTGAATGGCATCTTTTTGTAGAAAAACACTTTGTAATCTGTGTGGAAAGATGTCTTATCTTCGTCTTCTTTTGCCATTTGTATTTAATGATACCCTTTATAAGCCACCACAAACACTTATACTTAAAACCCATGAGGGACTCTATTTTCCAGTCTTGTTCCGGAAAAGGGTAGTTGTCCTTCGGACACGCCTTATTGATTTCTTTAAAGTCCACAAACATTTGCCATGTTGCGTCGCTCTTTTTGACCAATATTAGATTTGCTATCCATGTTTAATATTGTACCTCCCTACTTTATTTTCCAGTCTTGTTCCGAAAAAGGGTAGTTGTCCTTTGGACACGCCTTATTGATTTCTTTAAAGTCCACAAACATTCGCCATGTTGCGTCGCTCTTTTTGACCAGTATCAGATTTGCTATCCATGTTTGATACTGTACCTCCCTGATGATGCCTGCTTTAATCAGTTTTTCAATCTCCTCTTTTATTGCTTTTGATCGTTCCGGTGCCATTCCTCTCTTCTTTTGTTTCAGTGGTTCTATACTAACATAAGTCTTGAGTCGATGTTCGGCTATGTCCCTTGGCACCCCCGTCATGTCGTACGATTTCCATGCGAACACATCCAAATTAATACTAAGGAAGGTAAATAGTTGCTCCTTGCAATGTATTGACAGGGTCGATCAGATGGAGATGTTCTGCTCCGGGTATCTTGGATTGATTGCTAACTTCTCAATTGGCTTCTTTTCTTCGCTTTGGTCTTTCTTGATTAATCGGAATTCCTTCTCCTTTATTCTTGCAGAACGCAAGGTCGCTATTCCATGGGGGGAGGGGGGTGGGGAACCTGATCATGGCATGTAGAGTTGGGGGTACAACTCCAAGTTGTAGTATTCCCGCTCTTCCCAGTATCGCGTCATAAGCGGATGAGGCTCTTACTATTGCGAAATCCCTGATTTCCATCCTCATTTGAGGATACTCCCCAACAGTAAGTGGTAGGTCTATTTCCCCTAACGGCCATGAGACTTCTCCATCGAATCCCTGAAGTTGGGATTCTGGTCTCCTCATTTGTTTCTGTTTTACTGGTCGAAGTTTTCTGAAGAAATGCTCGTATATCACCTCGGTAGAGCTACCTCTGTCTACGTAGATTCTTGGGAACCCTGTTTTTCCCATTCGTCCTCCGCTACTACTGGTTGTAGGGAGGGACAAATATCGTTCATTGATGGGAAAGATATTGCTTCGTTCATCCATTGCGTGCTTTCCGACTCTTTTCTCTTTCGGTTCTCTCTCATTCTTTCTCCCCACAACATGTGGATCTCCTTCGACTTTCCCCTCGGGGACCGCTTTTATGTCAACCACCAGGTGGGCCAACTGTCCGGAACGAACGACCTCCTCGTTCTTTTTTTTTCAGATGGTAAAAGTTGGTGTTATGGCTTTTGCCTTGGTGGAATTCATAGTATCGATCAATGTGCTTGCGTTCCGTATATCCTACCATCAGGGGTGGGGGGGGTCACGAATTTTCCACATGCAGGTTCGGTGGATAGGATCTCCCAAGGGGTCTTTGTGAAGATTGGGTATACGTTTTTAGGTCAGACCTCCGGTTGAAGATACGAGTGTGTCTGCCTTCCTTCGTCCCTATGAACGAAACTTGAAGTTTTTCATTCCTTTCTGTATCCATACTTCCCCGTGTTAAATCTTTCCTCCTTGGTCCCCCTTCTAGGTCCAATTTCGTCTCCTAATGTTGCAGCCTCTTTACCCCTGATGAAGTCTTGTACTGTGACAACCGTCTTATTTCCGACGAAAACCGCATTCCCTATCTTTGAGTTAACTATATTTTTATCTTATCTTTACTTGTCTCGTAAACTCGTGTACGTCGGAATCGAAATCGGAATCACAAAATGAATCCTAATACCAAGAAAATACTTAGTGAACTTGTCTAAGTTCCTATTTAAAATAACCGGAACTTTCAACTAACGAAACACTTAACAAAGAAAACTAAACGAAAACGAAACAAGTCTGAAAATCAGCCTCTTGCGGCGCAAGAGGAATGACTGCGGCGCAAGTCAGCACAGGATTTCAAAAAAAAAATTGTTGTTGCTAGTGCTTGGTGACTCACCCACAACCGACCCTTATGGCCAACACCTGTAAAAACAGGTGTCAAACACCCCTTGAATCCAGAAATATGACCTTGGTATTACCTCCCATGTCCACATTCATTCTTGCAAGATCAAAACACACACTCACACTCATATTCTCTCAACTCTCACATACAAACACACACATAACTCTTTCAAAAACAACCCCTTCTAAGGCATAATCTAACTAATTCAAGGACATTTTCATACATTCATCACCATCATTTCATCATTTCAAAGGTAAAAATCTTGTTCTTGAACTTATTTTTCATATTTACTCAAGGTTATACATAAATCATCAAATCTATATATGTTTTATAACTAAAATGATGAAAGCATATCAAAAACTCCATTGCATGCAATTTTTATTGGTAAAAATGGAAGTTTATAAAATGGAAAATCTGGAATTTTCATTAAAATAAATTAAAGTTATGTTTTTCAACTTAAGATTTTGATTTATGACTCTAACCGAAGAAATCGACAGAATCTGTTGCATGCATGTAAAAATTACGAAATATTGACCAAAGATGTAAACTGTAAAATGTAACTTACTGTCAAAAAGTGGGAACCTAACTCCTATTTTTCGATTTATTATGAATTCTACAGTATTTAATCTGATTTAATCTTGATTTTCGAGAAAACATACCAAAATAATTAATCAGCTTATAAAAATTTGACATAGTCTAGACCCTATCAAAATATAATTGTACAGATTTTACCGGAATTTTTGGAATTAATCTACTATTATTTACTGTTTTTACGGTTAAAACGCGTTAAATACGTAAACGACTCTAACTTCTTCAAAAACTGTCGGATTGAGACGAATCCAGTTCCTATGACTTCGTATTCCAGAATGTGATTTTTATGTTATTTTATAAAATATTACAACAACAGAATCTGACAGTTTCATATTCGGTACAATTTAGGTTCACGCGATTCCGATTCCTATTCCGGTCACTCCACGCACACTCCTAGTACCATTCTCTCGCTTTAGCGTAAGTCCTTGTGATTCATTAGATTCATTTCACATATTCGAGTTCAGTTTGTGAAGCGGGAAAGTGATTTGTTATTTTGGGCATTCTTTATATAGCGCGGAAGCTCTGCCGGATTTTAGCCAGAACCGACCCACCTCCGTCCGAGCTATCTTTTCACCACCTCATTCTCACGTGAGTTACAACCCCACTTTTATTTACTGTTTTCAAATAATTTTTGGGGGAAACATGAGATCTAAACGAACTTTGGAATGTTTTATTACTATTGAACTCTTACTGAACGTTTTGTGGAACTTACATGCGAAAACAGTTCTATTTGCCCGTTTGGCATACACTACACTAAATGGTTTGCCACCCTTTTTCGGCTAAATGGTTTGCCACCCTTTCTCGGCTAAATGGTTTGCCACCCTTATTCGGCTTACTGGTTTAAAACTGTGATAAATTTATTATTTTGCCACACTCGGCACTGTTTCAAATTTACTTATTGCCACACTCGGCACTCGTGGAACTTTGATTGATCGTATAACTATCGTGACTCTTGAGGGATATAACTAACCATAAGTGACTACTATCAGTTTTAAAAATAACATTAGTGCCTAATTTTCGTAACACACTATTAGCTTTGTTAAGCCGTTTAGTAATTATGGGTATCGATACTTAGGAAATAACCGTTCCTTGCTTAAGTGGCAGCTTAAGTACATATTACTCGATCAGAAATGACTCCCCGTAGATAGTCGGGGTAAGAGGCCTCACGGTTGGTAATTCGGTTTAGTGTGAACACTTAAGTTATATTATGCCAAGTAGTCGTTATACATGAATTCAATCAATAGTTTACTTATCTTGCGCGTATAGAGTTATACGACTTCCGCAACTATCTTTTAAGCAGCTGTCTTGGTTCGAACTATCTTTTGAGCAACTTTTTAGATCGAAACTATTCTTTAAGTATTGTTCTACTTTTAGAAACTTCTAAGTATAGATATACTTAATTCAAACCCTTTTTAGTCGAGGACTAGAAAACTGTAACTCACTCACTACTTTATTGTAGTTGACACTTTATCTCTTGTTTCAGGAAACCAAATGTAAGACACGAAGTGCATTCAGTGGATGGGTCTGGCATGTCACGTGAAGTCAAGAATCGGGAGAAGACCTATTTTGAATATATTTTGGGAATTTTATTAAACAACTTCTTATGTACTTATGTTTGTTCTCGTTAAATGCTTGGTTGTTTTTAAACTATGAACTTATGTTTTATTCGTAATGACTTGAAACCGTATGTTTTTATTTATAACTCGTGTGATGATATCTTGGCTCTTCACATTCCGTGTTTCCGCTTTAGCGGGGTGTGACAGTACCCTTTCCACATGGTCTCTACCGTTCAAAATACTTGATTGTTTAGTCTCTCAACCAATTGTATGGTTTTTAGGGCGTGCATGAATCCTGAGACTCTCATAAGTTCTTCTTCTCCCTTTATTTCTAAAATCTCCCGGTTGTACCTTTCCATGAATGCTTTGAAGCTTTCATGTTCCCTCTGTTTTATGTTGTGAATTTCAACCGGGTCTCTTTTGTACCTTTTTTGTTGCATGATTGATTCGGAACTTCTGCTGTAGGTCCTCGAAATCTGTCCCTGTTCCTATCAGTAGGTTGTCAAACCATAGTCGCGCTGCACCCGTGAGGGTCTGGACAAACATGTGACACCATACTAGCATGGACCACTGCTCGATTTCGGCAGCTCTGGCGAAAATACTCAGATGATCATCCGGATCTTGTGTTCCGTCACACATTTTAACGTTTGATGGCATTTTGATCTTGGGCGGAAATATGAACTCCGCCACTCGTTTCACGAACTTGGCCTCTTTGGGTCTCTGATACGGTCTTGTAAGATCTTCCGTCTCTTTCCTTTCTACCATAAGTTTTTCGTAGCCGGGCAGGAGCCTCTATCGGAGTTGATCGTACTCGTGCTAGCCATATTCAGGTTGGCTTCTATGGTCCCAATAGGGTTGTTTCTCGTTTTATGAGTACTCATCGCCCTTTCTTGTAGGGGTAGAAACATAAATATTTCTTTTGGATGGATTTGTCTCGGTTCCCTTATTGTGGTAGGTACATCAACGAACACTTTGGGCCCTGGGTGGCTTGTGTAGGTTTGCCGTGTACCTGGGGTGTTTACAAACGGTGTGTTCACCTGATTTGCGAAACTCCCGAATAGGTTTTGGTTTATGAGCGAAGATCGTGGTTGGGTTACAACTCTTTGGGTCGGGAAGGTGTTTACGTGGGAGGTTCCTCTTCCGAAGCCGTGTGGGCTTATGAGGATATGGTTTTCCGACGGTATGTTATCGTTGAGTGGGAGTGGGGAGCTCCTTTCCGAGCTGTCCTCTCGTGCAATGCCTTCGTATTCTTCCATGTTTTCTCCCTCGTTCGTTCTGGTCTGCACCTGCGAGCCCATGACTTCTTGTAACCTTCCGAAGTTACGACTGATGAATTCAGGGGCGATCATATTCGCTTCTGTGTAGATTTTCGTCGTAGTATTGACGGGAGGTGGGGGCTGTGTATCGCTGATCGATGGGTCGGGGACATTATCGGTCGGATTTCTAGTCTGTTTTAATTTCGCGATTCCCAAGCCGCCGATTATTCGCTTACGAAGGTCCCACAGATGGCGCTAAATGTTAAAACAAACTATTAGGACTTCCGAAGGTTAAGTTGGTCGGAGGTGGAAAAGTCTTTTGGAGTGAAATTTCGGAGTTCGTTTACCTGTCAAAACAAATAAAACATGAGAGTCTATCGAGGGATGACCCCGATAGTCCTCGGGCGTGAGAATCAGATCCCATTGTATGTGTGTAAGAGTTTTGGTTGTTGGTCTTAGTTGAATTACATTTATTGTGGAGAGGGTATTTATACTCCCTTTCCCTTGGTTCTTACCTGTTGGTCCGGAAGAGGACGGACCGGTCCTCCGTCTCTTCCGTTGTACTAATCACGTGGGTGCCGCCGTCGTTGTTAGATGTTTGGTGGCCTCGATACTCAGCGCATTAATGGCGCGTTAAGTAGACCATGCTTTTGGCATTAAATGCAGTGTGTTTCCCATAGCCACGCATGTCAGTGGTCATTAAATGTGTGTCTTGTCAATATCTTCTTCCGATACTCGCCTCAAAGGCTTTGGTCGGATCGATTTCCCTCCTTTAATCGAATATTTTGGTTCTGAAACCTTCAGTTACCGAAGTTTAGGGTTTTGATTATTGAATGTCATAGTCCAACAACCACCTTTTCTCTCGTTGTTACAAATAATAATATATGAAAATAAGGCTAATAAAATCTTCAAATATTTAATATAAGCATAAATAAAATATTTAAACTACATACCTAGAAATAAGGGTGGAGACAAGAATAGGGTGACAATTGCTTTCACCCCAATTGAATCATAATATAATTTCTAAAAATTCTCTTGTTTTTTCAAAATTTAATTTAAAAATAATATTTCTACCTCTTTTTAACATAAAAATAAAATATCCGACTCCGTTCCGCTCAAAAGACATGACCATAAAAGGTTAATGCCTTGATATTCCTTAGATCAAAATTTAATTTGTATTTTTCGTACACTTTCCAAAAGTATTTCTAAACTAAACAATCATTTTCTCAAAAACCCAAAAGTATGTATTACTTTAACAAAACAAAAACATCATGACATTAGCATAAGGGTATTTTAGTAATTAACCCTTTGAATCTAAAAGCAAAAAGAATATAGAATTATTTCTAGATATTAACCTTAAAACCAAATCTAATAAAATATATACATACATATTTATATATCTATATATATTTCTGTTGCAGTTGGAATAAATGATCTCTGTTGTTGTTATTCATCTTTATTTTCAAAATAGCTACAGCTTCTACTGCATGGAAGAAAAAAAATAACAAACCCTAATTCTGATCTCTCAATTAAATTCCCAATTTTTTCAATTTTCATTTCTAGTGAGTTCTTCATAATTTTCTTTTAGATCAATTAGGTTTCATAAATTATTCATTTTTTTTTTCTCATTTCCCCCAATTTCTGTTAAATTTTGAAATTAACATCATGCAAGTAGTAATCTGTTCAAGATTCGTGTAAATTAAGCTTATTTGTTTCGATTTCGATATAAATTAGGTTTTTTTGTTGCTTTAATTGTTGGTGTTTGGAGAGATTAGGAGATAATTAGGGTTTGTTTCGGTGTGAATTCGATATATTTGTTACGGTTTTGTTAGCGTTAATAAGTTTGAATTTGTGAGATTTGGTGTATGGGGACTCAAACAATGGGATCTAACGGCGAAACACGAAAAAGTATGATGGATGGATTGTCTAGGCAAGGTTCTTTGTATAATTTGACTTTGGATGAAGTTCAGCAGCAATTAGGGGATTTAGGAAAACCGTTTAATAGTATGAATTTGGACGAGCTTTTGAAGAATGTTTATGGTGCTGAAGGTAATCAGGAAATGAGTGGGAACGGGAACGGGAGTGAATCGATGGAGTTACGGAAGAAGACGGTTGATGAGGTGTGGCAGGATATTCAACTTGGTCAGAAGAAAAAGAAGAAGAAGAAAAAGGACGGTAGTGATAGTACTAGTAATGTTAGTAATAGTAGTAGTTTTAAGGATGGTGATAGGAAACCGACTCTTGGTGAAATGACACTTGAGGACTTTTTGGTTAAAGCGGGAGTTGTTGCTGAAGGTTCTTCTGAGAAGAAGAATGAGGATGAGAATCTTGATTTACAAGTACCACCGTGGATGAACTATCAAATTTCTTCGGTTCAGCAGCAACAATTGATGGTACCGGGATCTTATCAAGTTCCACAGAACCTTTCGTTAATGGGTAACCCTGTGATGGATGGCGATTTTATGTCTCCTACACCTTTAATGGGGACTCTATCAGATGCACATATGTCTGGAAGGAAAAGATATGCATCTGGTGCTGTGGTGGAGAGGACTGTGGAAAGAAGGCAAAAGAGGATGATCAAGAACAGGGAGTCTGCTGCACGCTCACGAGCAAGGAAACAGGTATGATTTTGGGGGGGAAATTATGATTCTAGCTAGGTACTCTTTCTTTATTTTCCGTTAGTAAATATATGACAAGAGAGTGGTGTATGGTTGGACAGGCTTACACTAATGAGCTGGAGAACAAAGTGTCACGTCTGGAAGAGGAAAACGAAAGACTCAGGAGGCAAAAGGTATATTTGTATCTTTGAGTGTGTATATAATACATACCTACATATATCATGAAGGTCAAACATGTCCTAGTTTTTTTTTCCTAACTGCGTGTACAGATATGCACCTACATATATCTCTGGCTCTCTGCGAATAACAGACACACACACACACACACACACACACACACACACACACACACACACACACACACATCTATCGTGAATTTATATATGTCCTCTTACTCCTGCATTCTTGCAACATAGATCCACAGCCATCTTAGTAATCATTACCGTCACCATGTTAACCCACATATCTTATCTGCTGTTCTGCTCCGTTTTGGTTTCTGAGCCTGATAAATGATACCCTTGAATTTTACACAATTAGATCCCCCGCTGCTTGAACACAGCCACTGTTTTTAGGCTATTTTGTTCAGGCTTTGTGACGAGTCTTGTAGTAATTAATATTATCAAATTTGACAACGTGGTCTGCATGGTGATAGTACATCCCTGGGTGTTGTTTAGTTTTACTATCAAGATTGTATCTGTTTACTTAGACAAATATATATTTGTAACTTTTAGTTTTTGGTTTTGGATTTGGTCTATTAATTCTTGGTATGCTAAGTTGGTCATGAGGAAAAGACTTTTCCTCTAAGGTTTACAACGATACACATAATGATTTTAGGGTTTTGCGACTTCAGCTGAAATGAGGACAACTGTGAGGATTAATGTAGAATTGTAGGGGGAAAATAGGAAATAAGAAATTCATATTCAAACCGTCTTCCTTGCAGCAGCTATACAACCATTGGCCGAATTAACCACTTTTCCCACCTAGCAGCTAACATACCCGACTTCTGCAAATGACATAAACATTTACTCAGAATGCTTAGTTACTTGCACGAAACCCCCTGGATAATTGACCTATCACAGCACTTCCCCTAATCGTTTCAAGAAATGACATGATATGTTTTTGTTTTCCCACTTAGTACATTAAAAACTAGATTCTTTATAGAGAAAATCACCATTTTAATCATCTCATATACTAAAATTTCGAAAATAATCACCAAATTTCTCGCGACCATTTTGTCTTTTATCTTTAGCGCGAGAATGGGATTTTTTAAAATGGGTGATGTATATTAAGCCACGTCATTGCGCGAGAACGGGATTACCATGTCGCGAGAACGGGTATAAATAGGCGTGGAGACGTGGCTTAATATACACCACTTATTTCAAAATATCCCGTTCTCGTGCTAAAGATAAAAGACAAAATTGTCGCGAGAAAATTGTCGCGAATTTGGTGATTATTTTCGAAATTTTAGTATATAAGATGATTAAAATGGTGATTTTCTCTTCTTTATAGGATTAAGTTATTTTATAGGCTAAATACTATATTTTTTATTTATTCTATGCTGCTAATTAGCTTGTACGCTGACAAGGATTCTTTTCTAGGAGAAGAAGCATATATCTCCTTAATGATTTGCTGAAATACTGACCTTGATATGATCATGTATTTGCAGGAAGTGGAGGAGGTTTTACCGTGTGTACCACCCCCTGAACCAAAGTATCAGCTCAGAAGGACAACATCAGCTCCTTTTTAACACATGTAGCGGGCTCATTTCCTTGGATGGCGTTTTGGTTTGCAGTCAGGATTTAGTATGGGTACAAGGTTGATGGCATAACAGAATGGGAATGAGTATGTCTACTTTCGGTTGTTTCTTTTACCGCTCTCCTTTCCAAGGAAAGCCTTGAAACAACTGGTAATACAATTCCTTTGTCATCTTTTTGTGCAATGAATGGGAAAGGGCCTGTGCAAACCTTCTTTTTCAAAGTAGGGAGGCCTTGTTGTACCTTTGTCGTCGTTTATTTAACGAACGTTGCTATGGGTGCTTCGTGTTTTTTGCTTCGTTTATGTTTTGAGGGTTTCTTTTCTGATAAGCAGTTTGTATGCATTTTTATATGTATTCTCCAAGGTTGGTCTTATGTACATGTGATGGTGTTTTAAGAGCGTAGTGTTGATTAACTTAAGTTCGAATGTTCAGTCTTAGTTTCTTTCATTGACGGCTCCTAACCAAAATTAAAATTCCGTGTTCATTATTTTCTTAATACAGAAGAATGTAAACGCTATGAACTTTTTTGTCTTGTTATTTCAAAAGCAAGTTTTGCGGTGGCAAATAGAGGTAGCAGCCAGTGGTTCCTGAAAATAAAAGGTAGACTTCTAACCGATGAAATTCGAATTTATAAAGCAGAAAAACAATCACAACGAAATCCATTCAAACACATGACTATCTGATACGGTTCCATGAATAAAACAAGTAAAACATAAAAAATGGCAACTTTCCTGTATTTGGTTTGAAAACAGAACAATGACATGCTAAATATTTAACCAGATCGAGTTTGATCTATGAAAGTTATCTTCTACATTCAGAAGATACCACAAAATGTTTAAAGAATATTCAACGTCATATCTCCAAAGAATAATTTGAACTTCAAACCTGCAAAATGTATAAAGCTGGCATCACTTTTAAGCAATCAGATTAACACTACCAAAAACGATACCTAACGTTAAGATGTGATAAATTAGGCGGGTTGGAGAGGTTCGTGTATTGGTCAAAATTATAAGCAATTTGACTGTAATATGATTACAATATACGGAGTCTATTTTGTGCATTAAAGTACACTTTCCACACGCTTGACCCATTACACATGAAACAAAATCCCAAGCAACCCATTCATAAGTTAACGGGTCGAAATTGCATCTCTACTTCATACCACACTGGACAAATGCCTCATCTAAGCTAGTTCCAGTATAGTTACGAGGAAGTCGCTAGCTAAAAAAAAAATAGTTGAAGGAGTAAGATTCAAGATTCGGTTACCTCTATAGTTGATGAATATTTTCAGTTTCATGAGTGGTTATTTCTTCATCATGTTTTTCGGGTTCAGTAGTGTCATCTTCTTTCTGCTCAAAAAGAAAGGGAGATGGATGAACATATAATTCTACAATCCCATCCTTGCTTTTCGAGTTACCCTCAAATTCATCATAATGCATATTCTGTAAAATTTCAGGAAGTGAAATCCCATTTGAGTCAGAAAACTTATTTCCCATCTCAATGTCGATTTTTTCCTTTGAGGTACGTGCAAGATCTACACTAGCTGTCTCTATTGTCATGTTTTCATCTTCATGCACAAATGACCGAAACTTATTTAGCGAAGGAGGGATCTTTGATAAAAAGATGTCTATAAGGTTTTTCCGTGTTCCCTTGTGATATGGATTCTCCTTTTTCTCATAACGATATCGGAAATTTTCATATGTCGTCTGTATTAAGAGTAAGTTTTGTAAGTACAAAATTATAACTAACTGTATACACATAAATTTAAGTACATACAAAATTAAAGGTTTTTCAAGAGATGATTACCTGGTTTGTGCAGATGAGATAAAAGTGGAAAACGGTAAGCCCGCCCACAAACCAAACAGTGATGAAGCAGTAAACAATTAGGACATCTGAGAAGACATCTTTTGACATAGCCTTCAAAACGCCCTCTTTGTTATGAGCAAGGTTGACCCAAGAGAAGGAAAACACATATATGCACAAGATGGTCGATGTTGATATAAACATGTAGAAGAACCTATAGTTACGCTGCAACAAGACGACGAAGGAAAAAAGGCATTTTTTAGTTGACGAAAGTAACCATATAATTTATAAACAAAGCTTGCATCAGTAGTACAATGTATAAATTTCTCCACAGGTGGCAAATTATATCCATTATAAAATGGGTCGAACTGTTTTTTTTTAATTTTTATAAATGGGTTAAAAGTTTATCAGTGTATGAATTCATAAAACCACATAGTTATCCAAACACACCATAAAACCTCATAGTAAGAGTGCAATAAACTTACTAGTCCGATGCATTGACCAACCCATGGACAGTGATGGTCGAATTTCTGAACACAGTTGTTGCAGATGGAGCAGTGTGAGGCACGTGGAGGACGATACAACATACACGTTTCACAATATTTAACTTTAACCGTGTGACCATTCACAAGCAGTTCTTTAGTTTTTGGTAATCTTAAATGAGGAGTTCTGTCATTAAGCCACTCCATAGAAGGCGTGTTCATATCAAATACTTCTTCAGACTCAGGTGGTGATGAGTTTCGTGGGATTATTCCAGGATCTCTACTCGACGCCAAGAAAAGAAACAATATATCCTGTGCGCCAAAAATAAATTGTCCACACTTATCAGAGGATCTAAAATTAAATGTTATATCGGTTGAAATTTAGTGAAGATTTTGCTTACCAGAATAGTGAGAACTGCTGCCACGAGCAAGATAATGTACCAAGAACGAGTGTCTCTGCCATCTTTCTCGTTGACTTTAATAGTATGGTAAACTTTAATACAGAAGGATACGGCAGGGCCTGCAATTAGAAGTATGGTAAAAAACAAAGAAGACACATCCGGACCAAAGATCAATCTTCCGCCACAAAAGAATCTCTGAAACCATCATCAAGAAATCACAATTAAGTTTCATAATAATAGAAAAAGACGCGACAATTTCCAACTAATAATTTCAGAATTACAAGAATATTTTGTCAAAAGTCATTTCAGAAATGTAAACTGATATATTTTGTGCGAAATTAACACCAATACAAATCTATGCAACATTTCTTGAAAATCATGTATGATCTCACAAAACTTGAACATGAGATAGGAATACATCATCCAACTCAAGAAAGCAAACAGGAGACGCAAGTAATTATGTATAAAAAAACAAAGTAATAATCGTTGAAACGAAAATATACTAGAACGAAACGAAGAAAAAAGAGAAAAAAAACATACATTACTTCCTTTCCAGAGTTGAAATAGTCTTTTTGGCTTCTGATTCCCCATGAAATCAAAATTATATAGAAATAATGACAAAACTTGAATCCTATTAACCCATATGGAAGCAATTCAAATTTCTTCAACCCGAGCCAGTCCCTTAATGATAGATACAAAATGTATTGCCCATAAACAGCTATGTTTATTTAGTTACAGAAACACATAAACATAAACATAAACATAAACATAAACAATGAGTGTTTGTGTGTTTCTCTCTCTTCTGGCAAACAAAATTTTATTAGACGGATGTTCCAACTTTATTTGTAGATACATTCCCGCGGTATCCTTTTCAAACATTTTTTTTTTCTTTTTTCTAATCACTCTTTTAGTCCCTTCACTATTTCCTAACTTCCATTTTTAGTCCTTTAATACTTTTTTCACTAATTTGAAGGACTACTTTTGATGATTTTGAAGCTAGCTTGTTTTTTGTTCTTTTAATATATCGTCTTTTGCATTTTATACGTTAGAATTAGATTAGATAAGAGTATGATATTTTACCATTTTCTTTTTCTCATTGTTTTTGCATCTCACCCAAACTAGTACAAGAACCGGCACGTAACATTAAGTTCAATTGACTTTATTTGTCTTAAGGAGTTGGTTGTTTTCACATTGATCTGTTTTTCAAAAACATGTCAATGAATAAAATAATTCATCCATATTGCATTGGACGGGTTAAACCTTCTCCAACTTTTTTTTTTCTACACTCGACAATTTTTAAGAATCTAAATATACTTTATCAACATATACCTAATTTGACATTTTGTAATGTAGCTTATACCATTGATTTCGTTATCGTTAATTTTCATTCAAATTTATTCGCGCCCCTACAACCTTTTATAGGCAATCTAATTACTTCAAAGATCAAAACTGTAGATAATCATTTTTATAAACTATTTGACAAGCTAAGAAATAGTCTAAGGATGAAATATGTAATATCTAGTCTCATTTATTTGATTATTTCTAGAAAGTGCATAATCTTTCTTTTTTTCATTTAAAAGAAATAAAAATAATAAAGAAGCATTCGATCGTGAGGGCACAAAGTGTCCCTACCAACTACCAAATATATACATCACTAACTTTCGACATAATAATTAGTTGTCCTATCAGCATCTAACAATATTTTTTTCGCTAGGTTTAAAGACTCTTGTTTATTATACTTAAAGAGTTTATCGACGTAAGTCCAAAACTAAATATTCGGCATGTAATAACATTTTAATAACAATTTTAAAGACCAAGACTATCAAAACTCGAATTTAAATACGGTTTAGGTCTAATTTAAATCCGGTTATAGGCGTAATAACATTTTAGTAAATACGTAAAAAAAAATGTTGTAGTATTTTCATATGTTTCCTATAATTCCAACATCAAAGACATGAGCAATATAAAACATTATATTTATAACTTTGAAAGCAAAAATTCAAGATTAAAAATAAGTTTAAGGTCTACATGTCAGAAGTTGAGTTATATTATAATTAATTATATAATATAATATAGAGTTAATTAAATAAATCGTCCTTATGGTTTATCTAAAATTACGGATTTCGTCCCTAAGTTTAAAACGTTGCATAATTCGTCCACTTTTAGAAACTAATTACCCTTTTCGTCCCTAAAATGGATGTCCGTTAATAATTTCCGTTACAATTATCGCAAACTAATTTCATATTTCGTCCTTAAAATGGATGTCCGTTAGAAATTAGGGACGAAAAACGTAATTAGTTTCTAAAAATGGACGATTTATGCAACATTTTAAACTTAGGGACGAAATCCGTAATTTGAAGTAAACCATAGGGACGATTTATGTAATTAACTCTATAATATATAATAAAAATAAATGATTTTGTACACAAGTTGGGTTATACTTTACAGTATTAAACAATTTTTTAATCAAGAAAAGTGACCTTTGTTATTTCTTCATTATCGGACACTCGTTTATTTATTGGTCTAATTATGGTGATGGTTTTTTTTTGACACTTTTGAAAAAGTTTTATAATTATTTATGAAGAAATTGGATAAAAGATTTAGTTGGGTGTCTCCACTTTTACTAAGATCGTAAATAACGCAAGGCGTGTCATAACGATATGGTCAAGCCTCAAGACATGACGAGACATGGCTAGACATGGTAAGACATGATTTTTTTTCAAGACGTGACAATACCGCAGAATTTTAATATATTTTATAATTTTATATAAGATTTTTTTATATGTTTTACTTATTTTTAAGTTATATACCTATAAAAACTAGTTGTTTTCATGTTTTAATATAAATCTAATCTAAGATATGGTCACCAATATACAATTAAATGATCTTTATTGTCATTTTAAACTATTTTTAGGTTTTTTTTTTAAATTTCCGTAACTCGTTACAAAAACTCGCGTTAAAGCGTTCCATGGCGCGTCTTGACACGTTTTTTTGGACGTCACGCCTAACAACAACGTCTTGCATGTTTTTCGTGAAGCCAAGTCACACCTTTAACGTCATGACATCCCTTGACACCGGCATGCCGCACTTTTTAGAACCTTGACTTTTACACATAATTTACTTTTTGAAAATCATAAAATGTAAAATTTTAAACGGATGAAAATCTAAAATTTCTTTTCAAAATCATAAATGGAAATTTTAGATATCCATCATTTATAAAATATTATATTTACAACATGTGTGCAATGTATTTGGTACATAGCCCCCGCTCTCACATATTATCATGGCTCCGTTTCTTAATATATATTTATCAAAACAAATGAAAAAAAAAGTTGTATATCAAATTAAAAATGTGAAGATTAGGAGTGACAACTAATAAAAACAAACAATAGATAATCACAACCTCAATACATACACATATAGAGTATTTAAATATAAAGATTGACAAAGTTGTTTAATATTTTATTGATTTATTACTACCACACAAATAAAAAGTATGAATTGTTCCATGTTGTATAAACGTGCTACCACAACTTTCATTTCCTTTTAAATTATCAAAATACATGAGTTTGGCCGATTTTCCTTTTTTGTTCTTTATTAAAATAGAAGACTTTATGTAATAAATTGGGAATTAAAATTGTTATTTACCTTTAAGGTTGAATATCAGTAACATAAAATGACTAATTTACCTTATGCAAAATGAACCTGAATAATATATAAAAACAATACTAAATTTTCGTTAAACGAAAGATTACATGGTTAAACAAAACATAACTACATACATAATTGTTAATCGAAACATTGCATGGAATAGTCTTTTGAGATGAGATATATGTATCCTTGTATCAACAAGCACTATGTTCTTTCGTACTTTAGTAGCGGAACAACAGATCGAAGAACATAATAGATTAATATAAATAGAACACGTAGAAAAACAGCTAATAGGTCATCGACGACCTCTTTTGTGATATATGGAAAGGAAAGTTTAATACTTTTCTCAAAATTTATTGATTAATAAGCTATAAGCATACATGAACAACCAATTAAAATTGAAAAGGATGTATGGGGACAAGAAGGGTGTAATGCTTGGCCGGATAATTTGTTGGTGAGGCTTAATTTTTAAGTCATAAATAAATACATGGATACTATTCAGCGAATAAGCCTGTTACCTAATCAACTCATCTCCTTTTAAGGTACATATTCAATATGCAATATGCGGAAGATACCATCCATTTATTTTGGACCTTTGAAAATACATTAAACTTATTGGGAATTCTGAAATGCTTTGAGGAAATGCCGGGTTTGAAAGTAAATCTCAAACATAAAAAATCTTGATCTTAAATTTTTCAGAATCACTTAGTAGAAGATTTAGAAACGGGGAATGTGGTATTGGGTAGATGTTTGTGATGGATGAAATACTACATTAACATTCAAAGTTAACTAATCTTATTTTGCCCGACGACTCTAACCGGTATATCACTAAGATCTAGACTCCTTGAGTATGATCAGACCATATTGGGTAATGTTTGTATTTAATCTCCTAACACTTTAACACTTATCCTACTTATAATCATTTAAGTTTAGGTCACCTAGTTTTATAAACCCTAACAATTATTTGGTTTGTTGACCAAGAGCTAAGTTCAAGTGGGTATGTACCACTTAGATTACTAGACATTCACGTTTAAGTTTTATTTAAAGACCCTTTACTTGACACGCAACCTATGTTGATTGACTTTGTTTTCTACGATATAGCAGATGAAAACACATATTTTTGAATTTTAAGAGTTAAAACTTATACTTTAAAGTTAAATTATCTAGTTTAGAATTAAAATATTTTTGGTTTTTAAGAATTAAATATTGTACATCATAATAAAAAACTTTAACTTACGAATTAAAAATATTTTTTGAGTTTTTCCCATTTTCTCCCCTCTTTTTGGATTTTGACATAGAATATGAAAAGAATTCAAAAAGATATGTACAAAAATATTTTTGGAAAACACTCAGTCAAGATTCCTCAGACCAATAGCTTGAACAAGAAAATTAAATCTTGTTGTATCAAATGCCTTTGAGAATAGGTCATCCAATTGATGATCAATATGAACCTTTACCAAATGCATCTGATGCTGGATCCACATAACTTGGGAAGTGTAGGAAGCTGAACAATATACATGTTTTCTTCTTACAATGCAATGAAACAAGCCTGTTTCCCAAAAACTGACATCCTCCAGTTGTGGACTTCCTATTTAGATTACAACCACCATAATCACTATATGTATAGGCATAGAAATCAATGTTTAAATTCTTAGGATACCAAAGTCCTATATTAGGTTGCCCCCTAAGATATCTAAATTTCATTTTAACAGCAACAAGATGGATTGGCCTGATATCTTGCCCATAAACAAACACCACTCATAATGTACGGTCTACTAGCTATCAAATACATCTAGACTTAATTTGGCTCTAACGTCTACAGGTGTGGGAGCAGATTTGCAGTCAAAATAACCAAACTTAACAAGCATATCCTTCACATACTTTGATTGGTTAATAAAAATCTCATTTTCCAACTATTTGACCTATAATCCCAAAAGGAATGACATTTCACCCATGAAGCTCATTTGAAATTTAGAATGCTTAATATATTCAAATTCTTTGCATAACACATCATTAGTAGAGCAAACGATAATATCATCAACTTATATAATATAATCATGCTCTACTCTCTTAATGAACTATGCCATATCTATAGTACCTCTAAGATATTCATTCTTAATTAAGTACTTAGATAGTGTGTCATACCATGTCATGGGTGCTTGGTGTAAACCATAAAGGGTTTTATCCAACTAGAGCACCCTATATGGGTAGTGTGGATCTACAAATCTCGGTGGTTGACACACATAGACAGTGTTTTTTAACACTCCATAAAGAAAAGTCGACTTGACATCCATTTTAAACACTTTGAAATTCTTAGAACAAGCATATGCCAAAAACACTCTAATACCTTTAATCCTAGCTACAGGGAAAATACGTCGTCATAATCTATTCCTTCTTCCTGAGTGTATCATTGAACTACAAGTCTAGCCTTATTTCTATCTACAATCCCCCCTACCATCTCTCTTAACCTTGAAGATCTACTTAAATCCTAAAGCATTCTCTCCTTCAGGCATGTCAACCAGTTTTTGTACTTCATGTTTCTTAAACTATAACAATTCCTCTTGCATAGCCTCTATCCAACTATTAATAGTCAAAGCTATATCAACATTTTTCGGTTCAACTTGTGATAGAAAGCAAGAAACTAAACATAAGTTAAGAAAACCATATTTACTTCTTGTATTGACTCCTTCATGAAAATTGCCAATTATATTAGTCAAAGGGTGATCTTTATGAACTTTTAAAAATGAATTTGCATCCTCTGTAATATTAACAAACTAAATTGTTTGATGTAAGTCAAGATTTTCAAAAGATAAAGGAGTAGAAGTGTCTTCACTGTAGGGCTGGCAATGAGGCAGCTTTTGATCCAGACCCGACCCAATAATTTGATCCAATGGGTCTAAAAATAGGACCCAACAACCCAAAAGGTGATCAAATAGGTCGACCCATTTTAATGGATCTTTACATAGGTCGATCCACGACCCGCCCATATCGGCCCAATTAAATATAAAAATCCATTAATTTGTTTTTTGATAAAAAAAAATATACCAAGAAAAAGAACACCTTCCTTTTAATTGTGAGAAAAGGAATGATAAACCTTTTTAATCCATGGCGTAAACAAAGAGTTTTAAAATTTGGAAAAAGGGACTAATGAAAAAAAAGCTTGTCGGGCTTAATATAAAGCAAATGAATCTAATAAAGCATCATAACCACCAACACATAAGTTTAACCTTTTACTTTTACCAATGGAGTATAATATCTAATGTTTCTTAGAAAAGAAAAAAAAATTCCATTTAGAGGCAGATGAGATGTGGTAAAATAACAAAAACATGATATTAGAAAAACGTTATTAAGTGGGTCGATTTGGGTCAAGATCCGAACCATTAAATTTGTTGGGTTTGGGTCGGATCAAGATCCAATAGCTAATGGGTCAAACCCAAACCCAAAAAATTGGATATTGGGTCAGGTTTGGATCCATGATAGACCCGCCCAGACCCGTCCCATTGACAGCCCTACTTTACTAGATTATTCATGACTTTGTGCATCAAAATTAACATTTTCTCCTTATGAGTTAAAAATCTTGTTCTTCAGAGTTAACTTGTTCATCTTCCGAGTTAACTTGTTATGCGTCAGAGTTAAACTGTTGGTCTTCTTCAGAGTTAAATTTTTTTTCTTCAGAATTAAAAGACGAGTCAACAGAATTAAATTGTTGTGCTTCCAAAGTGAAATGCTGATCATTAGAGGTAACTGAAATGTCTTCATTTTCATGAATGTCTACATAAGTAGATATATCCTATTTTGAGTAGCTTGTGTATCACTTGGAATAGAATCTTAAACTAGAGCACTCTCTTGATCTGCACTTTCTGGGTTTGACTCATTTCTTGCATTGAAGTTTGACCCTAGCACAAAATCATTACTTTCATTATGCTTCACATTCTCCTGTACTTTTCATTTCTCTCCAACAAACTCTTGATAGAAAACATCAAATGAATTTACAAATGTATCAAGATCAAACAATCATGGAGCACCAGAATTCCTAACATTTGGTCTAAACTCACTAAAGATCACATTGATGGATTCCTCAATCATTCCGGTTCTCCTATTATACACCTTGTAAGCGTTAGAGACACTAGAATCTATAAATCTATAATCTATAAATAATTATAAACAAGGTTTTTAGATTCCTACGTGGACAAGCTCTTTGAATGACACCTCAACCATAATCCCAAAGTGTCAATTCCTCAGTTTTCAGAATTTAAGAAAAAATCCCACCTGATAAAACTTAATCCCGTCTCTTTCTTGTTTTCTGTCATTTAAAATACTCAATTTTCAATTTCAAATGGCAATCGGTGCTACTCCATCGTTCCTCTCATGGCCATTACAATTTCCAATTTCAAATCTTAATAGAAAACTGTTGCTACTCAATTGATCATCATGAAACGAGGTTATTAATTTCGAGTTACCTGATCATCATCGATTTCACCTTGGATGTTGATTCGAAGCAGTGATTTAGAAAGAGAAAAAACCCCCTATAAAACCAGTTTATTGTGTTTGTTTTTTTCTTATATGCTCACCGCATGTTTGATCATTTGCCTCTGAAAACAAAAACCCTATAAAACCAGGATATATGATTATCCAGATCATTCCAAGGATTTTGGGTGGTTATAAATGGCGAACAAAGAGAATTTGGTGCTTCAAAATTTTCCTTATCCTTTTTGGATGTTTAATCGTCTTCCATTCATGCTTTAAACAGTAGATATGATTGATATGGTTTGTAAGTGTGTTTAATTACGTGCTTTTGAGTTTCAGTTGATGTTTTTGTGTTTCTCGGTATTGGTTCAAGACATAGGTTTGATATTATGATTGCTGGAACACACCCTACAAGTATGTGTAAATGGTTTCGTTTGAGATATATATTTTTTTTTGTGATTTTAGCTAGAGCTGTTTTGTGATTATTAGAGCACTCGTAGTGATAATCACGATTCTGATAATTTTGGGATTACTTCTGCTGATATAGCAGTTAGAATCATGATTTTGAGATTTTGGATGGTATGATAATTAGGATTGTGGTGATTGTGGGAGTTATGGGACCCAATTATTATTATTTTTTTTTTTCTTCTTAAAACATTTAAATAAAATAAATATAACACTTTATTAAAATAAAAAACAAAACTACAATAATTAAAATAAAAATTCAAAAACATACAATAAAAAAAAATACAATACAATAATTAAAAAAATACAATACAATAATTAAAAAAAAATACAACATAGTAATTAAAAAAAGCTAACGTTATCGATAATTATCCGAAAGTGTCGAAATGTAGGCCACGAGATCCTCCCGGAGTATGTTGTGTGTGGTCCTGTCTCTAATCTCTCTGTTAATCCGGATACGTTCGTTGACTCTCTCGTTATAAGTTCTTGGAACACCCGTAACCGGAGGAGCATACCATTCCTCGGCATCACAGATCGACTGTCCGCTGTCTTCAACAATCATGTTGTAATATTATAGCCCCATACATAACTCTTCTTAACTTGTTCATCTTGTAAAATCTAGTTGCATGTTTTATAATAACCCAACGACCTTGAAGAACACCGAATGCCCGTTCGATATCCTTTCTCGCACTCTCTTGAAAACGTTTGAATTTTTGACGAGGTTCGTAAAATGGGTACGAGAAAGCTTTAACAAATGTCGACCACTCCGGATATATACCGTCTGCAAGGTAATATCTTTTATCGTACGCGTGGCCGTTGACGGTGAATTTGTAGTCTGGGATGAGTCGTTGAGCATATCATGAAACAACGACGATTGTTTAAGCACGTTGATGTCGTTGTTCGACCCCGCGACATTTGTTAAAGCTTTCCTCTTTACTGATGCGGGTATGTCTTCATGCCTCTAGCTTCTTTAGCTTAGCCGTCGGGTTTTTTGGAAATATGTAAAATCAAATATTTTGGTCATTCGAGAAGATTTATGGGTTAAAGATGACAATTTTAATTTTCATTATCTACCTTTATATATTAATTATTTGTCTTTTTCTTCAAGTTATGTCTTATGGTTTTATAATTATATATAGTTATTTAAGTTTAGGGTTTTAATAAATATTGATGATAAATTAAGAAAAAAAAGTTTCTCTTGAAGTCCGGTTTGGGCACCCTTTTAGGGTTATCGAAATTCCATTTGTTATTTGGTGTGGTTTCTTTTCATTCACAACATCTCTGCATCATTTGGTATCAGAGCTTAGGTTAGAGGTAAGAAATCACACAACTTGAAAATGTCAATTCGAAAAATACACACAAATTCGTTCATGTCCGTCCAGATCTGCGCAGCTGCGGGAAAAATGGCGGCACGGGTTCGTTCACCGTTGGATCGCTCTGAATTTTGGATACGTGGTTCAAGAATCATCGACGCACGTTCCAACCGAAGGGATTTTCGATTGGATATTTCGACCGTGAGATATTACGGTCCGAAGTTTCTGCAATTTGTGAAGAATTGTGGATCAACTAACGCAAGGCTTTTGATTTAGGTAATCGTAGATTCGCAGGACGAGGAAACGATACCATCAAGCAATGATACACACAGGTTAAGAATGATGATAAATTAAGAAATTTTTTTTCTCTTGAAGTCCCGTTTGGACACCCTTTTAGGGTTATCGAAATTCCGTTTGTTATTTGGCGTGGTTTCTTTTCATTCACAACATTCCTGCATCATTAACACTAGTCGATATTTAAAGTTAGACAAAAGAAGAAAAGAGATATTGTATTTATCAAATTGCAAACTATTTTCTTGTATAAATTACTCTTTTCAAAAATATTTAGAAAAAAAACCGGTCGAAATAAAATAAATGAAATTTAAGGATTATTTTTTCTTTAGATTATTTATTTCGTTCGACATCGGTTACTTTTTTGGTTTAAAAAGTATTAAATATTTAATGGTAAAATCGAAAATTGTTATATTTTAACTATCTATATTTGAAAACAGAACAATAATATTAGGACGAACGTAAATAAAAGATGAAGAAAAAAAATTGGGGTCGGAATTAGTGGCTTTTTTTTTTTATTAATTAATGCTACTATCATTTTTTTTTATCTAATTCACTTTAATAGATATATATTTGTTTATATCGTATATGTATGATGTCAATGTAGATAATTTCTTATTGTAACTACTTCAAGTTTAGTTAACTATTTTCAATAAATTAATTTTGCTAAAAATAGAAGAAAAATAATCATGTTTTCATGGGTTGTTTTATGTGGAAATATATGTAAGTTATTTCCTGGAAACTTGGGTAATTGAGGATGTGGCCTCCGATCCAATTCTTTAAATTCCCTACCATCTACTCCAGTCTATTTCCACAACAAAACATGTCCATACTCACTAGAAAACTTCTCCTTTTGCTCTTTTTTATTTTCATATACTTGATAGATACCATCACCCGAGCTCAACTTTTATATTTCTGCAAAAAATCAGTTAACTATACTGTAGGCAGTACATACCAAAAGAATCTCGACACAACCCTCTCCCTCCTCCCCACCACAAACTCCGGTTTTGGTTTCTACAACCGCTCCATCGGCAACGGCAATGATATAGCTAACTCTGTTGCACTTTGTCGAGGCGACGCTAGTCCAGATGTGTGTAACACTTGTGTAAATAAGTCGATTGTTAAGTTGAGAGAACTTTGCCCTAACCAAAAGGAAGCAAATTTCTTACCACCTTGAATCGCAAGGAGTTGTGGTGCAGCAAATTTCTTGGGTAAGCCCTTTTCATACTCAATAAGCATATCATGAAGTTCAACTTGTCTTCCCCATGTTGTGCATACTTTAGTTTGGCACAAACCCTAGAAATCCTTAGAAATGGAAACGAGGATCATACTAACTGCTTCAACTTTAGGATATACATAGTTGAGGCATTCCAGTTGATACAAATAGCTCTTCATCAATAGAACATATGAGCTAACGGGAGTCCGTGATTCATGTTTGTATGAAGTGATTGAATGAGATCAAAGAATTCAAGTTCAACTTGTTTTTCAAACATGGGTTTCAGCTCGTTGAGTATGTCATGAGGATTGTGGTGTTCAAACTGCTTTTAATGTTGGAGAGACATGATGTTGATCATCAAACAAGGAACCTCATTAAAATGATCATACTAGTTGTATGTTGCCAATTTCGCAACAATTGCGGTTTCAGCAGGAACATGGATCACCTGCTTTTCTATGACGTTCATATTCTTTTCAACTCGAATTACAATCCTTAGTTGAGGATACCAATCATTGAATTTTTTTGATCCAGAAAGTTTTTCTCTTTCTAGCATCGACATGAAAGCTGAATAATTCAAGTTTGTGTTGGATTGTTTGACATTCTACAAAACATATGAAAGTTCAAAATTTTGTATTTTCGATAATATTCCTTAATGAAAATTAAATAACCATAGTTTAAACATATAAACAATTAATTTTCATAAGATTAGGACCCTAGATGACATAGCACAATTCCGTTAGTTGATCTTCTACGGGTGGTGTTATTCAAAAAGGTAAGTGACAAGCACTAATTGCATTACAAGTTCGATTCCTAGATAATTATATGACTTACTAATGGCACTAGTGAACAAGAAATAAGTGTCATGTAAGCATGTTTCATCCCATCTTATGCCACGGGCTTAAGGATCTCACCTCTTAACTCGATTTAAGTCGTCAATTAAGAACTGCAAATAGCCACCACCGTCTCACGATAAGTGGTAATTTGCCTTGGGTTGTATTTCACCTACATCTCATAAAGAGCAAAAAAGCAATTGCAAGTGTCCTTGCAATCGAATGGCAAAGACTTAATTTAAATGGGTGTTCATTTGATAAATGTGTATAAGCTTCGTATCAAAAGTTTTAATGAAAACTTTTACTCAATTAAGTTATTTATTAATGTGTGTCAACATATCTAATTCATAAACATGGCAAGTGTATATTAAATTAGAGATTGTACTTTTATTCAAATTGACGATTCAACATGGTTTAAATCTACATAATTCACTTTTTATCGTGGGATGATGAGGTTAGTAGGGATTACCCTATATATATATATAGGTGATCCCTAAACATAAGTACAAAGATAGGTCTTTGTCGCTCCAAAAGCGTTTGTCAAAACTTAAAGCCTGTCAGGTAAAAACTGCCTTCTAGGATGACGTCAGGCTGAAGACTGCCTTGCAGGCGGACGTCAGGCTGAAACTGCCTTGCAGGCTGACATCACGTTGAAACTGCCTTGCAGGCTGACGTCAGACTGAAACTGCCTTACAGGCTAACATCACGTTGAAATTGCCTTGCAGGGACGTCAGGCTGAAACTGCCTTGCAGGATGACGTCAGGCTGAAACTGCCTGACAGGTTGACATCAGGTTGTCAGGCTGAAACTGCCTGACAGGTTGTCATCAGGCGAAACTACCTGGCATGTTTTCATCAGGCCAAACTTCCTGACAGGTTGTCACCAAAACTAACCGGCCTGTCAGGCTGAAACTGCCTGACAAGTTGTCACCACCTGTCATTTGAAGCGCCTGTCTTACTGGCTGACGTCCCGTAATAATGGCGCTTGACAACTTATCTTGTTACAGCTTAACTGTAATAAAGATAAAAGACGATACATATGCTAGTGACTGGTGATTAAGGCAGTTCAAGTATATATGATCATCATTAATTGATCAACGTTCCATATACTTGAAACTAGCCATATAAATACATGGTCTAAATCATTGTCGCCATCATCTCATCTCAACACACACTCACTAAAGTTTAAACACAGAGGTCATACACTTTTGCTTTCATCCTCAACCTTGATCACCTTAAGTTCGTCGAGAACTTGTTGGGTTTGCACTGTGATCACTACAGGAGATCTAAGGTTGACATCACCAATCATAAGATTAAACATTCAAAATAAATTCCCCTAAAATCTTTAGTTTAAATTGGATGACATGGATCTAAAAAGAAATAGAAACGAGTATACGTTTGAAACTACCACATTCGAAATAGTTACCCTCAATATTTGACCCAAAAGATGATCGCAAAATCTTTTGAACTACAACATATTATGTCGTTCAAATCACTTGAAACAATCACATATTATGTTGTTAAAATCACATGCTTTCAAACTCAAAGAAAAATGTTACAAGCATTCAAACTCAAGAGTCAAGACCGACCGACCGAGATTCGAACATGCACATGCCTTGCCACTTTACAGAGAAGTGATTAATTTTCTCTTTACTATATTGAAAAATGTTAAGAGTCAAGACGACCGACCGAGATTCGAACATGCACATGCCTTGCCACTTTACAGAGAAAGTGATTAATTTTCTCTTTACTATATTAACACTAGTCGATATTTAAAGTTAGACAAAAGAAGAAAAGAGATATTGTATTTATCAAATTGCAAATTATTTTCTTGTATAAATTACTCTTTCCAAAAAATATTTAGAAAAAAAAACAGTCGAAATAAAATAAATTAAATTTAAAGATTAGTTTTTCTTTGGATTACTTATTTTGTTCGACATCGGTTATTTTTATCGTTTAAAAAGTATTAACTATTTAATGGTAAAATCGAAAATTGTTATATTTTAACTATCTATATTTACAAACAAAACAATAATATTAGGACGAACGTAAATAAAAGATGAAGAGAAAAAATTGGGGTCGGAATTAGTAGCTTTTTTTATATTAATTAATATATATATTTGTTTATATCGTATATGTATGATGTCAATGTAGATCATTTCTTATTTTAACTACTTCAAGTTTAGTTAACTATTTTTAATAAATTAATTTTGCTAAAAAAAGAAGAAGAAAAAAAATCATGTTTTCATGGGTTGTTTTATGTAGAAATATATTAAGTTATTTCCTGGAAACTTGGGTAATTGAGGATGTGGCCTCCGATGCAATTCTTTAAATTCCCTACCATCTACTCCAGTCTATTTCCACAACAAAACATGTCCATACTCACTAGAAAACTTCTCCTTTTGTTCTTTTTTATTTTCATATACTTGATAGATACCATCACCCGAGCTCAAAATGATCTCCTTTCAGATTTCTGCGAAAATGCAGTTAACTATACCGTAGGCAGTACATACCAAAAGAATCTCGACACAACCCTCTCCGTCCTGCCCAACACAAACTCCGGTTTTGGTTTCTACAACCACTCCATCGGCAACGGCAATGACATAGTTAACTCTGTTGCACTTTGTCGAGGCGACGCTAGTCCAGATGTGTGTAACACTTGTGTAAATAAGTCGATTGTTAAGTTGAGAGAACTTTGCCCTAACCAAAAGGAAGCAATAGTATTCTATGACAATTGTTCCTTGATATACACCAACCAGACTATATTGGGAAACACAAAGTTTATTAATAATTTAAAGATTTCTATCATTTTGGTAAACCCGGAAAATTTGACGGATGCTAATCGGTTCAATTGGGCTCTGAGCCCGTTGCTACATGAGTTGAAACGTGACGCTGCTGCTGGTGGACCGTTACTAAAGTTTGCCACGGGGAACACGACTTTGCCTGATTTATCAATAATCTACGGGCTTGTTCAGTGTACTCCAGACTTATCGGAGCAGCAGTGTAGTGATTGTTTGGGGGATTTAATCAATAAGATTCCTGATGATGCTAATGAGAAAAGTGGAGGTAGAAGTGTAGTACTAAAGTGTTTCCTTAGGTATGAGGGATATCCTTTTTTTAACAATACTTATAACAAACCACAGCCATTTCCGTCGATTCCACCACCACCAGGTACGAATTTCAACTCCTTTCTTTTTTTATATATAGTTACCCTACTAAAAATAAATTTCCATTTCTTTTTAACTCCAAAAAGATTAGCAAGTTATACGTATTAATTTATCTAAACAAAAAAAAATAAAGTTCCTTCTAAGCCCTATATGTTATCTATTTATATTTTTATTTGTTGGTTAAAGTTTAAATAATTGACACTTATTTTATATTTAATAATAATAATTTAATATAGTAATATGAACAGTTGAACACATGTTACATAAGAGAGATAAAAATAGAAATGAGTGCTTTCATATCATATTTTAATTATGGATGTAAAAGATTCACGTTTATAGCAAAACTACATAAATAACAAATGATAAAAAAACACCAACAAAGAAAAATAGAAATAATAAATTAAATAAAACCAAAAGAAAAATTAAAAAAGAAAGTAGAAAAATACGAAGTAAACCTAACAAAATAGAATGCCATTTTAAGTGGGTCCGCTTTACTTTCATGTGATAAATAATTGGTCTTGTCCAGCGTATTTGTTTTATGTGTCTTGCATGTTCTATGCACGTGGGTGTTTGTTACATTAGTTGATCAAGTCTTTAGTATTATTCCTTAGTTTAAGGTAGTCTAAGTCATGGCCTGATTTTCATGTTAGTAGTTATTCTGTATTGCTATTTATAGCTTTCTTCTTGATGAATAAAGGTGTGGAATAAACAGAGAGAATCACATAGTTCTGATATTTCCTTTACAAGTGGTATCAGAGCGCATCTAGGTGAGGAATTGAGTGAAGCAAAACATTCATGGTTGGTGACAACGGTAATTTTCAAGTCCCAAGTGTACCAAAGTTCGATGGCGATTACGAACATTGGAGCTTGCTGATGCAAACACTGTTGAAGTCGAAGGAGTATTGGGTTGCGATTGACCCAGGCTACACTGAACCTCGTGAGGGGGTAACCCTTCCTGCTGTTGAGCAAACCCACATGGAGAACATGCGCCTCAAAGACTTGAAAGCCCAAAATTATATGTTCCAGTCCATCGACAAACAGATAATCAAGACAATGACCCACAAGGAGTCTGCCAAAGCTATTTGGGAGGCCATGAAGAGTAAATACCAAGGGAATGTACGTGTGAAGAAGGCTGAATTGCAACGCCTACGACGTGAGTTTGAAACCTTGGAGATGAAAGATGGTGAGGGTGTTACTGAATACTTTGGTCGCGTGATGACGACTACTAATGCCATGCGGAATTTCGGGGAGAATATGACGGATGTGAAGATCGTTGAGAAGATTCTCCGATCACTCACCGAAAATTTCAATTATGTAGTGTGTTCTATTGAAGAATCCAAAGACACCGACGAGATGACGGTGGATGAGTTGCAAAGTTCATTGCTTGTGCATGAACAAAAGTTGGTGAAAAAGTTCAGCGATTCAAGCTCTGCGTGCCGAAATTGAACCGGCAGGAGGTCGCGGTAGAGGATTCATTTGAGGCCGCGGACGAGGTCGAGGAAGGTCGAGACCTGATTTTGATAGATCAGCCATAGAATGTTATAAGTGTCATCAACTTGGACACTTCGCATATGAATGTTCCCAGGGAGATAAATCAGTTAACTACACTGAGTTTAATGAAGGTGAAGACTTGCTGCTAATGGCCCACACAGATGTGAAGGAAGACTGCAAAAAGGGAATTTGGTTCCTTGATTCGGCTTGTTCGAATCATATGAGCGGTCTGCGAGAATGGTTCATTAATCTGGATGAAAGCTTTAAACATTCGGTAAAGCTAGGCAACGATGTTCGCCTCGTTGTTCAGGGAATTGGAGAGGTACGATTTGAAGTTGAGGGGATTACACAAATCATAAGCCAAGTTTACTTTGTACCTGAACTCACTTCGAATTTGCTGAGTATTGGACAACTTCAAGAAAAAGACTTGATCGTGATAATACGCCAAGGTACGTGTAAGGTGTATCACCCTACAATAGGTTTAACCGTGACTTCCAAATGACGAGAAATAGGATGTTTTTGGTAAATGCAACGATGAAACCCATGGAAGGAAGATGCATGAAGACAGAACAAGATGGGAATGATATGATATGGCACCGGAGGCTTGGGCATGTAAACAACAAAGCTTTGTGGACCATGCAATTTAGAAAGATGGTGAATGGTCTTCCTGCACTAACTGAATCAAGTAAAGTGTGTGAGATTTGCAATCTGGACAAACAACAACGAGCAAATATTCCCAAGAAAAGCTATTGGAGAGCATCAGACCGTCTCGAGCTCATTCACACGGATTTGTGTGGACCAATTAAACCCGAATCGAGGAGTGGTAAAAGGTACATTATGGTATTCATTGATGATTTTTCTAGAAAGGGATGGGTCTATTTTTTATCAAACAAAAGTGAGAGTATTGAAACTTTCAAAAGGTTTAAATCTATGGTGGAAAATGAAACGGGGGTAACTATCAAGGGACTAAGAAGTGACCGAGGAGGGGAGTTTAATTCAAAAGAGTTCACTGATTTTTGTGGGGAATATGGTATTAAAAGACAATTGACGACCGCTTACACTCCACAACAAAATGGAGTGGCGGAACTTCGAAATAGAACACTATTGAATATGGTTAGGTGTTTATTGCTTGAAAAAGGCATGCCAAAATGGTTTTGGACCGAAGCTGCCAACTGGGCCTGCTTCATCTTAAATAGGTGTAGCACTCTCTCTCTATAGAAGATAAAGTACATGAAGAAGCCTGGTCAAACCACAAACCAAATGTCGAGTTCTTTAAAATATTTGGTTGCATTGGATATGTCCATGTGCCCTCTCAACTAAGAACCAAGCTAGACAACATAAGCATCAAATGTGTTTTCTTGGGTATTAGTACTGAATCAAAGGCGTTCAGGATGTATGACCCCATTAAAGAAAAGATTATTATAAGTAAAGACGTTCAGTTTTCTGAAAGTGAGGCATTGGTTTGGAACGATGCTACTTTTGGGAGCAAAGAACTAGTCATTTCTGACTATGATGGAGAAGATAATCAAGATAAAAGTGAGTCTAATGTGGATTTGACAACTCACACATTGGATACTGATGTGGACCAAAGCCCCTCAATAAACCCCTCACTAAATGCAGAAGAAAGTCAACACCATTCACCCACCAATGAAGGAAATCAGGTCACAGAGGCTAGAGATAATGTTTCAAAAAGGACAAGCAAACCACCTTTTTGGATGAATGACTATACAAGTGGGAATGGGTTGTCAGAAGATGAAGTAGACTTTGCACTATATAGTACACTTGGGGACCCCACATGTTTTGAAGAAGCAATTAAAGATCCCAAGTGGGTAAAAGTTATGGTACGTGAAATAGATTCAATAAAGAAGAACAACACGTGGGACTTGGTAGATAAGCCAAAAGAAGTAAAGCCAATTAAAGTCAAATGGTTATTCAAAACAATGTTTAATGAAAAAGGAGAAGTTGACAAATACAAAGCTCGTTTGGTTGTGAAGGGATATTCTCATAAAAGGGGCATTGACTACAATGAAGTATATGCTCCCGTGGCAAGATGGGATACAGTTAGAAGCGTTGTTGCTATGGCTGCTCAAAAAGGATGGAAGATAAAACAACTCGACGTGAAGTGTGCTTTCTTAAATGGCGAGCTACAAGAAACGGTTTTCATTGAACAACCGCAAGGTTTTATTAAAGATGGAGAAGAGCACAAGGTATGCAAACTGAATAGGGCTCTTTACGGATTGAAGCAAGCACCCCGTGCCTGGTATCATCGAATCGAAGGTTACTTCATCAGGGAAGGATTTGAAAAGAGCCATTACGATCATACTCTTTTTGTTAAGAAGAAAACTAAAGGATTAGTGGTTGTGAGCTTGTACGTGGATGACATGATTTACACAGGAAATGATGAAGCAATGTGTGAGAAGTTTAAAGAGTCAATGATGCAAGATTTGAAATGACTGATCTAGGCTCTATGAAGTATTTTTTTAGGCGTAGAGATCAATCAAAATACATATGGGATAAGTATGTGTCAACGGAAATATGCCATGGAACTTCTGGAGCGATTCAATATGCAAGAGTGCAATAGTGTTAAAAATCCTATTGTGCCTGGTACGATTGTTACAAAGGCCGGTGAAGGAAAACGAGTGAATGGCATGGAGTATAAGAGCATGGTAGGAAGTCTAATGTATCTCACAGTCACAAGGCCCGATCTTATGTATTCAGTTGCTTTTATTTCAAGGTTTATGGAAGATCCTCGTAAGAACACATGGCACTGGCAAAGAGAATCATAAGGTATGTCAAAGGAACTTGCAGATATGGATTATTTTATGTTAGAGGTACTGGAATGAAGCCAAAAGTGTATACGGATAGTGACTTTGCTCGAGATGCAGAAGATAGAAAGTGCACGTCTGGGTATGCATGCATATTAAGCAACGCGGCAATCTGTTGGAGTTCGAAAAAGCAAGACATTGTTACCCTTTCATCCACCGAAGCCGAGTATGTAGCTGCCACCGCAAGTGCGTGTCATAGTGTTTGGCTTAAAGGGTTGTTAGAAGAAATTAGCAATGACGAAATTGGTAGAGTTGAAATCTTTTGTGACAATAGTTCCACCATCAAGTTGTCGAAGAATCCGGTTCTTCATAGGAGGACAAAACTTATTGAAGTTAGGTTCCATTATTTGAGGTACTTAGTAAATGAAGGAAAAGTGCAGTTGGAATTTTGCCCCTCGACTGATCAAATTGCTGATATCATGACAAAACCCGTAAAAAATGAAGTGTTTGAAAAGATGAGGAAGCTGCTTGGAGTTGAAGATCATGGTGTTTAAACTGAAGAATAAACCCTTTTTTCAGTTTAAGGGAAAGATTTGAAGTGGGTCCGCTTTACTTTCATGTGATAAATAATTGGGCTTGCCCAGCGTATTTGTTTTATGTGTCTTGCATGTTCTATGCACGTGGGTGAAGTCTTTAGTATTATTCCTTAGTTTAAGGTAGTCTAAGGCATGGCCTGATTTTCAGGTTAGTAGTTATTTTGTATTGCTATTTATAGCTTTCTTCTTGATGAATAAAGGTGTGGAATAAACAGAGAGAATCACATAGTTCTGATATTGCCTTTACAGCCATCATCCTAACTCTTTAATTATACTAGCAGGAAAAACCAGCCCGATGCATTTGGGCAAAAAAAATAATAAACGATATAATTATGTTAAACTGTAGATGCTTGACAATAACGCTAAATCTATATATTATTTCGTTTTAGGCATAAGATTAATAAATAGAAAATAACTTTGAATTTAAATATTTGTAAATAATAAATATTAATTTATATATATTTTAGAAAGTTTATAGTTATTAGAAAAGGATGGATTGACAAATTAATGATAAGAAGAAAATGAAGGGATAGTTTAATTATTTCATTCTCAATTTTTAACATTAAAAAAAGACCTCAAATTCGTTGCATGTAGTATAGATATTATCCATTAAAAATTTTACATTTCATATGGATAGTTTCTCTGACATATGGAGGAAGCATATGCGGAGTTTTTGACATTTCATATGGATAGTGGCGAGTCTAGGATGGTAATGAAGGTAGGTCCTAAAACAATTTAGACGACAAAAAGTAATGGATCGAGCGGTTCGGAAATGTTAAACGGGCCGGGTTGAAGATAACTACGAATATACATAAAATAAAAGTAGTACCGATTAACAAACAATACAATGCTTAAGTAGTTAAGTCACAATATTTCATATAAGTTTATGTAAGGCGTATACATTCCACAAATTTTAACAATAAATATAGAAATAAGTAAAATCGTGTTTACTTAACATAATATTGTCAATGTCGTTTGCTAACTTTAAAATAAAATGTATGGTTCATATAACATAATTAATAAACTTGATAAATTTTTAAGTTTATAATTTTATTGTGTATTTATGAGTTTTAGGCACATATTGTGGTAAAATGAAATATAAATACTATTACTAAACAAGAATAATTGTTATGATTAAAGAATATTAAAAGATAATTTTAGAAAACATAAAGCATTGTTTGTAAATTATATAACCCAACAGGCAACACCCAACAGGAAACAGTTAAAAAAAATATATAAAAAAAAATGTGTTGGGTGAAATTTGAACACTTGACCAAAAAAGATTTAAGATTCAATATCACATAAGGGAGTAACCACTGCAATGGCACCATCTTTTGTTATGGTTTTGTAAAACAATTATCTTAGCCAGGTCCTTCTAATTTTTTTAGGTATGTCCTACGAAAAAAATCTATATCGTTTCTAAACGATTCGAAAATTAAGGTAGGTCCGAGGACCTGCTTTGCTATACACTGAACTCGCCCCTGCATATGGATAGTTTCTTTAATATGTGGACGAAGCATATGTATGACATGAAAAATATATAAAATGTATGAAAAATTTCTTAATTATGGATGGTTTAAAAAACTATATTATTTGTTTATCTATATCTTAAATAAAACAAGATTTTCATCGTTACAAGTCGCTCTTTTAGCCTTTTTCACTAATAGATTTCCGCCAAAATTATACTCTTTAAGTATTGATAAACACATTATATATTTATATTACCCGTTTGTATCTATTAAAAAGTTGAACTTAAAACCTTTCATTTTAAATATTTATGAATTGATTTTTCGAAATTCATTGTATTGTTAAATTTTTTAATACTTGTATATAACCCGCGTGATGCAGCGGTAAGTAAAAATTGATTTTCAATAAAATTGCATCACGATAAGAGCACTCGGTGTGGGGGAATTCTCACTCGTTGTGGGAGTGAGAACGATCGTTATTACACCGCCCCCACTCGTTGTGGCGGCTCGTTCTGGCGGTGATTCTCGGCTCAACGAATCGTTGTGATTTTATTTTATTTTTTTTACCAACGGCTTAATTTTCAAATTAAATCTCACATTTAATTTGCAACGGCTAGAAACAACGCGGTTACAAATTTAATTTTTTTTTTTTTACCCAAAATTTCACCTATAAATACATCCTCATTTTAACCAAAAATCACACTATTTCTCAATCTCATTCTATCTTTATATCTATAATCTCATATCACATACACTTTCCAATCGTAAAAATGTCTTCGACGTCCGAGTTTTTGTACAAAAAAGGTGGCATGGTTCACGTCCGAGTTGGCTAATAGTAATTGTCAAAGTAAACAAACACTAGCTGCAATAACAAGTTCAACCTAATCCGATAATGGTAGAAAAAAGACAACTTCTCTTACGTTTGGTTTCTGACTGTTCAACTGAAACAACCGTCTTTAACCGAATCCCAAGTCGATTCAACGTGATTTCCGCCCCTCCAACTGTTTTTCAGTTGGGGGGGCGGATATCACTTTGCATCGGCTTGGCATTCGGTTAAAGCCGGTTGTTTCAGATGAATCGTCAGAAACTAAATGTAAGACAACTTGTCTTTTTCTACCATCATCGGATCAAGTTGAACTTGTTCTTGCAGCTAGTGTTTGTTTACTTTGGCAATTATTATTACGCTACTTCGACGTGGACCATGCCAGCTTATTTGCCCACAAACTCGTGGACTACATTTCGACACTTCCGGATAAATATCGACAACGTTAGTTTTTTTTATTTTATGTATTTGTATTTTTTTAATTATTGTATTGCATTTTTTTTATTGTTTTGTATTTTTATTTTAATTATTGTAGTTTTGTTTTTTTATTATAATAAAATCTTATATTTATCTTATTTAATTGTTTTAAGAAAAAAAAAAAAAAAACTCGGTCCCTCAACTCCCACAATCCTCATTATCATACCACCCAAAATCTCAGAATCATAATTCTCACTGCCACGTCAGCAAAATTAAACTCAGAATCACCAGAATCGTGATTATTATACCGGGTGCTCTAATGGTTTCTGGTTATTTTCCATTCATCTCGTATATATATATATATATATATATATTGATTGTATTGGTTTATAGCTTACCTCTACGTGTTCATAAAAATAATTATGTGCTCATGGTTTCTGGTTTGACTCTTTGTGTGATAAAAAAAGTTATGTGGTAATGTTATATGTTTGGTCTTGTGGGCGATACTATTAATATTTTACAAGAAGTAACGTTCCTCTTTTTTCGGCCATAAGAAAAGGTGTTTGTTTTTTGGTTTGGATTCGGCAGCAAAAAGAATTTTGCTGTTAAAAAATATGATTCAACACTTCGAATTATAAAAAATATTATTATATACCTATTGGTTTCCGGTTGTTTCTCATTCGTTCCTTCGATCCATAAAATAAGATTTTGTGATAACACTCTATAGTTAAGCTCTTCGGACATTAAAAGCTTTATAAGTGGTGACGGTTCTAGTACATTTCATTCATCCCATGATATCTGTTGAATTTTAATAGTTTTTCTTTTTTGGGCCCTTACTTGAATTATGCAGTAACAATTTATGGTTTAACTAATTCTGAACCATAAAAGAATTATGGAGTGGAGGCGAAAAATTAAATTACGGTAACGATTTCTTGTAGTTTCTCATTAGTATATATATGTTCATAGTATCTAGTTCAGACTCTCCGACAATATAAAGAACTATTCTATAACGGTTTTTGGTTCGGCCATTCGGGCTATAAATAATTTTCATTCAGGTAATATTAAGAGGTGTCTAATTGTTTTATTAAACGTGTTTCGTACCCATGTCGTATTATGGAAAATGGGTGTGCCCCGTTGGAAACCTAATAATATATTTAAAATGTGTAACTCATGCATCTTTGAACTATGTCATGTTACGGAAAATGAGCACTGTGCTTTCTGTAGAATTCGTCAAACCATAATGGGTATCTTTATATTTCGTCGAACCGTAAGTTGTTAAAGATAGGATCAAGTACGTTCGTTTTACTTCTTGTTAAGGAGTCCCGAAAGTAGAAAGTAGCAAAAAGAATAAGTAAAAGAATTTGTCGGAGTAGTCTAAAATATTTATAGATTAATTTATGTAAATCTCTTCATTAATTGAGTCATTAAGATTATAATATTATAAATATACTTATTATTAGTTAGCTATATACATTCAATTTTATTTCTTAAGTTTTTTAATTATTTATAGATCTATTATAAATATAAGTTTTATTCTTAGTTTAACTATTTCAAATTTTGGTCTAAACTAAGGTTCTTTAAGTAAATAGATTATGGGTTTTAAATTGTTAGGTTACCGTTTATAATTTAATTTTTCATTATTGATTAAATTTGATGAAAAAAAAATTAATTCGCCGATAAATTAACCAAATATTATTCCATGCATTTCAATTCAATCATATTATGCATATTATAGCATAATTCATGAACAATCAATCAAAATTTTCAACTCCTTTGTCTTTAATAGAAATCAAATTAAAATTGAAGATATCATTTAAAGACTTTCTAAAATATAAAATGTATATCTTTAGTTACATTTAATTAGATTTAAATTGTAGTATGATATTTATAGAATTTTCTCCTATTAATTAAATAGAATTTTCAATTATATATACACAATGAATTTTGTACAAAATTTAAATAATTTTTAAATCTATTAATGGTTTAAGTTGTTATTGAAATCTCTCTAATATTCATCCATACATCTAATATAATCTAACATCTCGCTTTCACCTCAACTTGTATAAAGTTTCTCGTTTTCAGCAAGTTCTCCGTTTCAAATTTGATACTAGAGCTAAATGTCAAACTTATATTTCAGTATTACAATAATTCCAACACGACTACTTTTCTAAAGATATTTTCATTTATTCCAAGACTGCTAAATCAAAATTTAATTTGAAAATAACTGTTTCTCACATTTCTAGAGATATCGATTTTAGTTTTTTGGTAAATTTGAAAAAAACATCGTTGTGGCATTTTTTCAAATTTTGCAGGCAAAAGGAAAAACACAACACAAACTGTTGTAATAGTGATTGTTATTCTTACGGTCATTGCTTCCATAGTAATGGCTTCGGTTTGTATCTTCATTAGATTGAGGAAGAAGAAGAAACAAAAATCGTTTCCGCCCCTCGAAAGTATTCCATGTAAGTTGAAACTTCCAACTCAAGAGCTTGAAGTTCATTCTTTAAAATTAATCATTATAAGAGCATCAAGTTACAACCAAGGAGAGCAAAAGCTCCACCCAAAGAACCAAACATCCACACAAAAAATATTCATAAATATTAAGAGACCTAAAAATCATAAAACCCATAATCTGCATCATTTATAATAATGAATATATAAATTTAACTAGATGCGTAAATTTCCTACATGGATAAATCCTAAATAAAAGAAAGTTGATTAAAACAAGGAAGTTGATTTATATACGAACAATTTTAATTTATACACTACTCCCTACGTGTGAAAAAAGTGTACATGTATGAAAACAAAAAGCGGGCAAATAAAAATTTGTTACTAATGATATATTTTTTCATTAGATTCCTATTTGTCTCTTCAGTAACTACATAATTTATTTTTAGAGTTTAAATAGTTAAAATCTATTAAAATCAAAATAAAAGGTTAATATATTTTAACTATCTATATTTATTAACAGAAAATAATTTAAAAAAAAATATAAAATTATAAAAATGGGCAATTGTTTTTTAGAACAAATGAACTAAAGAGTAAAGTGAATAGACTATTTTACACTTTATCTTCCACTAATTCCATTTTCCTTCATCTACCACACACCACACTTCTTTCTGTCTCTTAAGAAAGAGTTTGACAAAAGTTTAAGACTACATTTTATTACCTATAGGCCTATACAATTCAATAACTAAAAATTAAAAAATTCTAGTTCTAGTGTAACCATATTCTTCATTTCGTGGCGAAATCAATGAAATGCATCCTCTAAACGGAAGAACAATTTTCCTATCGAATTCTGGAAGTAACTCAAACTTCTATTATATCCTAATCTTAAATCAAAATATTGAAATTAAAAAATTTCACTTTATTGAGAATTCGAACTCTTTCACATGTCGGTGCCGAGTTTACGGATACCCTGAACGAAAGGGTCAAATATGTATGTCTTGAACAGTAATTATTTTAGAAGTTTGGAACCTAATCAAGCTAGACAACTTATCTTCACACCAATTTCTATTAAATAAATAAAATGTTACAAATTTAAAACCTTAAAATATAAATTTGAAATTAAAAGTTTAACATAGCAGATTGTCTAAACTAATGTCTATATCAATTTAAAACATTTATTATTTTGGCCATATTCTATACTATAGCTAAAATAATAATTTCTTAAACATTATTTTCTTTAAAAATGTTTGAAGGAAAAAATCAGTTATCTGTTTTCTTCAATATTATTTTCTTCGATATTATTTTTCACAAAATTTTAATTTTTCCTTTGATATTTATTTGTTCAAACTTATTTTGTTCAACATTAAAATTTCATATCTAACTAAAATTGTATGTAAAAGTACACGTAGATATTGATTAAATTCTTGTTTTTGTTTGTTTCTTTTCTTATTTAGAGCACACAACGGTGATTCATACACGAAAACATATATTACTTTTTAGGCTATTATTGTAAATTGAATCATATTTAAGAAAAATTAAATAAATAATAAGAGTAGAATTATAAAAAGATGTCACATTTGTTAAAACCATTGAGTCTTGCGAAACAATAACTTATGACTTTGAATGCCTTTCGATCGATTTACTTAACATAACTCTAAAATAATCAATTATCCTAAAATAAATAACATATCTTAAAAACATTGTAATAAAATAATAGTTTTAAACGATATACAGCATGGGGAGGGGAACCAATGAGTTTTTTTCTCTTTGAAAGTTTTGATGTATTTTGAATTTGTTACTAAATTTATCAAACTAATTGTGTAAAAGCTTAGAATTGATATATAATTTATTTTTATATAGACCATTTTTACTACATTATTATAGTAACTAAGGAGCATTTTTACTACATTTTGAATCACGCTTTGAAAGCGCCTAATATCCCATACCTTTAAGTAAGACAAATTAGAGACTTTCCAATATCATAATTCATATGGTGTCTTATTAATATTCTTAGTTAGAATCATATGGAGAATGCGTACAACAAACAATAGAGCATAATCCCAAGAGGAGAATGACTGAGTTGTAAGGTTCATCGTGGATCTACCCATGTTAAGCAGGGTTCGATTCCTCTTCTCTGACATGCCATTGTGTTACGGTATGTATGGAGGGGTAGGTTGTTGGACAATTCCACATGCTTTAAGATAATCCTTAAACTCTTAGCTTAAGTATTCACCGCCTCAATCTGAACGAATGATCTTGATGGTTTTCTCGAGTTGATTTTCTACTTTATTCTTATACATCTTAAATGTTTTAAAGACTTCATGTTTATGTTTAAACAAGTAAATATAACCATAACGACTGAAATCATATGTGAAGGTTATGAAGTAGCTAGCTCCTTGTCTTGACACATGTCTAAGTGGACCATAAACATCAATATGTATGATTCCATGTAGATCGGTACCCTTCCGTTTTATGCGAAAAACTGTTTCCTAGCGATTTTACCTTATATGAAAGATACGCATCTATTAAATAATTCACCATCAATCTATTTCAAAATCTCATCGTGTTGACGCTTTTCAATGCGTTTCTCTCTTATAGGAGTAAGTCGACAAACCCAAAGATAAGTAGAGTCCAAGTTAGACTTGACTCTTTTGTTGTTAACATAATATGTAAAATTAACATTTGAAACATGATAATGTATATCGATTTCAAAAATACCATTTCAAGAAATAACATTATGATAATAAATATTATTCTTAAAACCTGAAATTCAATAATCCGAAATTTTTTTTGATGTAACCATTGTCTTTCAAAAGAGAAACTGAAATAACATCCCTAGTAATAAGAGGTGCATAATGGCAATTGTTTAAGACACTAATTAAAAACGAAGGTAAAACTAAGTCAAAACTTCCCTTAGCTTCTTACACATGCACGTACACTACTCGCCACATACAAGTATAAAGTTTAATGTTAAACTTCTTTCTTTCTCTAAGTCTATGAACGACGGAAAAAAAAGCCTTACTTCTTCTTCTTTTTCATAAACTCTGCATAATGATCAGGCAGTTCCTCTTCCAGTGACCAACCTCTTTGCAGTGGCGGCACGCCTCATCCTTTTCCGCGTGCTCTTTCTTAGTTGGTGGGGTTTGCTTGGGTTTGGGGACATAAGCAACTTGATTACCCTTTCCATAATCTTGAGCTTTTCCAATAGCTTGTGGTTTCTTCCTCTAGATCCTACCACCTTGAATCGCAAGGAGTTGTGGTGTAGCAAATTTCTTGGGTAAGCCCTTTTAATACTCAATAAGCATAGCATGAAGTTCAACTAGTCTTCCCCATGTTGTGCATACTGTAGTTTCGCACAAACCCTAGAAATCCTTAGAAAAGGAAACGAGGATCATACTAACTGCTTCAACTTGAGGATAAACATAGTTGAGGCATTCCAGTTGGTAGATAGCTCTTCATCAATAGAACATATGAGCTAACGGGAGTCCGTGATTCATGTTTGTATGAAGTGATTGAATGAGATCAAACACTTCAAGTCCAACTTGTTTTTCAAACATGGGTTTCAGCTCGTTGAGTATGTCATGAGGATTGTGGTGTTCAAACTGATTTTAATGTTGGACTTTTAATGTTGGAGAGACATGATGTTGATCATCAAACAAGGAAACTCATTGTAATGATCATGCTAGTAGTGTATGTTGCCAATTTCGCAACAATTGCGGTTTCAGCAGGAACATGGATCACCTGCTTTTCAATGACGTTCATATTCTTTTCAACTCGAATTACAATCCTTAGCAGAAAGTTTTTCCCTTTCTAGCATCGACCTAAAAGCTAAATAATTCAAGTTTGTGTTGGATTGTTTGACATTCTACAAAACATATGAAAGTTCAAAATTTTGTATTTTCGATAATATTCCTTGATGAAAATTAAATAACCATAGTTTAAACATACTTTGATTAGGCACCCTCCTGCGTTGATAAATCACAGAAAAGTCGGACCATATGCATCAAGAGACTTGATAAACACAAGTAGGACCATATGCATCAAGAGACTTGAATGGTTAAGCCACATAAAAGTTTGTATCACACGAATCACATAAAAATTGTCCTGAAAAGTCATCCGACTTCAGGCCTAATCCGGCGAGGAAGGAGTCTTCCCCAACATTAGCAGTAAACTACAAAGTTGCAGCGAGTCGTTCATCTATAGTTAAATTTTGGAGGTCTTCCTTACGGTTGATTTGTTACAAATGTTTTAGTGAACCGGTGTCATGCAACGAACACATAACGAAAATTCAACAATCAAGCATACATATTTAGTTTAAACCAACAACTTTTCATACCAAATCAATTAACAATTTAATCATATCAATATATCAAGACAATATCCATGATGAAACATGCATGTGTTCATCATGGCTACCCTTATAAGTTTTAACACTTAAAAACAAGGTATACATCAAATAACCAACAAACTAACCAATTTTCACATGCTATTTGCATGAAAGATTAAAAAAATTTCTTAGGGTTTTATATTAACCAAATTAGCACATAAAAATCAATTTTCTATTCCCAAATTGAAACCCTCTTTTTTTCTTTTTCTTTTGGTTCGATCGATCGAACAATCCAAACCAAAAACCCCTTCAAGTTTTATTCTTTACTATCGTTTATGTAATTAAATACTACACGATGACTCGTGATGCCACTGTTGGAATTTTTACATATATTGACAAGCAATTAAACACATACGAGTACACCTCGAAATAAAATAGGACCACTTATAACATAATTAACATAAACATGTGATGAGGTTAGTAGGGATTCACTACAAAAAAAAGGGCATATAGTGACACACCTTTTAATGACACACATGAAAAAATGTAAGTAAAAGTATATATTTACTTACACTTTTAAAAAAAATGTTAGTAATATTACCTATATTTATTGCTTAAAGCCTGATGCTACAAGCAAGCCCATTGAGCAAGACACGCATGTTACAGCCTATATACCATTGACAAGCGCATGCCTGACAGACGCCCGCCTGACAGGCGCCCGCCTCAACATGAGGTCAACCTGCAAGGCAGCTTCAGTCTTGCGTCATCCTGCAAGGCAGTTTCAGCCTTGCGTCATCCTGCAAGGCAGTTTCAGCCTTGCGTCATCCTGCAAGGCAGTTTCAGCCTTGCGTCATCCTGCAAGGCAGTTTCAGCCTTGCGTCATCCTGCAAGGCAGTTTCAGCCTTGCGTCATCCTGCAAGGCAGTTTCAGCCTTGCGTCATCCTGCAAGGCAGTTTCAGCCTTGCGTCATCCTGCAAGGCAGTTTCAGCCTTGCGTCATCCTGTAAGGCAGTTTCAGCCTTGCGTCATCCTGTAAGGCAGTTTCAGCCTGACACCAGCCTGCAAAGCAGTTTCAGCCACGCCAGCCTGCAAGGCAGTTTCAGCCTGGCGTCATCCTGCAAGGCAGTTTCAGCCTGACGCCAGCCTGCAAGGCCCTGACGCGCATGACATGCGCCTGACAGGCGCGCGCGAGGCGCTCGCCCGTCAGGTTGCCTTAGGTTGTGAGACGTCGCATCTTAACAAATAATAAAGTGAAGACGATTAGTATACCACTGATTGATTACTATAACAGTTTAAACATTCATGATCGTCATTGATTGATGGACGTTCCCCATGCTTGAAACGGGTAGTATAAATACGTAATCTAATCAGGGTAGACGGACTTCACTTCAATCTCACTTACACACACACAAGCTTAAACAGAGTTCATATACTCTTGCTTCCACCCTCAACCTTGATCACCCTAGGTTCGTCAAGAACTTGTTGGGTTTGCACTGTGATCATCACAGGAGATCCAAGGTTGATATCACCTCACCTTCGTGTTTGACAATCGTTGCTCGAACATTGGCGCCATCCGTGGGACACGTTTTTTAAACGGCGTTTCACTTTTCCCAATTCCTTTTTTTTTTCTCCGTAATCAATCATTTCCATGGAGGCAACAAATTCATCGCAGGTCATTTCTTCAGCGCCAGAAATGACCACTACTGTGATTACCACTGCACCGGAAGCGGTGATGACTTCACCTGTTCATACCACAATCCCAGAATCATACGTCGATTCTGAGTATACAGTGTCGGATCTAAGGACGACACGGGGGTATCCCTCTTTAACCAGTCCCCTTTTCTCCACAAGGCTGGCAGGTACCAGTACGTTTACTTCACCACCGCCAGTGACAGCCATCCCTCCCTTCCAGCCTCTTTTGTCCCACGGGACAAGCTCTCAGGAGGATGGCACGGATCTTGTACGACAACCTGGTTCGATTGCTTCCCAGCCTGCTACTCAAGGGGTCCAGGAGGATCCCATTGTGGAACTGCTTAGAAGGTTGGCTCAGAGCACTCAGCCACCACCACCCCCACCACCACCTGCTTCGTCGGATCTATTGTCACAGTTAGTGGAGGCATTGCGCCCAAGGCCTCAGCCTGCGCCTGTACAGCTAGTGGATCCGTTGTCACAACTCCTGGAGCGGCTAAGGCAACCAAGCACACACACCCCGCCAACACCTCTACCACATGACACATCTAACGACATGCTCAGAGTGTTGCAAACCTTAGTGACAGCAGCAGTTCCACCCCGTGCAGCCACTATGCCTTTGTCAGTGGTTACTTCAAAGTTCTGTGACTGGGTTGCCAGATTCCCACTCCCAGATAAGCAAAAAGTCCCGTCCGTTGTTGGTACTTACGACGGTACTCGAGATCCAGACGACCACCTTGCTCTTTTTGAACAGGCTATTATGACGGAGAAATGGTTAGACCCAGTCGCTTGCCACATGTTCCCTGGAACATTACAAGGTTTCGCTCGTGATTGGTTTGCTGACTTGCCTGAGAGGAGTATTCAAGATTTCGCAGATCTAAAAGCCAAGTTTGTGACTCAATTTGTACAACAAAAGAAGCAACATAGAACTCATATAGAGGCTCATTTGATACGACAAAAAGAAGGAGAGGGGTTGCGTGACTTTATCCAGCGATACACGCAAGAATGCCAGAAGATCGCCATGTTACCAGAGAGTCAACAAATTTCTGGATTTACTCTTTCCTTGCTCCCAGGACAACTGCAAGAGAAGTTGATCAAGCGAACTCCGGTTACTTTCAAAGAAGCCACGGACAGGGCATATGACTATCTAAGGTCAAAGGAAACTGTCTCCCTGACAAGAGAGGTAGGCGGCAAGTCATGGACCGACACTCGACGAGATGAAAGGAGCAATAGGAGGTTTGGCCCATACGATAAACATGCGTCTGAACCTGTTCTTAGCAAAACACCAAAAGAAATCTTGATAACAGAGCAGGTGTGCGCTACCTTCACACCTCCACCCTAGATGGAGCATAGGTCAGGTACGAAAAACATGAATAAATACTGTGATTTCCATGAAGACCATGGACACGACACAAATGTTTGTAGAAAGCTCAAAAGGGAAATCAGGCGGGCTTTGGAAGAAGGCAAGCTAGAACACCTTGTCCCTGGCGCTAAGCAGCAAGCAAATAAAACTCCACCTAAGAAGAATTATGCATGGCAAAAGAAGGGGGAAGACACAGAATACCCCGGACCACGTGATGGCCATGTCTTCATGATACAGGAGGGAGCCAATATGAACTGACCTATCAAGGTGCAATAGTCTTTACTGTCATTTTTTTCCTTTATGTTTTCAATAAATGTTTCCAAGCACATGAAATGTCATGGTCATGTATGAAATTTGCAATAATAGCATTTGGTCTGATCTTGTATCCCAATATTATCGCACAATATCATTTTTTCTATGACATTTGCATAAACAAATAAATATTGAAGTAAGGATTCAATACAAAAAGCATAAGGCCACAATAGACATCTCAGTCTAAAGCCAACCATGCACTTTCATTACATACAATCATATTCGTCTTTTAATCTACTTGATAAAAGATAAGCACTTCTCATTGGGAAGCGACAAACATAGTTCAATACAACATGTACGAAGCCAAGAAAGACAACCCTGTCTGGCCAAATAACATACAATCATATTCGTCTTTTAATCTACTGGATAAAAGATAAGCACTTCTCATTGGGAAGCGACAATCCTCGCGAGTAAACAAAGTAAAGGTTAACCAACAAAAGTGCCATTGGCACAGTGTCACAGGCACAATGTAAAGCATACTCAAATCTACCTATGTCATTGACATACAAAGGAACCATGGGCCCTCAAGAAAGTGTCATACGCACAACCAAATATACACACTGTCATGCACACCCAAGACGGTGTCATGGACAACATCCATAATAAAAATATAAAAAACAATAATGTGTTATTGGCTTGATCATCCAATAACACATTATATTTAATGGCTAGACAATGTCACACAAAGCAAGGCTAATCCTAGACAACGCCATGCCAAATCACAACAACGACAACTATGGTATGCCTAAATTTATAACACGGCATATCAGTTATTGCTAGCAGGGCGCAAACAAATGAATGCAAAGGACAAGTAAGTCACATACCTGCAGGATAGCTTCCTAACACAAACAACCAATTAGAAGGTTTAGCGTACGACCAAAAACATCAAACCAGCCTGTACCGGGCAAAACTCCCGGTACCCCGGGCTACACTCCCGGTACACCGGGCCAAAACTCCCGGTACCGGCTAACAATGCCGGTACTCGGGTAAACCTCCTGTACCCGGCTTCATCCCGGTACAACCCGATACACATTGCCGATACTAGGGCAAAATCTCCCATTATCCCTTGCTTGCTTAAACTGCCGGTACTAGGCAAAGTCTCCCAGTACCCTTGCTTGCTTAAACTGCCGGTACCCTCCCCAAAACTCCCGGTACCCTCCCCAAAGCTCCCGGTACTCGATTATACCGCCGATACCAGGCAAATGCCCTGGTACCCAACCCGTTACTCGGTAAAAAAAAAAAAAAAAAAAAAGAAGAAGAAAGGGAAACGCAGACTTACGCGAGTAGAATAGTTACGACTTGAAAACTGTTGTTTTGACAAATCCTAACTCGGGGCATGATGAGGTTAGTAGGGATTACCTATATTTATTGCTTAAAGCCTGATGCTACAAGCAAGCCCATTGAGCAAGACACGCATGTTACAGCCTGTATACCATTGACAAGCGCATGCGTGACAGACGCCCGCCTGACAGGCGCCCGCCTCAACATGAGGTCAACCTGCAAGGCAGCTTCAGTCTTGCGTCATCCTGCAAGGCAGTTTCAGCCTTGCGTCATCCTGCAAGGCAGTTTCAGCCTTGCGTCATCCTGCAAGGCAGTTTCAGCCTTGCGTCATCCTGCAAGGCAGTTTCAGCCTTGCGTCATCCTGCAAGGCAGTTTCAGCCTTGCGTCATCCTGCAAGGCAGTTTCAGCCTTGCGTCATCCTGCAAGGCAGTTTCAGCCTTGCGTCATCCTGCAAGGCAGTTTCAGCCTGACACCAGCCTGCAAAGCAGTTTCAGCCACGCCAGCCTGCAAGGCAGTTTCAGCCTGGCGTCATCCTGCAAGGCAGTTTCAGCCTGACGCCAGCCTGCAAGGCCCTGACGCGCATGACAGGCGCCTGACAGGCGCGCGCGAGGCGCTCGCCCGTCAGGTTGCCTTAGGTTGTGAGACGTCGCATCTTAACAAATAATAAAGTGAAGACGATTAGTATACCACTGATTGATTACTATAACAGTTTAAACATTCATGATCGTCATTGATTGATGGACGTTCCCCATGCTTGAAACGGGTAGTATAAATACGTAATCTAATCAGGGTAGACGGACTTCACTTCAATCTCACTTACACACACAAGCTTCAACAGAGTTCATATACTCTTGCTTCCACCCTCAACCTTGATCACCCTAGGTTCGTCAAGAACTTGTTGGGTTTGCACTGTGATCATCACAGGAGATCCAAGGTTGATATCACCTCACCTTCGTGTTTGACAATCGTTGCTCGAACAACATGTTTACCTCTTGTTGTGAGCTCAAAGCGGTTATTAATGAGGGTTTCAAGCAAAACCCCCTATGAGGATTACACACAACACCCGTTAGTTTTTACTAGCGATTCCAGTCGTATGCTAGTACCTGAATCACGGTAACAAAAGAAATTGTGCCTTACGAAAAAAATGAACCATAACCAAGCTAAGGGTTGTGTTCGACTGAAAGAATGGAGACGAAGAAAGAAGAGAAGCCTTTTAGTTAGGGATTTAAGATCTCTTTCTAAAGGCCCTATATAACACACCTCCCCCCCCATCATGATCACTTAGACGTTAAAATTTTGTTTGGTGCTTAAACTTTATAGTTAGGATAACAACATAATGATTGACATATTATGTTATGACCAAGAGGAGGGTTATGTCATCTCATCTACTCCGTTTTTCATGTTGCAATGAACAATATAGAAGACCACTTGTTTGAAGTGTTGTTAGAGTATTAGGGTACACTTGGTCGTTAAACCAACTTCTAACTTTTCGTATATATATAGCTGAGACTATGGACATGAGCACTACGGAATCATTGCAATTCAGTTTTAGTACATTGAAAGAAGCAACAAATAACTTCTCTGAAGACAATATGCTCGGTCGAGGTGGATTTGGAATAGTTTACAAGGTATAACTAAACAAAAATCGATATTCCTAATTAAGTGAAAAAGTTTAAGAATATTAATCTTCCTTAATTTTATACTTATGTAAGGTAAAATGAATAGTCTTATACATATGTTTGCTACCATACCATATATAGGGTAAGCTTGCAGACGGACACGATATAGCAGTAAAGAGGCTAGCAACGGATTCTGGGCAAGGTGACCTAGAATTCAAGAATGAAGTGTTGCTTCTTGCAAAGCTTCAACATCGCAACTTAGTTAGACTGATTGGTTTCAGCATTGAAGGAAGCGAGCGACTTCTCATTTACGAGTTCATGCCAAATGCAAGTCTTGATCACTTAATATTTGGTAATTTATTGAGTGTTTTTCCCAAATCAACAATGTTCGACCTATATGATTAATGAGTTTCACAAAATGAAATTTTGTTGCGGTCAATATTGATACTAATATCGTATTCATGATAATGTGGATAGATCCAACTAAACGTACCCTTCTGGATTGGGAAAAGCGATACAAGATTATCAAAGGCGTTGCCAAGGGACTTTTATACCTTCATGAAGATTCTCGACTGACGATAATTCATCGCGATATGAAAACTAGTAATATTTTGTTGGATGCAGAAATGAACCCTAAAATTGCGGATTTTGGAATGGCAAGATTGTTTAAACAAGAGGAAACTCAAGGTGATACGAATCGAATTGTTGGCACATAGTAAGTACAGTTCCTGTAGATGAAATCCATAAGGAAAACACAAAAGAATTGTATGAATTACAATTCATGAACATAAACACTCCTTTTTTTAAGGGAACTGTTTGGAATGTGTGATCCAGTTGCTACCTGCCACAAGTCGATCATTACTTTGTTCTGATCAAGAATCGATCTGTTGATTTATAGAAAACAAAAGGTTGAAAAGTAATACATTTAGCAACTTGGTCAGGAGTTTTCACTACCAGTAAGTTTGTTTGAAAAATGTGCAATGAGTACGAAATGGGATTCTGGGAACAACACACAGCTTTCGAAACCTGTATTTTTTTTTTTAACCTTTGGCTTTGCAACTGGTGCTTTCTAAACATGGCTCAATTCCCTTTTTTACAAGGTTTTCAATGTAAATGTCTAACTATCTATACTAAAACAATTTCATGTGAGTTGATATATATTTGCGTGCATAGACATTAGTACTAACTTGTTTTCCCGTACAATGCACTCTTTTAGCGGTTATATGGCACCAGAATATGCAATGCATGGACAATTCTCTGTAAAGTCTGACGTATATAGCTTCGGGGTGTTTGTCCTGGAGATGGTAACAGGGCAAAAGAACCAACGTTTCCGGAACAGAAACACGGACGAAGATCTTCATAGTTTTGTAAGTATCCACCATTTCCACCAACTCTGAAGTAACATATATAACGATCATATTCTTAATGAAGTGTATATCTCCTGAAATTTGTTATATGACTATATCTGTTAGGCATGGAAAAGCTGGCAGAATGGGACTGTGTCCGATATGATAGATCCCACATTGAAGACGGGGTCAAGTTCTTTACGTGACATTACCAGATGTATACACATTGGTTTACTATGCGTTCAAGAAAGTGATAGTGATAGGCCAACCATGGCTTCGGTTTCTCTTTTGCTTAATAGCTCCTCTCTCACGCTTCCATTACCATCAGAACCTGCATTTTTCATGCATCATAACGTTCCTCCGAAAAGGAACCACCTTCAGGAATATTCGCCATCTCAATTCTCTGTAAACAATCTTTCAATATCTAATGTTACACCTAGATAGGTTTTTTATAATGCACTTAGTATAGTGCAAGTAATGTTCTTGATTTCCCTTAAAGTGACCGAACTGGATTTTACCATTTCAGGTTTCACGTTGAACTTAAAGATTAATTTTTGGATGTATTTTTATATCAATCTCGGTTGTACTTGATAGGTGTTATATAAATTACAACCACGAATTCATCATATTTCTTTTATTGAACGGATGAGACGGTTTCAAGACATTCCAAAGATCAAAATATACGGTTTAAACAATCATTCTCTTTTAAATTTCACGCGCATAACTTAAATCTTTGTTAATTTATTTTTCATTATTTACTGTTATACAAACAAAGTTTACATCTCAGAATTTTCGTAAGTAGGTGTTCTTAAAACTTAATCGTTATTATTCGATAATCGGGTTAGAACTTCCATCGACTACTTTTCTAAATCTTTGTTAATTTATTTTTCATTATTTACTGTTATACAAACAAAGTTTACATCTCAGAATTTTCGTAAGTAGGTGTTCTTAAAACTTAATCGTTATTATTCGATAATCGGGTTAGAACTTCCATCGACTACTTTTTTATATTCATTATTTTTTGGGGGCCAGGAAGTGCCTATTTTTAAATCTATACACATACATATATGCGTAACACCTTAACAAAAACAAAATAAATTATATATAGGGGCGTTTTTATATGAAAAAATGTTGTAAACATAAAAAGCATTTGTATAATAGGTGGCCATCTTTATTTTTTGCAAGGGCCTTCGTACTCTCGGGACCAACCTGTTGGTAATTGAATACATCAAGTAAATGTGTATCTATAATTATTTGAGCCAAAAGGGTTGCACACATTGAAATTTAGACACAAATATACGTTTATTATTTGTTAATTATTAGTTAAGTAGTTAATTGTAATAATTAATAAATGGGAGGATTTATTATGTAATTATTGAGGTATCCTAATTACAATACAACTTGTACTCGAATGTATTGCTTTGCTATATAAGGAACTTCAAAGTTCATTATTCATTGCACCATACAAATCGATTAGGAGGTTTTAACCAAATCGATTTCTTGGCTTTATGTCAGGATCGAATAGGTTGGATAACCTAAATTTCGTCTAAGAAAGATCTTGATCAATCAAGGAAGTTCAGCAGCGGATGAGCACCTTGATCTTACAAGTTTATCGAACAAACAAATATTGTTTAATGTAAACAATTATGAACAATAATGTAAGTCGAATTATAAGCCTCAATGATATTGAACAATGAATCAATACAACGTGTTTCTTATCAATCTACAAGGATCTATATATAGACCTTGAGGCTAACCTATCTACAAATAGGAAACATCTATATAAAAAGAATTACAATCTAACTCTAATTGTAATGCTAAACGTGCATAGTAATCTTGCAACAGTAGAAACAATCATCCGCATTAATGAGAATGTGCAGTAGTAATGATCTTGCAGTAGTAACAATGTCTTCCGTAGTAACAAGTTCTTCAGTAGTAACTGTCTTCATTCCGTAGTAATGTCTTCGTTCCGTAGTAATGTCTTCGTTCCGTAGTAATGAAGCAGTACCTTGACAGCAGTAGTAACGAGCAGCATTAATGAAATTAAAACTAATTTAACTAAGTTTCAATTCCAACAATCTCCCCCTAACTTGAACTTTTATTACTACTGAAAGTACAAGTTTTTATACAACTTTTAACTACTTTAAATTTACAAGATACTATCACTCTTCTCTTGATCTTGCATCTTTCTCTTCTGCGTCTTTGGCTAACTCTTCATTTAGTTGCCCCATTATTCTCCATAGTTTTGTAAGTATCCACCATTAACTCTGAAGTAACATAAATAACGATCATATTCTTAATGAAGTGTATATCTCCTGAAATTTGTTATATCTGTTAGGCATGGAAAAGCTGGCAGAATGGGACTGTGTCCGATATGATAGATCCCACATTGAAGACGGGTCAAGTTCTTTACGCGACATCATCAGATGTATACACATTGGTTTACTATGCGTTCAAGAAAGTGATATTGATAGGCCAACCATGGCTTCGGTTTCTCTTTTGCTTAATAGCTCGTCTCTCACGCTTCCAGTACCATCGGAACCTGCATTTTTCATGCATCATAACGTTCCTCCGAAAAGGACCACCTTCAGCAATATTCGCCATCTCAATGCTCTGTAAACAAACTTTGAATATCTAATGTTACACCTAGATAGGTTTTTATAATGCACTTGGTATAGTACAAGTAATGTTCTTGATTTCCCTTAAAGTGACCGAACTGGATTTTACCATTTAAGGTTTCATGTTGAACTTAAATATTAATTTTTGGATGTATTTTTATATCAATCTTGTCAATCTTGGTTGTACTTGATAGGTGTTATATATATTACAACCACGAATTCATCATATTTCTTTTACTGAACGGATGAGACTGTTTCAAGACATTCCAAAGATCAAAATATACGGTTTAAACAATCATTCTCTTTTAAATTTCACGCGCATAACTTAAATCTTGCACGCGTTCTAGTCAGAAAAGAGATTGGTTATTTGATAGAACCCGTGTATTTACATCTTTGTAAATGTTTGTTAATTTATTTTTCATTATTTACTGTTGTTATACAAACAAAGTTTACATCTCAGAATTTTGTAAGTAGGTGTTCTTAAAACTTGATCGTTATTATTCGATAATCGGGTTAGAACTTCCTTCGACTACTTTTTAATATTCATTATTTTTTGGGGGCCGGTCCCAAAAAAAAGCGAGATGGGTTATTGTAGAGGGCCAATGGCCAGGAAGTGCCTATTTTTAAATCTATACACATACATACATGCGTAACACCTTGACAATATAGGATGCGTAACACCTTGACAAAAACAAAATAAATTATATATTGGGGCGTTTTTATATGAAAAAATGTTGTTAATATAAAAAACGTTTTGTATAATAGGTGGCCATCTTTATTTTTTTGCAAGGGCCTTTGTATTTTCGAGATCGATCTCTTGGTAATTAAACACGTCAAGTAAATATATGTCTACAAATATATAAGCCTACGAGGTTGCACATATTAACATTTAAACACGACTATACATTTATTATTTGTTAATTATTAATTAAGTAGTTAATTGTAATAATTAATAAATGAGAGGATGTATTATGAAATTGTTGAGGTTTCCTAATTATAATACAATTTATACTTGAAAGGTATTGCTTTGCTATATAAGGAACTTCAAAGTTCATTATTCATTACACCATATAAATCGATTAGGAGGTTTTAACCAAATCGATTTATTGGCTTTCTCCTAGCCAATCGATTACTAAACCCAAAGGGGTTTCTGTTTAGTTTGGGTTTCGATCAACTTTGAGGTGAGTTTCGAGTATTTGGTTTAAGCAAGCAAGCTACTAGAAGCTAGACAAAAGTTGTGGAGATTATAAATGTGTACTAGCATACAAGTCTTTTGCTAAAGAAGGTGTCGTGTACAAGCTTGTAGTAGGATTTCACTATAAATACTAAACGAGGTAACTCAACAACAAAGGTACAATACTTTACTTAGTTAATATTGATTATGTGTTTGATTCTAAATTGCTTCCGCTGCATGTTGTGTGAAAACCAAGTTAGATATATACCTATAATGGTATCAGCCAGACCGTAGCTCGAGTTAACTAGTTGTGGGGTGTGTGTGTGTGTGTGTGTGGGGGGGGGTGTGGGGGCCAGCCGACGGCTTAGCTTAGGCGCCTGAGTTAAGCCAGCCGGCTCGGCTGGGTGATTTTAATAAAACAAAATATTTTTTGTTTGATTCGTTAATTTGACAAATTAAATGTTAATTAGCAGCTAAACCTAACACGCAAATTTCAATGTTTTAATTAACCTTTGTAATTTCATTAATCAATAATCATAATTTCGTAAAATTACATGCATAATTTTACGAATATGATTTCGATATTTGATATTTGTTAATTGAAATTTGATTAAACATATTATTACACGAGTTAATTGAATATGTTCAACACTTTACCAAAATAGACTTAAAAAGGTTGTGTGATGGAATTATTTGATAATCGTATGAGTAAATTACACCGTTGTTCGCTATGTTTGTACCAAAATTACTAGTTTGAGGCTTTTTTAAAAATAATTACACCAATAGTCCCCATTGTTGTAATTCTATAACCCCGGTGATCCAATTTTCTAACGTCCGTTAATTTTTAACGATTTGTAGGTCATGTGCCTCTCACATGACTTAAACAAGAGGGTAATTTAGTATTTTTATATTTATTTTTAATCTTTATTTTTATAATAAAAAATAAAACAATTATCTCTCTACCATCTTTCTTTTCCTTTCTTCACCCATTTCATCCTTCTCTCTCTTCCATCATCACTTTCAACCTATTTTCTTTTTATCTTAAACCACCAACACCAACACCAAGGACCACCTCCTCTTCATCTCTCTCAAATTGAATATATATACATAAAGAAAACCTAGATCTACCTTAAAAACAAAATCTTCTTCAAAATACAAACACCAAACATATAAATCGACTCCGATATTAGGGTTCTTAATGAGGGTGTTGCGGTGTGGCTGTGAGTAATGGCGGTGGTGGAGTGGGGTTTGCTATGGTTGCGGCTACGGGGGGTGACGGTGGTGGAATTGTTTGTTAGATTATGGTGGTGAAGGTGTTATTATGGTGGTGAGTTTTAAGTTTGAGAAAAAGAGAGTATTATTGTTGAGATTTATAGAGGTGGGTTTTTGATTGTGTTTGTGATAGAGATTAATGATAGTAATTATGGTGGTTTTATGATAGTGGGTTTTGTTGTGATGGAAGAGAGAGATATAAATAGAGAAATAGAAATTGTGGTGGTGGTTTAATGGTAAAAGTTATGTTAGATGAAGATAAAAATGGAAATAGAAAAGATTAATTGTGGTGGGTTTTTGTTAATGGTGGTGGTTGTAATGTTGAGAAGAAGATGGAAGTTTTTGTTAATGGTGGTGGTGGTAATGTTGGGAAAAATATGGAGAGAGAGAGAGAGAGAGAGAGAGAGAGAGAGAGAGAGAGAGAGAGAGAGAGAGAGAGAGAGAGAGAGAGAGAGAGAGAGAGAGAGAGAGAGAGAGAGAGAGATGTGGGTCCATTTGTAAGCATAAGACGAAAATACCTTCATGTGAGAGGCACATGGCATTCAAATCGTTAAAAGTTAACAGGAGTTAGAAAATTGGATCACCGGAGTTATAGAATTACAACAATGGGGACTATTGGTGTAATTATTTTAAAAAAGCCTCAAACTAGTAATTTGGATATAAACATAGGGACTAATAGTGTAATTTACTCTAATCGTATTATGTATGTGATATCGCAAAATATTACTACTTTTATTATGCGATATCTTTGTCTTTTTAATCATTTTTAGTACTTTCTATTAGAATTTGATACTGATATCGTTCCTATTTGTTAATAGGTACTGAAATGGACTTGAATCGAAAAGGAACGGAAAAAGACTCAAAATGAAGCAAAACAAAGCAAAAACCGAAGTAGGATCTAGGAGACGGAGCGACCAACCGGCGGTTGGGTGAGGAATGTTCGAGAATGTAACACGTGGTGCAAGCGGGTGTAAACAACACTCCAACCGGCGGTTTAATATTTTCAACCGGCGGTTGGGAGTTCCCATCCGGCGGTTGAGCCTCTTCAACCGGCGCTTGGGCCATAAATCGTATTTCACTCGAATTAGGAAACTTCAGCAGATTTTATATAAATAGAATGCAATTTCTAGCAGTCTGATTACTTTTTTCATACCACATTCGACAAGAAGCTGATTCCAATAGTGTTCTAGGAAATTCGGAGGATAAAAGATTCGAACGAGTGAAGCCTTTCAAGCTTTTGAAGATTTGTCTTTTGTTTCGGTTTGGTTATTAATCATTTATTCACCGTTGTACATGTTTTCTACCTTGTGTAAGTCTTGTTTTGCTCAAACTCTTAACAGGAGCTAAATTTCTTATTGTATTAGTTAAGACAAAGTACTTAGACAACGGTTTGCATAATTTATCTATCATATTTTAGTTCTTTGCATGTTTATTAAGTTTAAGCGTAAATCCTTAATTAATTGTGATTTAGTATTTGTTACTTAACGTGATTAATAAATCTAGGCCATAACTGACGTTCGTATAGACTTGTTAATTATTTATGTTTAGTTAAGTAATTAGTTAAATATAGCTTGAAACTGTGACCGGTTATAGGTTAAGATAACTAATGATTACTAAATCTATGTAAACAAGATAGTTGAACCGAAGTAATAGGTAGACTATAAGACTATCGTTGACGCGAAGTCGACATATTAAATCTTTATAAACTGTGTAGTTAGTGCGTAACTTTAGGTGGACAACACCTATGAGGACTCCTTGTGTACTTAAAATAGTTTAATGTCTTTCCATTAGTTATAGGATAACGGACCTTGACGGGAAAAGTTATTTACACGAGTTAAAACTACCAAAGAACGACTAATACGAATTAATAGACAAAATATTGTAGGTCCCAGATAACTTGATCGATCAAGGTTAATTCAATTGATTAAGAGGCAAAATCTCGTTAATCAATTGATATGTAATATGGTAAACGATAAAGCAATAAGAACCCAGAAAATACTATCAAACTTTGAATATATGTATTATTATCGAATCACTCAATGAATAATACAATCGATATTTCAAGAGTTCTCTCTAAAAGTCTAACCCTAAACCTAAACAAGTTATCTCTTTATATAGGATAACATGTTCGTTCACTAAAGAGTTCTACGGGCCTCGCGAACATGCAAGTTCGTGAGTGACCCAAACTGACTAATAAGCCCATGAACATACATGTTCGTGGGATACATAATACCTTTACATTATAAGTAATAACGAATACAATTAAACGAATGTAATAGAACAACTATCATAAAATTGCATCAACAAACTCCCCCTTGACTTTTGCTTCTATACATCGAGCAAAAGATCACTATCGGTATTAAATCGAAGATTAATCCATCCGGTAACCTTTCACTTATACTCTCTTCCAATGTCAGCCCAACATTCGATAGCATAAATCTTGTTTCTGTGCAAAATCTGCAAATCTTTTTCCGTAAAGTTTGCAAGTTGAGTCGGATCAAATACGCTGACAATCTCGCTCATTCGGTCCTCAACTTCATCATCTTTTATATACATCACTGCTTCATCGGTAACCGTATCCACTGCCCACGTGTAAAGATCCTGAAGTATTCCGTCCAAAATTCTTCAGTGGAATCTTTTGCATACTCTCGACCGGTGGATATACGGTCCCGATTTCTGGTTTCCCGGTTCTCTGATTTATCTTCTTTTTGTTGACCAAAAACCTTCCTTTCACTGGGGCCAACTCCACAAACTGCCCTGATCCTCCTTCTCTGCGTATAATGCCTTCTATCCAATGTGCCCAAGGATCATTTCCCCGATTGATAAGTCGTAACTTCGCTAAATCCTTTAGTTCGGACTTGGGGAATGATTTGAAATTCCGCTTCTCTTTACCAACGTACTGTACTCCATCAAACCGGCTTAATGATAAAAAGATTCAGCTATTGGTCAAACATCCAAATTATAATCCCGCGCTTTGGTTAGAGATCAAAAGATTTAGTATAATATTTCTCCGACCTTTTCTTCTTTTTCCTTTTCAGCTTGACGAAACCATCCTTGACGTTCATGTACACTAGGTCGTCTACTTTCAGCCTGAACGCCAACATCTCTCACTATCTCTATATTCTCAATCTTCTCGACCCCATCTTGAATGGTGTACCCCTCAAAAAGAGCACTTATGAACACCATATCATCAGCATCATCATTATCATCATTTTCCCTATTATCAACTTCCCAAATATCTTCGTTATCTGCAGCTTCATACTCATCACTTTCACCACGTGCTTGTTCCTACTTATTTCTTCTAGATTACTCCCCCTGGTGCGATGCCCGAGGTTGACTCGCTTGAAAAATAAGCATAGCCTGAGAAGGTCCAAGTGGCTCTTTTCCGCGTTGAGAACTCGGATCATCTTGATCGTCCTCTCTATCCTGATCCTCAATATATTCTCCCTACATGTATCCTCCCCCTGAGCTGTTGGACGCTTTGAAAGTTCCCGAACTTGAGCCTCGAGGTCGGAAATACGTTGGGATTTGTCAGCATCAGATTTCTTCAATTCCGCAACTTCTGAGAAAAGCTGCAAAACAAGAGAATGTAATTCATATAAAGTGGAGGTTAGAGGAACAACAGGAGTAGTAGGAGCATCAGTATCATGTCTCTTCCTAGGCTGATGAATCTAATCAGCTGCAGAAGACTCCGAATCATCATGATCAGAAAAAAGGCGTTTACTGGAACTCGGTCGAGCATCATTTACTGGCTGAAACTGTGAGGTAATAACATCATCAACCTCCATATCCACTTGAACCTCCTTAGTCTGAGCCGACATCTCCTCAGTATGGTCTAGATCAACATCATAAATAACAGTCTCTGAAATGACAAGAACCTCCGTATGCTGACTCCCTTGTAGAGTTCCAACATATTGCTTAACCTGAATCAAAATATCAGCATCAGGAGCATCTGGGAGAACTGGTTTATCAGCAACATAAGCGTCAATATCCTCCAAATCATCCTGTTGATGAAGGAGGTCCGCTACTAACGCATTTACCACCTCATCATCAACCCCCGGTTGAGTGTCAGCGTACTGAAGCACATCAGCAGCTAGAGCAAGAGAATCATTAGCAGGAGATTCAGCCTGAATAACTGGAGCCTCACCTTGAAGAGCAGGTGGAAATGGCAGAGGGGGAACCAATAGTTCATGCACATAACCCTCAACCGCTGTGGCCGGATCATCCTCATGTACAAAATCAGGAGCCAAAATAGCCCCAAATAAAGGAGTTTCCTGAGGCTGAGCTTCGCCCGTACTTCGAGGATGATGCTTGAGAAAAGTCTGAAAGATTTTACTTTCAACAACCCCGAAACGAACCCGTAAACTCTCAGTAGGCAAATCCGGGAAAAAGTGACGAATGATTATCATCACGAAGCGAGGATATAACATAAGGATTCGTGGATGATGAAGTTCATTCATGAACTGATCGTAGAGGTATCTCCTAAACGGATAAGGACGGTTGTAGACCATGGAGACCAACATCGAAACTAGCTGATTGTTCAAAGTATCATGCCCGATATTAATGGTTTTGAAGATCGAGACAATGTCATGGAACAAATAGCGCCACTGGCCATAAACCTTGCCCTTGTCGGACTGTGAAGCAGGGATCGGACCAACGTATCCCATTCTCCTTAAAGCATTTTCGAGAAATTGCTGGCACAAAGTAGTTAAACCCCCCCCCCCCCCCCCCCCCCCCCCGATCCTGAGCGGCGATGCCGAGGTGAAAGATCGTCTGTAACCTACTGCTGGTGATCACAAATTCACGACCATGTACTGTTGCGGCAAGGCCATTACGGCGTTCACCAGTCTGCGGATGAGAAAGCTCTACCGGCTGCAGAGTATCCCAGAATTGTTGAACACTGGGAGAATAATAGGCAGATCTTCCTGCAAGATAAAGGCGAGCCGAGACTCCTGTAAAAAGTTGAGCACAGGGCGAAACGGTGCAGCTGCCTGGGAATCCGAAGCCAAATTCACCATTAGGTTATGCCTCTTGTCAAATGAACGTTGAGCCATTGTAGAAGTCTGCTAAATCTAAAACATAAGTCGGATTAGAACAAGTTCGCCGAACGTAGATGTTCTTCAAATATAATTTTTCGTGTAATACAGACTATGGAAACCAACTTTTTGGTTCTTCAAGAAGTTCGCCAAATAATATAAGATGTGTTAGCCAAACAAGAATTTTAAATTTAAAAAAAAAATGCTCAAGTCCTTGGCGAACATAAAGTTATGTTCGTCAGAAGTTTTCGGCAAATAATAAAAAGAATTATGTGACATTAAGGCCGTGGCGAACATAAAATAAATCATGTTCGGCCAAAAATAATTTGAAAGAAAATCCAAGGCAATGGCGAACATAGAGTGAAGCATGTTCGTCAGGTTTGTTCGTCTGACATGTAGTAAAAATAATTTAATGGTCCAAGTCTTTGGCGAACACGAAAGAATTCATGTTCGCCATAACATCAAAATGAATGAACATGAAATAAATCATGTTCGCCACACAACTTAAGGGAACCTTCCAGGGACATAACTAAGGCAAAATTAGAGCTACGGTCGGTGAACATGAAATAAATCATGTTCGTCACAGCCTAAAGATGTCCGTTAGAAGGAAACATTTAATGCGTCGAACGAACAATAGGGCATTTAATGTTTCCTACTTTTGAGGCAATTAAGTTCGTCAGCCGAGGGAATCTTGTCAAATCAGTCAATCACAATGATTACAAAGACCGTTAGTTTTCCGGCCAAATTTCAGCCAAAACTTTGAATAATCCGACGAACATCGATTAAAAATATGGGCACAATGCTTAAATCCTAAGGGAATATCTTAGATTCTAAGTATAAAACCTACAAACATGCAGAAATCAAGGAATAAAGACTTTCAATTTGGTGAATTACTAGAGATGATGATGATTGCAAAATAAAGTTCGTCGAGCACAGTAAGTTTTGAGAGAGAAATTTAGAGAGAGAGAGAAAGATAAAAAGTGAAAATTGAAAAGTGTTTTGAAATTTTTGAAATTAAATACAAACGAACATGGGTCGTGGAATGGCTGAGTTTCTGGATGTGCATTGGGCCTAAAACCTTATTAACCGACATAAAATAGTATAAACTAAAAAATAAAAATAAAACTTAAAGAAAATTTAACGAGAAGTAGTGTACATTTAACCGTAGTATACATTATGAAATTTGATGATTTGATCAAAGTGCTTATCGAAACGGTTTTAACAAACAAAGCAAAAGTTACAAAATAATTAATTAAGGTAAACCATGTTTGTATAGTTGTCCAATATTAACCATTCAGTCTCAGACTAAAAAGTCGTGTTTTACTTCAAGTAAGAAGTTAATGATTTAGGCATTAAGCACTCTTAATCAGCTTACATTCGACAAGAAATTGGATGTGCTCAAGATATTTGTGAAGCATTTTAGGTCACAAGTGGTATGGAATGGTTACCAACCTAGACTAGATCAACATATGAAACTGAAGAAAGGATAGCTGTATTAAATTTTGAAAGCATTGGTTTATTTGTGCAAGTCTTTGACTGAACTTCTATGAAGTCTTTACGAGATATATGAAATCTGCGACTTTCTATGAAACTCTATAGCACGCTTTCTACCAACCGATCCCAGCCCAATTATGGCCTTAGGTGGCTAGGTGAACGAGGGCACCAAAGTGTATACTGACTCAAGTTTCAAAGTCCGCTTATGTGAATTCTAATACTTATTAACACACCAATAATATTTTAGAATTTAATAAAAGTATCTCCGATCTGATAGGGAAACATATGACTTTTAAAAAGAATCCAATCTCAACATTTATTGCAATAAACAACTTCGAGTCGTTTAATGGGCAGCGTCGAAAGAGCTCTATGACATACAAACGAGACAGCTGAATTTAGCAAGATACGAAGGGCCACCAAACACCGGAATTTAAACTAAGTAATTACCTTGAGGTTATTAATTCGTTATAAACGGTTTCGACAACGGTATCCCAATATTAGACTGAAAGTCATAAAAAAAGTTTTCCCTCATTTCAAATCGTATGTTTCAAATCCCCTTTTTTTTTTTCTTTTTTTTTTACTTTTTAAATATTAACCAAACTAATAAATAATATTTTTTTTGTCGGTTATTATAAGTTAAGCAACCCTATACGTTGGACCGGAGACTCAAAACGAGGTTTATCGAATGCTTTAGTGAAAAGATTGGCTAAGTTATTTTCGGATGACACTCGAACGGTATCTATAAGTTTCTTTTCAGCATAGTCTCTAATAAAATGATGCTTAAAGTCTATGTGTCGGGTTTTACTATGTTTTACCGGATTTTTAATTACGGACACTGCAATCTCATTATCTATATTAATAGGAGTAGAGGTAAGAGATAGCTGTAATCCATCATTTTTTATTGACACCATAAAACCTGTGACACACAGCTACCTGCAGCGATATATTCGGCCTCACATGACGACACAGAAACAGTGGTCTGTTTCTTGCATTGCCAGGATACGAGTCGTCAACCCAGGAATTGGAAACCACCGGAGGTTGATTTGCGGTTGATGTTACAACCTCCCAAATCCGAGTCTGTGTAGGCTTCTAAATAGAGGTCGCTTCCTATGGGGATACCTGAGACCCAGCCGCAGTCGGCCTTTTAAGTAGCGAAATATCCTCTTCACAACTGAACTGTGAGACATCTTTGGACATGCTTGAAACCTAGAACACAATAAAACAAAAAACATTATATCAGATCGAGATGCGGTCGGATAAATCAATGAGCCTATCATTCCTCGATAAACTGTCGGATCGACATCGGGGTTATTTTGTGCATTCGACTCCAAGTTGTACTGCTGTTGAGTTGGAGTTGCAATTGACTTGGAATCAGTCATGTTAAATTTTTCAATCATTTCAGTGACGTAATTGGATTGATGTATGAACATCGCGTCACTTAACTGCTCAACTTGCAGGCCCCAAAACAGTTGTAGCTCTCCCATTGCACTCATCTCGAACCTTTCCTTGAGCAGCTTCTCAAAATCCTTGCACATAGTAAGATCTTTTGAACCGAAGAAAATGTCCTCCACATAAACTTGAACAATTAGTTTAGTCTTGATCGATTCTTTGATGAATAACGAGCTTTCGATACGTCCTCTCTTAAAATCGGCTTATAATAGAAAAGTAGATAACGTCCCATACCATAACCGTGGATCCTGATGAAGGCCATACAAGTCTTTGTTGAGCTTGTAGACTCTCTCAGGATGTTGAGGATCTTCAAACCCATGCGATTGTTGAATGTAAACTGTATCATCAATCTTTCCGTAGAGAGACACACTTTTCACGTCGAGTTGATAAACGCTGAATCCCATGTGAGAAGCATGTGCCAAGAATAGACGAACTGCCTCAAGACGTGCAACTGGTGCAAAGACATCTTGAAAATCTAGTCCTTCTTCCTTATAAAAACCTTGCACAACAAGTCTTTCTTTATTTCTGGTAATGATACCGCGATAATCCCTCTTGCACCGAAAGACCCATTTTGTGCCTATGGCATACTCTCCATTTTTTTCCAAAGCTAATTCCCATTTTATCCCCTACTTTTGATATGTCCAAATAACCACCCATTTTCCCTTACTCACCAACCTAAGTCGGAGCGATCATCCTACCATTGGGCCGAACCCTATGCCTTGCTTTCGAGGGATACCCCAACAACACATAATATATTCTTTGGGAGTTTTGGTTAAGTCTTCACATTTTTGCATCCTACTTTCTTCAGCTTCAAATATTTGAGATTTATGATTTATGATTTTCTTTGAAGTGAATTTTTGCGATGGGAAAGGCCTATGTCCTTTTTCTTCGTCTAATTAAGTTTGTTGACGAAAAATGTTTATGGCCTTTTTCTTCGGCTCTAACTCTTTCGGGGACTATGTGGTATCTAGATTTCCCTAACTACCCCGAAGGGGCTCAAGTACTAATAGGGTTCGGTACTAAGGATATCTAGCGGTTATCCGGATTTTAGATTTTCAGGGAAATGCAAAGAATCAAAGCCGGAAAACCTAAGCTCTTATTTACAAGTATTTCACTACCAAGAGATGTTCCTAACAACTTCACGTAGAAGTACCGGAATGAATTTAAATATGCAAACCCCTATCATTTTTCCTAAACTACATTCAAGCATTTTTATTTTTTTAATTGAGACTCAAATAGGACAAAAATTAACACGATGGATACGAGAAGGATTACTAAACTAACAAACCTACTTAAATCACACATTGACCCTAATGTGTTGAAAACTAGACTCTAAAAATAAAACCAAACAATAAGAAGACCAAAGAAAAGTAATGCAAACCCGGGTTGCCTCCCTTAAAGCGCTCGTTTTTGATTATAAGTCTTTAGATTGACTCGTCCTCCCTTCTACAAACAATACTAATGTGGAAATCGAAGCTTCCATCGATTTCCTTCCTCGTGCCAACTCCTTAAAATATCACATTCTCCAACGCACCTACAATTGTAATCATTAAAAAGAATCTCCTCATTAGAAACATTGAGAACATTGTGAATCTTTGCCCATGCGTCATGCCTTCCTTAGTTTCCCGCATGATCATGCCATCCCCACATTGTCTATAGTAGACACCTTATTTTCCCTACTTATCGTTTTCAAAATAACACCCAATAGGTCTCCCATATATGAAATCATCAAAATTCAAAGGCCCTTCATTTTTGTCATCCTTACCCTGCAAAACTTTTTCCTTTCCAACCCAAGTTAGAATACAAATTAAGTCAACGGGCTTTTTGGGTGTACCTTTCAACTTTGGAATTGACTCCTTCTTGACTTTAAGCTTTCGGAAAGGTTTACTATCAAGTACTCCAATGGTTGATTTTTCAACTTTCGTTTCAAGTTCCAAATTTTTTCTCAGCTTCATCCTCGGTCTCGGACTTAGTAACAATCCGGTCCCCGCTCAAATCAAACATCCTATCAAATTCTTATAAAGTAATGTCTCCATGGGTGGTATTATCAATATCTCCCATATACATTCCAAGAAGTTCCTCTAACTCCAAATCCAAGCTCTTTTCCTCTTGCTCTTCATTCAACTCTTCAGCTTCAAGTATATCCTGCAATTCTGGGTCACACATGTCATTATCAATAATATCTATCCTAAAACAACTTTCCTCGGTGGAGTACGATTTTTTCGTAACTTTATTTAACGAAAATGTTTCCCTATCGTCCCCAACCCCCAATAAAAGTTCTTTCTTTTTCACATGATGATAGCATCCGCGGTGTTTACAAACGGTCGACCCAAAATAAGAGGAACTTTAGTAACCTTACGGGAAAAACAAATCTTCCTACTTGCACTAACATATTCTCAACAATACCAAGCGGATATTGGAAAGATTAGTCGGCTAGTTTAATACTCTTTTTTGTTGGCTTTAATACCCCCAAAGCCAATTTTGCATACAACGAATAGGGCATTAGATTTATACTAGCCCCCAAATCCGCCAAGGCATTACAATGATAAGTTTTGCTAAAAGTACAAGTAATTAAAAAACTCCCTGGATTGTTTAACTTGGGCGGCAACGTGTTATTCTTCACAATTGCTAAACATTCCGTTTTCAAGTAAGCCGCTTGAACCTCAGATGATCTCCCCTTTTTGGTCACAAGTTCCTTGATGAACTTTGCATAGTTGTGCATGTCTGCAATTAAATCAACCAACGACACATTAACATAAACATATTTAATCAATTCTAATAACTTACCGTATTATTCTTTCATTTTTTCCTTCCTCGAGCGTTGAGGGTAAGGGATTCTCGGGTTGTATCCCTTGATTGGTGGGGTTTTTGTAATCGATTTTGGTGCCCCCTCTTCATTTTGGACTATTGGTTCATCCCCGACTCGATCCTCCACTTCTATTTTGACTTCTTCTTCGTTTTCGGGGCCTGAGGTCCCACTGCGGCGCAGTGGATTTGACGGCGTCGCATCCAACTGACTGTCAACAAACAAATTTCGGTCCTAACCACCACTGCGTCGCAGTGGGCTTGACTGCGGCAAAGTGGTCCCTTTTTCAGCTGATTCTTCTTCTTCGTTTTGCTTCTCTTCTCCTCCATAGCTAAAACCCAACGTGTCATAATGGCATTTATCTGCTCATATCTCTGGTGAGGAGCTTGATACCTCGGTCCTTGACTCCCTTGACCACCTTGGTTGTTTGAAGGTCTAGGATTCGTTTGTGTATTACTTGGTAATTGACCCGTTGATCGATTTGAAAACCGTTCATTCATCCTATCAAACCTTCTTTCCAAGTCTTGCATTCGTGCTTGGTGATTCCTCTGCCCTTGTTCAATTTTCTCGTTCATCGCTTTCATCGATTTTTAATTCCATCATTCTCCGCCTTTTGGGTATCAATGAAATCTTTCATCATATCCTTCAAACTAGTATCCTGCTCTTCGTGTCTTGGCCTTCGTTTTTGTTGGTCCCCGTAACCAAAATTCCCACCTCGGTTTTGGTAGTTCCCTCGGTTTTGATCACATTCCTCCGAGTAGTTGTGACAACCGTCAAAACTCTAGTCGAGTACACTAACTTTTAACCTCGATACGCTATACTTGCTACTTGATATGACTAACTTTATGTGTTACGTGGTTACGTAGACACAACTCCTTAAGCTAAGCTCGATGTAACTCACATAAAAACTTTTAACGTAGGTTTACGTTACTTAAACAAAACATGTGTGTCTCGGAATCGAAATCGGAATCACAAAATGAATCCTAATACCAAGAAAACACTAAGTGAACTTGCCTAAGTTCCTATCTAAACTAATCGGAAACTTTCAACTAGAGAAGATGCTTAACGATAAAACAAACGAAAAACGAAGAAGACGAAATCTGACCTCCAGTCGCGCCGCGGTGAGCCCAGTGCGCGGCGGTGCAGGGTGCAGATCATCAATTTTGTAAACTTTCAAAACGTATTTAAAACGATCCCAACTCCTTGGCTCCGGTTTAAACTTGTCCAAAAGCCCTTTTATGGTCCAATAAGTTAATTTAAAACATCACAACAAGACCTCTAAGTCACCATAACATCAAACACACCTACACACATCTAAGCTCACTCTCTCTCTCTCTCTATTGCAAACACTCCCTCTTCCTCTCCATTTACAGCAAGTAGCCACCTAAAAATCATAGAAAACCACCATAACAAACACACTAAAATCGTTCATAATCAAGAAGGAAGAACGGAGCTTTCAACTATTTGGGTTAAAAATTGATTTCTAGCATATTTGGGGATAAAAACACCAAGGGAACACTTCAATCATCTTCATATCACTTTACTCTCGGTATAAATCCTTCTAATCTACTGTCTTTACAATATATACTCATTGCATGTGTCATCCAACACCTAAAAATGAGTTTATATGAAGATTTTTGGGCATTTATGAACAAAAACGGGTTTTTCACAAATTGGATGGTTAGATCTATAAATTGTGGTTAAAAACACTAAATAAACCATAAGACATCAATTATCTAAGTTTATAACCGGTTGCATGTCAAAATCCGACTTAAAAACATCAAATTTCTTCAAAAAAACGAGTTTTGGTCAAAGCTGCCTGTCACATGACCGCGGGGAGGTCATGTGACCGCGAGGCGGTCGTGACTCGTGACCGCGGCGCGGCCATCCCACCGCGGGGCGGCCGTGCTGCAGACAGGTTACACAAAAATCTAAATTTAAACCGTTTTGAATCGTAACGCTAAACCAGTCATTTGAACATTTGATCAAAACTGAAATTCACGAACTATAACCTGTAATAGGGTAACTTATTCATCATATAATCCCTATCTTGTTTTTATAAGTTAAAGATTATTGTTATGACGTTTGTAAGCGGGAAAGTGTTAAAAATTGGATTTGAAAACTATAGCGCGGAAGCGCTGCCCGGTTTTCACTAGACCTTAATATAATCCTAAAACTTAAGTATTTCTCGTTGACTAACGATGTTATAAACTCATAAACAATCATACTCACTCGAAAAGTTGCTACAAAAATAGGATTCCGTGATTCCGAGCACCTTTCGAGCTTTTCCGAGCACGCTACGATCTTCGCAAACAGTGAGTTATAAACCCCTACTTTTTAAACGTTTTTATTAAATTTTTGGGGTGAAATGCGAGTCTTAGGCTTAGACACTACTTTTAAGCTGAAACAAACTTTGAACGCTTAACGAAACGATTTGATGCTAGAAAACTATTACGATACGCTTTATCACTTGAATACTATTACGAAACGATTTGACACTTGAAAACTATTACGATACGCTTTATCACTTGAGTACCATTACGAAACGATTTGATACTTGAATATTTTTACGAAACGATTTGATAGTTGAATACTATTGTGAAACGCTTTGATACTCGAAAACTATTGTGAAACGCTTTGATACTCGAATACTTTTATGAAAACGATGTGATACTCAATGCTATTACGAAAACACTTATGTATTTTGAATGCTACTAGGAAATGCTTTGATATTTTGAATACTAAAACAATTAACTATTTTGCCGGCATTGTTGAGGGTTTTGCCAACAATGTCGAGGACACGAAAGCTATAATTGCCAATGACTAAAACAATCGATCGTCATGTTGCGAACTTTGTACAACATGGACGTGAGAAACCATTGAAAATTCCCGAAAACTACCAAGAACATTAGTTGCTATTAATCCCTTTGGAAAAGACCGTTAGTAGATATGGATAGCGCTATTAGGGTAAATTGACCCTCACCACAACGACCTATAACGATGGTGCATAATACTAAATGGGTAGGCTTTAGGCTTAGCAACGATCATTGGGCAATACATAGGACTGTCACATAGTCGCGCTATGTGGTCAATGCCTACGAACACGAACACGAATACTTATCGTCTTACACATGTGGATGGTTCCACCGCTGAGGTAATGACAAAAAAAAAACACGAATACTCATACTTTACGCATTGTTATGCGACAACTATTTGAACACTATACTTTACGCATGGTTATGCGACAACTATTTTAATGCTATATTTTTACGCATTGCTATGCGTCGAAACTTGATTACTTATACTTTACGCATTGCTATGCGTCAACGCTTTGAATACTTAAACTTTGTAGCTCACTAACTACGTCTCCCGTAGTTAACACTTGACTCGTATTTTCAGGAAATGAGTAAGCTTTGGAGACGATACTTATCCTTTGGGCTGATGACTTCAAGAAAGGGGAAAGGGTTCGGGTGGCTTGGCTATGAACACTTATCTTGTATTTTGGATATGTAAACGATGTTTTAAACACTTGTAAACCTTTGAGGTTATGTTTCTTTTAATACAACTTGGTGTGGAATTATAAACTTGTGTATCGAACGCTATTGCTCTTCACATTCCGTGTTTCCGCTTTAGCGGGGTGTGACAGACTTGGTATCAGAGCGCAAGGTTATAGTGAATACCGATATTTTTTAAAAATCAAACTATAACCAGTTTCGAAAATGAAAGATTTTATTTAACCAAAACGCGAAGGCATTGTTTAACTTGAATTATTCGTAGCCTGATCACCTATGAATAATTTGGACTAAGTTATGCCGGAACGGGATTGGTAA
>CAJVGC010000001.1:21359884-21375529 GCA_910822075.1 Senecio squalidus | reverse complement strand
TTATTTTTAGAGTAAATTACATAGATCGTCCCTAAGGTTTATATGTAATTATGGTTATCGTCCCTAAGTTTAAAAAGTTGCATAGATGGTCCCAAAGTTTAGAGTAATTACGGATTTCGTCCCTATTTTGGATGTCCGTTAATTTCTACCGTTACCCTTCCCTCACGTGTAAAACACGTGAGGGTATTTTAGTCTTTTTACACTCTTCTTCCCCAAAATCAAATAAACCCTAAAAAAATAAGCTTACACAAACACCCCTTCACACACACACACACTAACAAAAACACTCACAAATGGTTTCCAATCCACCAATTCAATCAAACCTCATTTCCAAACACCACACAGATTCTGTTCCTCAACCCCCTCCCCTCGCGTTTCCGAAATCGTCAACGAATTAGCAAATCTAACACTCCTAGAATCCGCAGATTTAACCGAGATTATGCGGAAGAAAATGGGAATTAACGAGATGCCAATAATGGCGGTGATGATGCCAGGAATGGGGTTGAGAACTGGAGTTCGAGGCGGTGTCGGCGGTGGCGGTGGGGTTGCGAAAGGAGAGGATTTGGTTCTGTAATCCGGTGGTGGCGGCGCCGGATTTGGTGGTTGCGGCGTCCAATCCGGTGAAATTGATATCCAGAGACAGGTGGCCGACGATTGAAGAAACTGATGTCCGAGTTTTCATGCTTCCGCTATGGATTTACCGTTACCTGGTAACTGAAATAGGAGAATTGATGATTGAAGAAACTGGTCGCTGTTTATGGGTTTTCATTTGGGTTTTAATGGTTTTTATTTAGTTTAGGATAGAATCTATGTTTTAATTTTGGTTTGATTTTGGGATTTTTGGTTATGAATCTGATTTTGATTTTTGGTTATGAATCTGATTTTGATTTTGATTTTCATGGAGATGAAACTGGTTATGGAAGGAAAGGGAAGGAGGGTGAAAGATTGGAAATGACTAAAATACCCTCACGTGTTTTACACGTGAGGGAAGGGTAACTGTAGAAATTAACGGACATCCAAAATAGGGACGAAATCCGTAATTACTCTAAACTTTGGGACCATCCATGCAACTTTTTAAACTTAGGGACGATAACCATAATTCCATATAAACCTTAGAGACGATCTATGTAATTTACTCTTATTTTTATCTTTTTGAAATGAAAAAAAAAAGAAAGATTATGCACTTTCTAGAAATAATCAAATAAATGAGACTAGATATTACATATTTCATCCTTGGACTATTTCTTAACTTGTCAAATAGTTTATAAAAATGATTATCTACAGTTTTGATCTTTGAAGTTGTTAGATTGCCTATAAAAGGTTGTAGGGGCGAGAATGAATTTGAATGAAAATTAACGATGACGAAACCAATGGTATAAGCTACATTACAAAATGTCAAATTAGGTATATGTTGATAAAGTATATTTACATTCTTAAAAATTGTTGAGTGTAGAAAAAAAAAAGTTGGAGAAAGTTTTAACCCGTCCAATGCAATATGGATGAATTAAAAAAACATTAAACAGACTCTTATTTTATTAATTGACAAGGTGTTACGCATCCTATATATAATTTATTTTGTTTTGTCAAGGTGTTACGCATGTATGTATGTGTATAGATTTAAAAATAGGCACTTCCTGGCCATTGGCCCTCTACAATAACCCATCTCGCTTTTTTTTGGGACCGGCCCCCAAAAAATAATGAATATTAAAAAGTAGTCGACGGAAGTTCTAACCCGATTATCGAATAATAACGATCAAGTTTTAAGAACACCTACTTACAAAATTCTGAGATGTAAACTTTGTTTGTATAACAACAGTAAATAATGAAAAATAAATTAACAAACATTTACAAAGATGTAAATACACGGGTTCTATCAAATAACCAATCTCTTTTCTGACTAGAACGAGTTCAAGATTTAAGTTATGCGCGTGAAATTTAAAAGAGAATGATTGTTTAAACCGTATATTTTGATCTTTGGAATGTCTTGAAACCGTCTCATTCGTTCAGTAAAAGAAATATGATGAATTCGTGGTTGTAATATATATAACACCTATCACGTACAACCAAGATTGACAAGATTGATATAAAAATACATCCAAAAATTAATCTTTAAGTTCAACGTGAAACCTTAAATGGTAAAATCCAGTTCGGTCACTTTAAGGGAAATCAAGAACATTACTTGCACTATACCAAGTGCATTATAAAAAACCTATCTAGGTGTAACATTAGATGTTGAAAGATTGTTTACAGAGAATTGAGATGGCGAATATTCCTGAAGGTGGTTCCTTTTCAGAGGAACGTTATGATGCATGAAAAATGCAGGTTCTGATGGTACTGGAAGCGTGAGAGAGGAGCTATTAAGCAAAAGAGAAACCGAAGCCATGGTTGGCCTTTCAATATCACTTTCTTGAACGCATAGTAAACCAATGTGTATACATCTGGTAATGTCACGTAAAGAACTTGACCCCGTCTTCAATGTGGGATCTATCATATCGGACACAGTCCCATTCTGCCAGCTTTTCCATGCCTAAAAGATATAACAAATTTCAGGAGACATACACTTCATTAAGAATATGATCGTTATATATGTTACTTCAGAGTTGGTGGATACTTACAAAACTATGAAGATCTTCGTCCGTGTTTCTGTTCCAGAAACGTTGGTTCTTTTGCCCTGTTACCATCTCCAGGACAAACACCCCGAAGCTATATACGTCAGACTTTACAGAGAATTGTCCATGCATTGCATATTCTGGTGCCATATAACCGCTAAAAGAGTGCATTGTACGGGAAAACAAGTTAGTACTTATGTCCATGCACGCAAATATATATCCACTCACAAGAAATTGTTTTAGTATAGATAGTTAGACATTTACATTGAAAACCTTGTAAAAAAGGGAATTGAGCCATGTTTAGAAAGCACCAGTTGCAAAGCCAAAGGTTAAAAAAAAATACAGGTTTCGAAAGCTGTGTGTTGTTCCCAGATTCCCATTTCGTACTCATTGCACATTTTTCAAACAAATTTACTGGTAGTGAAAACTCCTGACCAAGTTGCTAAATGTATTACTTTTCAACCATTTTTTTTTCTATAAATCAACAGATCGATTCTTGATCAGAACAAAGTAATGATCGACTTGTGGCAGGTAGCAACTGGATCACACATTCCAAACAGTTACCTCAAAAAAGGAGTGTTTATGTTCATGAATTGTAATTCATACAATTCTTTTGTGTTTTCCTTATGGATTTCATCTACAGGAACTGTACTTACTATGTGCCAACAATTCGATTCGTATCACCTTGAGTTTCCTCTTGTTTAAACAATCTTGCCATTCCAAAATCCGCAATTTTAGGGTTCAGTTCTGCATCCAACAAAATATTACTAGTTTTCATATCGCGATGAATTATCGTCAGTCGAGAATCTTCATGAAGGTATAAAAGTCCCTTGGCAACGCCTTTGATAATCTTGTATCGCTTTTCCCAATCCAGAAGTGTACGTTTAGTTGGATCTACAAACAGTATCATGAATACGATATTAGTATCAATATTGACTGCAACGAAATTTCATTTTGTGAAACTCATTAATCATGTAGGTCGAACATTGTTGATTTGGGAAAAACACTCAATAAATTACCAAATATTAAGTGATCAAGACTTGCATTTGGCATGAACTCGTAAATGAGAAGTCGCTCGCTTCCTTCAATGCTGAAACCAATCAGTCTAACTAAGTTGCGATGTTGAAGCTTTGCAAGAAGCAATACTTCATTCTTGAATTCTAGGTCACCTTGCCCAGAATCCGTTGCTAGCCTCTTTACTGCTATATCGTGTCCGTCTGCAAGCTTACCCTATATATCGTATGGTAGCAAACATATGTATAAGACTATTCATTTTACCTTATATAAGAATAAAATTAAGTAAGATTAATATTCTTAAACTTTTTCACTTAATTAGGAATATCGATTTTTGTTTAGTTAATTATACCTTGTAAACTATTCCAAATCCACCTCGACCGAGCATATTGTCTTCAGAGAAGTTATTTGTTGCTGCTTTCAATGTACTAAAACTGAATTGCAATGATTCCGTAGTGCTCATGTCCATAGCCTCAGCTATATATATACAAAGAGTTAGAAGTTGGTTTAACGACCAAGTGTACCCTAATACTCTAACAACACCTTAAACAAGTGGTCTTCTATATTGTTCATTGCAACATGAAAAACGGAGACATACAAGTACTTATTTCACGATAAGTACTTATCTCACGATAAAATTAGGGGGAAATGCCAAAAAGAAAATGAAAATGACATATAATAACATTTTAACATTGGAGGTTACTTACAAATATATTGGATTTAAAAAAGAATTACAAAATCTAATTTGTCTTATTAAAGGTGTTTTAACAAAAAGTTATGTTTTATATATGTTTATTTATAACAAATATTTAATAATGTGTGTCGTTTTTTTCTAAAACCCATCACTAATGATAGAAAATTGAATCTCAATTAAAGGTTCAATGATATCTCATTAATGCTCGAAACTTCATTTTAACGTAACTTCAAATGTCAAAACGTATATTTTATGTTACATTTTAACGTAACTTCAAATGCCTATATGACAATATAAGATTAGAAGGTTCTGGAAGATTTTCTAATTTTCTATTAATACAAGGGTATAGGGCCTTTAGAGAGAGATCAACTAAACGGCTTGTCTTCTTTCTTCGTCTCCATTCTTTCGGTCGAACACAACCCTTAGCTTGGCTATGGTTCATTTTTTTCATAAGGCACAATTTATTCTGTTACCGTGATTCAAGTATTAGTATACAACTGGAATCGCTAGTAAAAACTAACGGGTGTTGTGTGTAATCCTTATAGGGGGTTTTGCTTGAAACCCTCATTAATAACCGCTTTGAGCTCACAACAAGAGGTAAACATGTTTATGTTAATTATGTTATAAGTGATCCTATTTTATTTCTCGGCGCACTCGTATGTGTTTAATTGCTTGTTAATATATGTAAAAATTCCAACAGTGGCATCACGAGTCATCGTGTAGTATTTAATTACATAAACGATAGTAAAGAATAAAACTTGAAGGGGTTTTTGGTTTGGATTGGTCGATCGATCGAACCAAAAGAAAAAGAAAAAAAGAGGGTTTCAATTTCGGAATAAAAAAATTGATTTTTATGTGCTGATTTGGTTAATATAAAACCCTAAGAAATTTTTTTAATCTGCCATGCAAATAACATGTGATAATTGGTTAGTTTGCTGGTTATTTAGGTATTCCTTGTTTTTAACTGTTAAAACTTAAAAGGGTAGCCATGATGAACCCATGCATGGTTCATCATGGATATTGTCTTGATATATTGATATGATTAAATTTAAATTGATTTGGTATGAAAAGTTGTTGGTTTAACCTAAATATGTATGCTTGATTGTTAGAATTTTCGTTATGTGTTCGTTGCATGACACCGATTCACTAAAACATTTGTAACAAATCAACCGTAAGGAAGACCTCCAAATTTTGAACGACTTGCTGCAACTTTGTAATTTACTGCTAATGTTGTTGGACGAGTTTAATGTCCATAGCCAAAATATATAATAAAAGGCCTGCAAAAACGATTTGGGCCAATAGGGAAACAAACCCATTAGAAATAGAGAGATAGAAAAATTACCATTATATTTTTAGGGTTACAACTATTACTTTATTAGAACCGGTGTATCCCTTTTATCACACCGTTTCATTCCTTATATATAGATTAGGAAAATTCTGTAAACATCAACCCTTATTCATTATAGATCAGATTACTTTGGGTTCAACCCTTGTTCTTATTTTTTTCTGCACTATTATCCTGAAAAATGATGCTTGTTTGATCATGATAAATCGATCCTGGAGATATGGCTATACAAGACCTTTAATAATTGGCATCAGAGCGGAAGGGATCAGACAACACCAAAAATCATGTTGTAATCATCATTCAAAAAGACGCAACCATGATGCCTGATCGAAGAAGAAACGTAAGCGGTTAACGGCGGTAAACCATGAAGGAGACAAATCAGCCTTCAAGAAGGAACCAGACCATGGAGGATTCAAATGGTGATGACGACACTAACCCTGCTGGAATTTCGTTCATGTAGAAACCGAAAAGTCATCAACACATATCGAAAACGAGATCATGATTTTTTTGGAACAAAGGATGATTGCAGAAAGGATTTTCGTATGCACTTTTGGGAAGAAAATTTGAGACTTGCAGATTTGGACTATTTGGAGACCTTTGTCTCCCATTACAAGGCAGCACGATCATCAAGGAATCCCACAGGAGGATATGAAGATGAAGGCATTAGGCGCTTAAAAGATTACCACGTAGATGGTAATATGGATGGAGCGATGGCTGCAAAGGATAAAGAAAGAGTCGAACACTTTGGATTATCCTCGAAAAGGAAGAAGACAAGCACACACAACCGCATACATACTGCAAAGGAAGATTGAAACTTCAGATGATCTCAGGAATAAGAAGATTGAAGAAAGCCGGAAGGAACAAGGAGATTTTGGCATCTCGACATTAGGGGGGAACTGTTGGACCCGTTTAATGTCTCACAACCAAAAGAAAGTCTAAAAGGCATGCAGAAACGATTTGGGCCAACAGGGAAACAAACCCATTAGAAATAGACAGATAGAAAAGTTTCGATTATATTTTTAGGGTTACAACTATTACTTTATTAGAACCGGTGTATCCCTTTGATCACATCGTTTCATTCCTTATATATAGATTAGGAAAATTCTGTAAACATCAACCCTTATTCATTATATATCATATTACTTTGGGTTCAACTCTTTTTTTTTTTTTTTTTTTTTTCTGCAATATTATAATGATACATGATGCTTGTTTGATTATGATAAATCGATCCTGGAGATATGGCAATACAAGACCTTTAATAAATGTTGGGGAAGACTCCTTCCTCGCCGAATTAGGCCTAAAGTCCGGATGACTTTTCTAGACAATTTTTATGTGATTCGTGTGATACAAACTTTTATGTGGCTTATGTAGTCAAGTCTCTTGATGCATATGGTCCTACTTGTGTTTATCAAGTCTCTTGATGCATATGGTCCGACTTGTCTGTGATTTATCAACGTAGGAGGGTGCCTAATCAAAGTATGTATCTTGTCCTTAGTTGGTCATGTTTTAGGTTGTCATCTAATTAAGTTTACATGATTATATGATAATATCTATGTATTTAAGTTGTTTATTGACTTTGTTATTTATTGAACCTTGTTAAAGAAAAAGGTTTTTCGAAAAACAATAAACATGACTAAAACTATGAAACTTTATTTATTATAACTAATTATTCATGCAAAGTCTTATGTGTCAGTTTCGGATTGGGATTACATTCCATATTGTTTTCCACGACAAGACTAGCAAGATATATTGATTTATAATGTCATTTTAAATCATAAGGTTTGGAACTTTATGACTACATCACGGTACTACATGTTCTATAACGTATTTGGTCGCACTTACATCCCATAATTTTACTTCAACGATGGAACGTGTGCTTACACTTGAACTCCATAGTTTAGAGATTGAATGGTTTTGGGACAAGGATATTGTTTGCCACTACCTTGCTAATGATTGCTTGATAATCTAAAAACTCATTTTGTAAAGTCCCGTGTTCGAGCAATGGTTGTCAAACACAAAGATTAGGGTTTAGGTGATGTCAACCTTAGATCTCGTGTGGTAATCACAGTGCAAACCCAACAAGTTCTTGACGAACCTAGGGTGATCAAGGTTGAGGATGAAAGCAAAAGTGTACGACCTCTGTGATTAAGCTTTAGTGAGTGTGTGTTGAGATGAGATGATGGCGACAATGATTTAGACCATGTATTTATATGGCTAGTTTCAAGTATATGGAACGTTGATCAATTAATGATGATCATAAATACTTGAACTGCCTTAATCACCAGTCACTAGCATATGTATCGTCATTTATATTTATTACAATTAAACTGTAACAAGATGTAACGCCTTACTATTATGACAGCAATAAAGCAGTTGTCAAGCGCCATTATGACGGGACGTCAACCAGTAAGACAGGCGCTTCAAATGACAGGTGGTGACAACTTGTCAGGCACAGCCTAACAGGCCGTTTAGTTTTGGTGATAACCAGTCAGGCAGTTTGGCCTGATGACAACCTATCAGGCAGTTTGGCCTGATGACAACCTGTCAGGCAGTTTCAGCCTGACAGTCTGATGTCAACCTGTCAAGCAGTTTGGCCTGATGACAACCTGTCAGGCAGTTTGGCCTAATGACAACCTGTCATGCAATTTCAGCCTAAAAGCCTGATGTCAACATGTCAGGCAGTTTCAGCCTGACGTCAGCCTGCAAGGCAGTTTCGGCCTGACGTCCCTGCAAGGCAATTTCAACGTGTTGTTAGCCTGCAAGGCAGTTTCAGCCTGACGTCAGCCTGCAAGGCAGTTTCAACGTGATGTCAGCCTACAAGGCAGTTTCAGCCTGACGTCAGCCTGCAAGGCAGTTTCAACGTGATGTCAGCCTACAAGGCAGTTTCAGCCTGACGTCCGCCTGCAAGGCAGTCTTCAGCCTGACGTCATCCTGCAAGGCAGCTTCAGCCTGCAAGGCAGTTTTAACCTGACAGGCTTTAAGTTTTGACAAACATTTTTGGAGCGACAAAGACCGATCTTTGTACTTAGGTTTAGGGATCACCTATATATACATAGGGTAATCCCTACTAACCTCATCATGCCCCAAGTTAGTATTTTCCAAAACATCAGTTTGCAAGTCGTAACTACTCGCACTCCTTACCTGTAATTGTTTTTGTTTTTTTGTTTTTTTTTGTTTTTTATCGAGTGTTGGCCTGTGGTTTTGGGGAATAGCCGGTGACCGAGGTGAATAGCAGGGTGACTGGAGGTTTTAGGCAATAGCCGGCCCTAGCCGACAGTTGTATACCGTGACCGGGGGTTTGGAGTAATGACAGACAGTTTTGAGTTCGTACAGGCTGTTTTGAGCCGTACAGGCTGTTTTGAGCCGTTGTGCTGAGTTTAGCGAGTCGACAGTTGTAGCCTTTGAATATCTTTGTTTGAATTTCTATGGTTGAAATTACTTGTTTTCTTTCTATGAGATGGGAAAAAGCGGATGAAGCCTAACTTCGTGTCTTGAATAGCCTTGCTCTAGTCTAGCCTTACCTGTCTTTGTCCTTGTTGTGATTTGGCATGGCGTTGTCTAGGCTTAGCCTTGCTTAGTGTGACATTTTCTATCTTTGAAAAATAATGTTTTATTGGATGATCAAGTCAATAACACATTTTTGTATTTTATCTTTTTATTATGGATGTTGTGTCCATGACACCGTCTTGGGTGTGCATGACAGTGTGTATATTTGGTTGTGCGTATGACACTTTCTTGAGGGCCCATGGTTCCTTTGCATGCCAATGACATAGGAAGATTTGGGTATCTCTGATGTATGGTTCATATTGTGCCAGTGACACTGTGCCAATGGCACTTTTGTTTGTTAACCTTTACTTTGTTTACTCGCGAGGATTGTCGCTTCCCAGTGAGAAGTGCTTATCTTTTATCGAGTAGATTAAAAGACGAATATGATTGTATGTTATTTGGCCAGACAAGGTTGTCTTTCTTGGCTTCATACATGTTGTATTAAACTATGTTCTTAGTTGTGTACGTGCGCATGCGTGTTCAAGTTGTAACATTGTACGTAATGAAAGTGCATGTTTGGCTTTAGACTGAGATGTCTATTGTGGCCTTATGCTTTTTGTATTGAATCCTTACTTCAATATTTATTTGTTTATACAAATACCATAGAAAAATGATATTGTGAGATAATATTGGGATACAAGATCAGACCAAATGCTATTATTTCCAGTTTCATACATGACCATGACATTCCATGTGCTTGGAAACATTTATTGAAAACATAAAGGAAAAAATGACAGTAAAGACTATCGCACCTTGATAGGTAAGTTCATATTGGCTCCCTCATGTATCATGAAGACATGGCCATCAGGTGGTCCAGGGTGTTATGTGTCTTCCCCCTTCTTTTTCCAGGCATAACTCTTCTTAGGTGGAGTTTTATTTGCTTGCTGCTTAGCGCCAGGGACAAGGTGTTCTAGCTTGCCTTCTTCCAAAGCCCACCTGATTTCCCTTTTGAGTTATCTACAGATTTGTGTTGTGTCCATGGTCTTCATGGAAATCATAGGATTTATTCATGTTTTTCGTACCCGACCTATGCTCCATCTAGGGTGGAGGTGTGAAGGTAGCGCACACCTACTCTGTTAACAAGATTTCTTTTGGTGTTTTTCTAAGAGCAAGCTCAGACGCATGTTTATCGTATGGGCCAAACCTCATGTTGCTCCTTTCATTTCGTCGATGGTCTTCAGTTAGAGCATCATGCCTGCGATCTGACGTGTCGGTCCATGACTTTCCGCCTACCTCTCTTGTCAGGGAGACAGTTTCCTTTGACCTTAGATAGTCATATGCCCTGTCTGTGGCTTCTTTGAAAGTAACCGGAGTTAGCTTGATCAGTTTCTCTTACAGTTTTCCTGGGAGCAAGGAGAGGGTAAACCCGAAATTTGTTGACTTTCGGGTAACGCAACAATTTTCTGGCACTCTTGCGTGTAACGCTGAATGAAGTCACGTAACCCCTCGCCTTCCCTTTGTCGTATCAGGTGCGCCTCTATATGAGTTCTCTGCTGCTTCTTTTGCTGTACAAAATGAGTCACAAATTTAGCCTTTAGATCTGCAAAGTCTTGAATACTCCTCTTAGGCAAGTCAGCAAACCAATCACGAGCGAAACCTTGTAATGTTCCATGGAACATGTGGCAAGCGACCGGGTCTAACCATTTCTCCGTCATAATAGCCTATTCAAACAGAGAAAGGTGGTCGTCTGGATCTCGAGTATCGTCGTAAGTACCAAAAACGGACGAGACTTTTTGCTTATCTGGGAGTGGGAACCTGGCAACCCAGTCACAGAACTTTGAACTAACCACTGACAAAGGCATAGTGGTTGCACGGGGTGGTACTGCTGTTGTCACTAGGGTTTGCAACACTCCGAGCATGTCGTTAGATGTGTCCTTTGGTAGAGGTGGTGGTGGGGTGTGAATGTGTGGTTGCCTTAACTACCCCATAAATTGCGACAAAGGATCTACTGGTTGAACAGGCGTCGGCTGCGGGGCTGGGCGCAACGCCGCCACCACTGAGACAACAGGTCCGATGAAGTAGGTGGTGGATGAGGCGGTGGTGGCTGAGTACTCTGAGCCAACCTTCTAAGCAACTCCACATTTGGATCCTCCCGAACCCCTTGAGTAGCGGTCTGAGGAACATTTGAAACAGGTTGTATGACTTGATCCGTGCCATCCTCCTGAGAGCTTGTCCGTAGGACAAAAGAGTCTGAAATTGAGGGATGTATGTCACTGGAGGTGGTGAAGTAAACATACTTGTTCCCGCCATCCTTGTGGAAAAAAGGGGACTTGTTAAAGAGGACTTTAGATCCGACACCGTCCACTCAGAATCGACGTATGATTCCAACATTGTGGTACGAACAGGTGATGGAGGAAAATAAGGGGGTGAAGTGGTAGTCACGGTAGTGGTTATTTCTGGCGCTGAAGAAATGATCTGCGATGAATTTGTTGCCTCCATGGAAACGGTTGATTACGGAGACAAAAAAAAAAGAATTGGGAAAAGTGAAACGCCGTCAAAAAACGTGTCCCACGGATTGTGCCAATGTTCGAGCAATGGTTGTCAAACACCAAGATTAGGGTTTAGGTGATGTCAACCTTAGATCTCAAGTGGTAATCACAGTGCAAACCCAACAATTTCTTGACGAACCTAGGGTGATCAAGGTTAAGGATGAAAGCAAAAGTGTATGATCTTTGTGTTTAAGCTTTAGTGAGTGTGTGTTGAGATGAGATGATGGCGACAATGATTTAGACCATGTATTTATATGGCTAGTTTCAAGTATATGGAACGTTGATCAATTAATGATGATCATAAATACTTGAACTGCCTTAATCACAAGTCACTAGCATATGTATCGTCTTTTATATTTATTACAATTAAGCTGTAACAAGATGTAACGCCTTACTATTATGACGACAATATAGAAGTTGTCAAGCGCCATTATGACGGGACGTCAGCCAGTAAGACGGGCGCTTAAAATGACAGGTGGTGACAACTTGTCAGGAAATTTCAGCCTGACAGGCCGGTTAGTTTTGGTGACAACGTGTCAGGCAGTTTGGCCTGATGACAACCTGTCAGGCAGTTTGGCCTGATGTCAACCTGTCAGGCAGTTTGTCCTGATGATAACCTGTCAGGCAGTTTGGCCTGATGACAACCTGTTAGGAAGTTTAGCCTAATGACAACCTGTCAGGCAGTTTCAGCCTGACGTCCCTGCAAGGAAATTTCAACGTGATGTTAGCCTGCAAGGTAGTTTCAACCTAACGTCAGCGTGCAAGGCAGTTTCAGCGTGATGTCAGCCTGCAAGGCAGTTTCAGCGTGCAAGGCAGTTTCAACGTGATGTCAGCCTGCAAGGCAGTTTCAAACTGACGTCCGCCTGCAAGGCAGTCTTCAGCCTGACGTCATCCTGCAAGGCAGCTTCAGCCTGCAAGGCAGTTTTAACCTAACAGGCTTTAAGTTTTGACAAACGCTTTTGCAGCGACAAAGACCTATCTTTGTACTTAGGTTTAGAGATCACCTATATATACATAGGGTAATCCCTACTAACCTCATCATCCCGCGATAAAAAGTGAATTTTGTAGATTTAAACCATGTTGAATCGTCAATTTGAATAAAAGTACAATCTCTAGTTTAATATACACTTGGCATGTTTATGAATTAGATATGTTGACACACATTAATAAATAAGTTAATTGAGTAAAAGTTTTCATTAAAACTTATGATACGAAGCTGTGTACATGCTTCTTTGTACATAGTTGATATACACATTTATCAAATGAGCACCCATTTAAATTAAGTCTTTGCCATTCAATTGTAAGGAGACTTGCAGTTGCTTTTTTGTTCTTTGTGAGATGTAGGTGAAATAGAACCCAAGGCAAATTACCACTTATCGTGAGACATGGGTATACTTTCTGGGTACCAAGGATGAGACAAGTCAGTTACTTATCACTTTCATCACCAAGATTGAACATCAAATTTACTTAAACGTCAAAAAATTCGATGTGATAATGGCACAAAATTCAAGAATCAAGTGATGAATGACTTTTGTGAAAAGAAAGGAATAGAGAGGCAATTCAGTGCTGCTAGAACTCCTCAACAAAATGGAGTTGCTGAAAGAAGAAATAGAACATTGATCGAAGCAGCTAGAAGCATGTTGGCAGACTCCAACCTACCCATCTTTTTCTAGGCAGAAGCAGTTAATACTGCCTGCTATGTTCAGAATAGGGTCCTTCTAGTCAAGTCTCACAACAAAACTCCATATGAACTCCTCCACAAGAGACAACCTTTGATCAGTTTCTTAAGAGCATTTGGATGTCCCTGTACAATCTTAAACTCTAAAGACTATCTTGGTAAGTTTGAGAGCAAAGCTGATGAAGGAACTTTCGTTGGATACTCATCACAAAGCAAGACATATCGTGTCTATAATCACAAAACAAAGATCATAGAAGAAAGCTCTAACGTGACGTTCAATGAACATACTTACACCACGAAAGGTCAAGGACCAAATTGGGTTTTCGATTTGGATGCTTTAACCAAATCGTTAAACTATAACTTTGATTTTCAACCTTCATCAGTTTCTACGGATCCTGTTACTACGACACACTCTATTCCTACGGATCCTACTACTACGGAGCCAGTTACTACTGCTCCTATCATTGGTACTGCACGTTTGGATGTTATGGAGTACATCAATCTTCCTGTTTCTATGGAGGATCCCATTCAACTTTTTGATCCCATATCCCCAGATGAAACAGAGGATTCTTCTCCCCACGAGGAAGAACCTACACATGAAGATGAAGCAGTTCCACCACCTACAACTACTGCTAAGGTTGATACCACACGCCCCAATGTCGTTCCACACTTAGTAAAAGAGGATGAAAATGGAGTTGAACAAATTGTCACTGAAGAATTTGAGCCATATACTGATGTCTTACCCTCATCAGTTACTACTCCTCCATCTACTGCTTATTTCCCACACAATGATATGCCTGATTTAAATGACACTAACTTAGGAGCTGAATTAAGAATTGAAAAGATTCCATCTTCTCGTGTGGCAAAGAATCATCCACCTTCTCAAATTATGGGCAATCTTGACTTCTCAATGGAGACTAGAAGTCAAACTAAGCCCAAAAAGGATCTTGTGAAAGCACTTCTTAACACATGTATGTTTTCCTGCTTTCTTTCTCAAATGGAACCAAAGAAAATACAAGAGGCATTACTGGATCCACATTGGATAGAGGCATGTCAAGCTGAGCTACTACAATTCAAGATTCAAGGAGTATGGGAATTAGTGGAAGTCCCAATAGGCAAGAAGGTGATAGGTACAAGATGGATCTTCAGAAACAAGAAGGATGAAAGAGATATTGTGATCAGAATAAAGCAAGACTGGTTGCACAAGGCTACACACAAGAAGAAGGAATTGACTATGAAGAGGTCTTCGCTCCAGTAGCTAGGATAGAAGCTATCAGACTATTTCTCGTTTTTGCTACATTCATGGGATTTAAAGTCTATCAAATGGATGTCAAGAGTGCATTCCTCTATGGCGTTATTGAGGAAGAAGTATATGTTAAACAGCCCCCTGGCTTTGAGGACCCTCAACATCCTCACAAGGTGTATAAACTGGTAAAAGCTCTCTATGGGCTTCATCAAGAACCAAGGGCTTGGTATGACACACTTTCTGATTACCTTCTACAAAACAACTTTCAAAGAGGAACAATTGACAAGACACTCTTCTTCAAGAAATCTCACTCAGATATTCTTCTTGTCCAAATCTATGTTGATGACATCATCTTTGGCTCTACCAAAGATGCTCTGTGCAAAGAGTTTGAAGAATTAATGCACACTACGTTTCAAATGAGCTCCATGGGGGAACTCGCTTTCTTTTTGTGTCTCCAAGTCAAGCAGAAGGAAGATGGCCTCTTTATCAGCCAATCCAAGTATGTCAAGGACATTCTAACTAAATTTGGATTTCTGGATGCCAAGATAGCAAGCACACCCGTAGAAACTCACAAACAATTGACTGCTGATCTTGAGGGGGAGGATGTGGATATACATAACTACAGATCTATGATAGGCTCCTTAATGTATCTCACAGCTTCAAGACCAGACATCATGTTTGGAGTTTGTGTCTGTGCAAGATATCAATCAAGACCCAAAATGTCACACTTAATTGCAGTCAAGAGAATCTTTCGTTACCTAAAGGGAAAGCCTAACTTAGGCTTATCCTAAACACTCTCCAATTGATTTAATTTCTTATACTAACAGTGATTATGGTGGTGAAAACTTAGACAGGAAATCAACAACTGGAGGATGCCAATTCATTGGCTCAAGACTGGTGTCCTGGCAATGCAAGAAGCAAACTATTGTGTCTACCTCTTCCACAGAAGTTGAATACATTGCAGCCGCTAGTTGTTGTGCTCAAGTGTTATGGATACAAAATCAAATGATGGACTATGGATATC
>CAJVGC010000001.1:21302904-21359784 GCA_910822075.1 Senecio squalidus | reverse complement strand
GACTTTTGTGAAAAGAAAGGAATAGAGAGGCAATTCAGTGCTGCTAGAATTCCTCAACAAAATGGAGTTGCTGAAAGAAGAAAATAGACATTGATCGAAGCAGCTAGAAGCATGTTGGCAGACTCCAACCTACCCATCTTTTTCTGGGCAGAAGCAGTTAATACTGCCTGCTATGTTCAGAATAGGGTCCTTCTAGTCAAGTCTCACAACAAAACTCCATATGAACTCCTCCACAAGAGACAACCTTTGATCAGTTTCTTAAGAGCATTTGGATGTCCCTGTACAATCTTAACTCTAAAGACTATCTTGGTAAGTTTGAGAGCAAAGCTGATGAAGGAACTTTCGTTGGATACTCATCACAAAGCAAGACATATCGTGTCTATAATCACAAAACAAAGATCATAGAAGAAAGCTCTAACGTGACGTTCAATGAACATACTTACACCAAGAAGGGTCAAGGACCAAATTGGGTTTTCGATTTGGATGCATTAACCAAATCGTTAAACTCTAACTTTGATTTTCAACCTTCATCAATTCCTACGGATCCTGTTAATACGACTCACTCTATTTCTACAGATCCTATTACTCCGGAGCCAGTTAATACTACTCCTATCATTGGTACTACACGTTTGGATGTTATGGAGTACATCAATCTTCTTGTTTCTATCGAGGATCCCATTCAACTTTTTGATCCCATATCCCCAGATGAAACAGAGGATTCTTCTCACCAAGAGGAAGAACCTACACATGAAGATGAAGCAGTTCCACCACCTACAACTACTGCTAAGGTTGATACCACACGCCCCAATGTCGTTCCACACTTAGTAAAAGAGGATGAAAATGGAGTTGAACAAATTGTCACTGAAGAATTTGAGCCATATACTGATGTCTTACCCTCATCAGTTACTACTCCTCCATCTACTGCTTATTTCCCACACAATGATATGCCTGATTTAAATGACACTAACTTAGGAGCTGAATTAAGAATTGAAAAGATTCCATCTTCTCGTGTGGCAAAGAATCATCCACCTTCTCAAATTATGGGCAATCTTGACTTCTCAATGGAGACTAGAAGTCAAACTAAGCCCAAAAAGGATCTTGTGAAAGCACTTCTTAACACATGTATGTTTTCCTGCTTTCTTTCTCAAATGGAACCAAAGAAAATACATTACTGGATCCACATTGGATAGAGGCATGTCAAGCTGAGCTACTACAATTCAAGATTCAAGGAGTATGGGAATTAGTGAAGTCCCAATAGGCAAGAAGGTGATAGGTACAAGATGGATCTTCAGAAACAAGAAGGATGAAAGAGATATTGTGATCAGAATAAAGCAAGACTGGTTGCACAAGGCTACACACAAGAAGAAGGAATTGACTATGAAGAGGTCTTCGCTCCAGTAGCTAGGATAGAAGCTATCAGACTATTTCTCGTTTTTGCTACATTCATGGGATTTAAAGTCTATCAAATGGATGTCAAGAGTGCATTCCTCTATGGCGTTATTGAGGAAGAAGTATATGTTAAACAGCCCCCCTGGCTTTGAGGACCCTCAACATCCTCACAAGGTGTATAAACTGGTAAAAGCTCTCTATGGGCTTCATCAAGAACCAAGGGCTTGGTATGACACACTTTCTGATTACCTTCTACAAAACAACTTTCAAAGAGGAACTCTTCTTCAAGAAATCTCACTCAGATATTCTTCTTGTCCAAATCTATGTTGATGACATCATCTTTGGCTCTACCAAAGATGCTCTGTGCAAAGAGTTTGAAGAATTAATGCACACTACGTTTCAAATGAGCTCCATGGGGGAACTCGCTTTCTTTTTGTGTCTCCAAGTCAAGCAGAAGGAAGATGGCCTCTTTATCAGCCAATCCAAGTATGTCAAGGACATTCTAACTAAATTTGGATTTCTGGATGCCAAGATAGCAAGCACACCCGTAGAAACTCACAAACAATTGACTGCTGATCTTGAGGGGGAGGATGTGGATATACATAACTACAGATCTATGATAGGCTCCTTAATGTATCTCACAGCTTCAAGACCAGACATCATGTTTGGAGTTTGTGTCTGTGCAAGATATCAATCAAGACCCAAAATGTCACACTTAATTGCAGTCAAGAGAATCTTTCGTTACCTAAAGGGAAAGCCTAACTTAGGCTTATGGTATCCTAAACACTCTCCAATTGATTTAATTTCTTATACTAACAGTGATTATGGTGGTGAAAACTTAGACAGGAAATCAACAACTGGAGGATGCCAATTCATTGGCTCAAGACTGGTGTCCTGGCAATGCAAGAAGCAAACTATTGTGTCTACCTCTTCCACAGAAGTTGAATACATTGCAGCCGCTAGTTGTTGTGCTCAAGTGTTATGGATACAAAATCAAATGATGGACTATGGATATTCATTCATGAACACACCAATATACATTAACAACCAAAGCACAATTAGCGTCATCAACAATCCAGTCAAACACTCCAAAACAAAGCATATAGAAATACACTTCCACTTCATAAGAGACTGTAACGAAAAGAAATTAATTCATGTTGAGAAAATCCACACTGATAATCAGCTTGTTGACCTTCTCACAAAAGCTTTTGATGTGGGAAGATTCACATTCTTGATTACCAGTATTGGAATTATCAACATGGATTAAATTCATCCTATTTTATCTCTTAGTATTTCTATTTTAAGTCCCTTCGAGAAGCAGTAGTAACCTTAACATAAGCAACAAGTACCTTACTTTTTAGTATTGTACTATGTTACTACTACAAAAGTAATAGTAGAAACAAATTTTAACCAAAGTTTTATTAGTACGGCCAAATTGTCAGTATTAAGGGAAGGTTTAACTACTACTGCCCTTAATTTGTTAATACGGACGGAATGAGCAATACTTCCTAGTATTGTTGTTACTACGGACATCTGGTTAATACTGACAATAATTCACATTACTACGGACAGTCCAGCTAATACGGCTCGTGTACCATTACTACGGTCATTAATCAAATTACTACGGTCATTATTTGTTAATACAACAAATCACCGTATTAAAAGGTTTCTTAATCAATAAGAATTCTTTAATTAATGGTGATTTGACAAGTCAAAATACAACTTGAAACTAACTTTTACAGGTGGCGTTTGAGTTTTGGACCTAATTTTTAAATTTCTGGCGCGAGGTACAGCTACAATTGACACGTGGCAATCTCCAATTGAACCGTTGATTTTAATCATCGCCCGCGTCTAATCAAAATCGTCAAGTGGTTACGAATTTTCAGTATAAATAGGGATCTTCTTAACCGTTTTATTACTTACCTTTCTTAAAGAACCCTAAATCTTCCAAAAGTTACCGTTATAATCAAAATCCCTAAATTTTCTTTCAATATTTGATCAATCATGTGTCTAATTACTTGTTTTAATCTGAATCATCTATGCATTCTTAACAATGGCTAAATTACAGTTTCATCTGACACACAACATGGTGGCTTTCTTGGTTAAACTTGATGACAATACCGATTTCCATCCCATTATTGACTTCTTGCAGCAGTCCCACATTAAACTGGCGTTAACAATCAGCCCTGAAATCCATGAATCACACATAAGGGATTTTTGGACCTCCGCAGCATTTAATACTGATGGGGAACTACCAGTCATCAATGCCACAATGGATGGCAAAGCAATAACCGTTTCAGAGGCCACATTGCGCACACATCTACAACTTGGCTTTCCAATGAAACTCTTATTGAAAATTTTGAAAGAATGGGATATGAGGGGGACTTACACATTTCAACTTTTCAAAAAGCTAAGTTGTCCTACCAATGGAAATTCTTGTTGCATACTTTGCAACAATGTTTATCTCAAAAGAGAACGGGTTGGCATGAATGTAGCTCTTTTTTAGCTACTGCCATGGTGTGTTTGGCTACAAACCAAACATACAATTTTTCAAATTTAATTTTTGAGGGAATGAAATGGAACTTGGTAAATAGTAAACATAAATTTCTAATGTATCCAAGGTTCCTCCAACACATTTTCAACTGTGAATTACAAGATCTAACTAGATCTGAAAATGTTTTCTCTTCTCATGCACATACAAGAAACGTTTTTACAAACATGAAAAAAATTAATAAAGGTTGTTCTTGTAATGTGACACCATTGTTCTCAACAATGATGGTGGGCACAAGTTCACAAGATGAGGGACAGGTGACTGCACCTCTGTCTCAGCCACCATCTACTTTCGTAACAACCACTGCGATTTCTGTTGCAAGTGCTGAGGTTATAACCCCTGAGGTTACAACTACAGTTTCTACTGCAAGTGTACCTCTAGTTGATACTGTGAGTTCTACTCCAGTTGATACTGCCACAGTCACCAATTTTGTGACTTCACCCACAGTTTCTACACCATACTCACCATCCATAGTTGCTTTCACCAGAAGAGCCAAGAGAGTTCCTCAGCCTCTTGTGTCTCAAACTTCCCCACTCACTCACACTCAAAATTCGTTACCTGAATCATCTTCAGAAATGACACAATCATGGGAACACATTGAGCATACCCCCTTGCTCACTGAGGTGGTCCATCAGGAGGGGGGTGACCATTTGGGGAGGGCTAATACTACTGCAGCAATCACTTCTCACAGTGATGCTCAGGACAGTATTAACATATCTAAGACCCAAACCAAGGCAACACTATCCTTGGATGATGACTGGTTCTCATCTTGGGAAGGTGGTCCCTGGCGCCATGAAACCACAGGGGAGATACATGTTTCTGCTAGGCAGGAAAGTATCTTTACACCCTATGATCAACCACCTGTTGGTACCCAACATGCAAGGGGTGAGGTTAGCTCTAATCAACACAATGAATTGACGGAATTGTACAAAGCTGTCATAGTTAAGGTGGATAAACAAGAGGAAACTCTTACCACTTTAACATATTTGGTGCAACAGTTGCTGGCTCAACAAGCTCTATTATCAGCTCAACTCTTGCCCAAAAGCACATCCACAAGAAGCATTGGCACATATCCAAGGTCATCCAGCTCTTCTTCCTCTGATGATACTCCTCCAGCTGACAAAAAGGGGGAGAAAGAAAAAGAAACACAAATTTTATCATCTGCAGAGAGCAAGGGAGAAGAAAGAAAAAGTGATGAAACAGTTATCACTGCAACCTCTGAGCAAAGTGACATGGAGGTTGAAACGAAGGATGTGGACATGGAGATTGATAGTACCCCTAAGGGGGAGACAATAAAAAGAAGGAGAAGATATGTTGGTTGATGAAGAAGGTGAGAGGATGGTGGTGGATGAAACCACTGAGAAGGAAAAAGTTGTTGAGGGGGAGCAAATTATGGAAGAATCAGTTGAGGGGAGCATGAAATGGAAATAGAGATTGAAGAAGTAGTAATTTCTACGGAGGAATTCATTACTACTTACCCCATTGTTACTACGGCCCCTCTAACAGCTGCCATTACTGCGGATGTCCCAGTTTCTACTGATGCTGAGATGGTTTCTACTGACACCATTACTACTGCCAGCATTCCAGTTACTACGGAGAGCACAATAGATACTCAACCACAGCTGTTCACAACAACACCTCCAACGTTTTACCAAGCACCTCAGACATTTCAAGCCATTCTGTCTGAAGCTACAACAATCACAACCACAACATCTACAGCTACTGCTCCTACTGTTGATGAACAAGCTACTGCAGCTGATCTAATAAAGCAAGAAATGGCAAGAACAATAGCAGCACGAAGAATAGCAGCAGCTGGAGTTCCAAAGGAGAAGAAACAAACAACTGATGCTCCAGTTAATACTGGTGAGAATGAAGAAGTTAATACTGGAGGGAACCCACCAGTTAATACTGGTGAGGAACAAGCTGATAACTCTGGTGCAGTCATGACTGATGAGTCAACCTTAGCATCAAAGCTTGACAAAATTGAAGAAGAGAAGGAGAAACAAGAGAAGGAGAAACAAGAAAAAGAGAAAGCAGAAGCTGAAAGGAAGAAACAAATAGCTGCTGCAGTTGCACGTCAAAGAGCAGCAGCAGCTATGATACCAAAAGAAAAACCTGTTGCTTTTTCTGAAAAACCTGTTACTGTTTCTGAGTCTGCAGGTACTGAAGAAGATGCTCCTCCTGAGGCAAAGAAAAGGAGATTTGGGTACATCACTACAAAGAAGGGAAGACTTCAAAAGGTTAACCTTGATGACCCAGAACACCATGATAAAGGCAAAGCAAAGGTTGTGGAGAAATCCAAAGAAGAAAAGGAGGAAGAAGAAAGACAACAGAGAGAGAAGGCTGCTGCAGAAAGAGATGAGAAAAACAGGCTAGCAGAATTGGAGAGGGAAAGAATGGAACAAGAAAGAGCATCTGCTGAGCTACTAAAGAAACTTGAGCAGGAAGACCAGAATCAAGAACCTACTCAGGCTGAAAGAGAAAGTTTGAAGAAGATTGCTGAGGAGGATGATATTCATGCTTAAAAGATGGCAGATGAGCAGATTCAGGAAGAGCTTAAACTTAAAGCTCAAGAAAAACCAGATGCTGAGCTTGCCCAGAAGATTCTTGATCAAGAAATGGCTGAGAAAGCCAAAGCCAAGTCTAAGAAGAATAAAGTGATTAGGAAGAAGGAGTCCACAAAAGCTCAGCTTGCTGAAGATAGGCAGAAATTTGTCACCTATCTCAAGACCAAGAATTACAGTGGTAGGTCTTTAGGACCAATGAAGATGGCAAGTTTATTGGAATTGGTGGAGAAGGAAAAGAAGAAAGATGTTCAAAGAGCAGCTACACTTGCTAAGATTCAAGAGAAGAAAAAGCAAGATTTGGAGAAAGCATTCAAGATTGCTCTTGAAACTGGCAGAAGAATACTCAATGAACAAGGAAAGAAAGTACCAAACCCTGCTGTTAGTACTGCTCCAGCTATGCCCAAACCAACTGAGAAGCCAAAGAGAAAGAAGCCAGCATAAAAAAGAATTCCACTTGCTAAAAGACAAAAGATGGGAATTTCTACTGCTTCAACTACTTCTCAAGGAAGTCCTACTGCTCCACTAGTTCAAGTCAAGAAAGAACCTATTACTGTGGAAGATGAAGATGATGATCCTCAAGTACCTCAAGAAAACTGTTCTGCCTTGATCATTCATCTAGAAGGACTAAGGTTTACACCTCTAGCTGTTGAGCTTCCAATGGTCATCGACTGGGAATTCACCGGTGGACTTATGACTATTGAGTATAGAGTAACAAGGCAAGACAAGTCAAAAACTGTTGTCCCAGCCTTCCATCGAGTGATAAGGGATTTCTCAAGGGATGATTTGGAAAGAATGTACGAAATAGGCAGAGTCAAGTATTCAAGCCGCAGAGGTCAATGTGCAGGTATTGACATGGCTATGGATTGCTTGAATGGGTTGTTTGAACCAGGATATAAAAAGACAAGTTCAGTGTTCAAGAAGGGAGGTCCATCAAATCCAGTGGTTAAGTAGTTTGTCTATGAACGAAGTGGTGTCTACTCAATAGTAAGAAAGGAGGGAGCCCTGGAGTTTTATCTGGTAGGCAAAAGGTATCCACATAGCTTGAGAACGTTGAAAGAATTAATCAAAGTCAAGCTTCACGGACTTCAAACTTCGAATATTGCACATGAACTAGTCTGGAGCATCATGGTACAACTTTCTGAAAAAGAAGCAGCAGGAAGAGAAGAGGAATGGCAAGACAAGGAAGAAAGAAGAAATGCGTAGTTAACTTGAGTGTAGTTAACTTGGGCTCTGATACCACTTGTTAGGATCAAATAAGCTAAGATCTTGAAAAATCATCAGTGATGACAAGACAGCATGACTTCTTTGCAATACTCTTTACATTATTAGGACCAAACAGATCCATGTGGAGTAAATGTAAAGGAGTGGTGTTAGTGTTGATCTCCTTTGACTTGTCAGAAGATTTGTGCCGTTTTCCCTTCAAACAAGCTAAGCAGTTGTCATCAAGATTAAACTGTTTGTTGGGGAGACCTCTAACTAAACCTGATTTGACCAGTTTGTTGATATTCTTCAGGTTCATATGGCACATTCTCCTATGCCACAGGGTGGATTCATCTAAGGTAGGTTTTGAGAGAAAGCATGCTTCAGATGAAGTGGGTTGGACCTTGGACATGTCAAGACAATAGACATTGTCTCTCCTTGGGGTTCTAAGTAAAATCATGCTCTCATCTATGAAATATCCGGGCCTCATAATGATGCATTCAGAGGCAGTAAATATAGTTGTGTGTTTCTCATCACAGACTTGAGAGACACTCAACAGATTATACTGCAACAGTTGCACATAGTACATGTCTTTGAAGTGTAATGTACCATTGCTTACTGTTCCTTTCCCAGAAATTCTTCCTCATTTTGGATTGCCTCCAAATGAAACATATCCGCCATTGAACTTTTCAAAGTCCTGAAGACATGACATGTTGTCTGTCATGTGCCTGGAACAGCCACTATCTACATGCCAACTGCTCTCACTTTCTTTGGTTGGCTGAACCTCGGCCATGAGAGATGGAGTTTCAGGATCCTTTGATGATGAGTCAATTGCAATTAGAGCATCGTCTTGAGTTGCTCCTTGATCGTCTTCGTTCCAGTCATATCCAAGAACATCGTTGCCAATTTCCGTAGTACCCAGGTCAGTATAAACAAGCTCCGTATTAACGGTAACCTCCGTAGAAATAGTGTCATCCGCATCCATTACTACTGCTATGCATGCATGGTGAACACTAGTAATATCTTCGGCAGAAACAGGATCTTGTTCTTCAGAAATTAACGCCCTGTTTTGACTAGTTTCTTCGGCTAAGTCATTCCAATCGTATCCAAATATGTCCTGTGACATAAGTGCACTTTGATTGATGTCTTGAGTGGTTCGTGAATTGTTGGATTTTGACTTATTTGGACATTCCCTTGCAAAGTGTCCTGGTTCATTACATTCGTAGCACTTCACCTTTCTTTTATCGAAAGCAATTCGTTCATTGTTCCTTGGATTGAACATTCTTCCGGTTCTATTCACAAATCTCCTTTCACGTAGAGCTAACATGGCAGATTGCCACTTTAAGTCCATCTCTTCCCAGTCATCTTGATGTATCTGCTTCACGTCATCACTAGTGAGATTTGAGCTTTGTGAGATGAAAGCTTCAAAAGATATCTCTTCTCCGCTTTCATGTTTTGTTCCTCCAGATGTAGTGACAAGGGCAGTATTAACATTGTTAATACTGTTGCTGCTATTTTTAGGTTTGTCTGCTTCCACCTCTGACTCAAAGACTCGTAGGTCGTTGAAAAGATCATCCAACTCCAATAATTCCAATGTGTCTCCTTGTCTATAGGAAACCGTGTAGATAATCCATTCCTTACCTAGAGCTCTTATAAACTTTCGGTTGATATCATCTTTCTCATACTTAACTCCTGCACTGATCATCTCTCATGTGAGCTTTTTGTATCTGTCAAACGTTTGAGTCATTCGTTCGTCTTTCAAGGCATTGAAATTTTCGTATTCCTGTTTAAGAAGAGCTTTCTTGTTCTTCTTGGTATTCTTTGTTCCGCTGAATCTTTTCTACAATGCTTCCCATAAAGATTTGGCATCTTGATATTCTTCAAATTGTGATTGGTATTCGTTGGGGATGGCAATTAAAAGAATACTGAGAGCCTTGATCTCCGTTTGTTTTTCTCTTCTTTCCATGTCAGTCAATGTTTGACGAGTAAGGACTTCGGGTTGTCCATCGGCTCCTTTAATGGTAGCAGGCTTGTTACCATTGACGATAACATCCCAAACTGTATAGTCGGACAGTAGGATGTGTTGCTTGATACGTAGCATCCATAAATCGAATTCGTTGCTATTCAGAACAGGTGCTTTGTTGATTGCAACATCAGCCATGATGTTTATCTTGATTCTTGCTTATGAGGATTATCAACCTGTTGATTAATGGATCTAAAGCACCTCCTGTGCTTTGATACCACTTTTCAGGATCAAATAAGCTAATATAACTTATAGTTTGCCTTCGTTAAGATCTTGATCTATTAAAGAAGTTCAGCAGCGGATGAACACTTTAATATTAACGAGTTATCGAACAATAAATATCATAAGAATATGAATATGAAAGAACAATAATATTGTCGAATGTTAAGCCTCAATTGTATTAATCAAGATATCAATACAACATGTTTTCTATCTTACAAGGATCTATCTATTTATAAACCTTGAGGCCGCCCTATCTAAATAGGAAACTTCATCTAATTACAAAAGGAAACATAATCTAATTCTAACTCTATCTATTAGATTTGTTCTTGCACGACAAGAGTCAATCCGTATTAACTTGTAGTCAACCCGTAGTAACTTGTACCATCCGTAGTAATGAACACTTCCGTATTAACTTTTTGAACAACCGCATTAACTTGTCTTCCGTAGTAACTTCTTAATAGCTTCCGTATTAATCTTGTAAGTTACTTTATCCGTTGTTAGAAGTATTGTTTAGGAGTTAAACTATTTTGACTAAGCTATAACCCAACAGGTGGTGGCTATTTGCAGTTCTTAATTGACGACTTAAATTGAGTTAAGAGGTGAGATCCTTAAGCTCGTGGCATAAAATGGAATGAAACATGCTTACATGACACTTATTTCTTGTTCACTAGTGTCATTAGTAAGTCATATAATTATCTAGGAATCGAACTTGTAATGCAATTAGTGCTTGTCACTTACCTTTTTGAATAACACCATCCCTAGCAGATCAACTAACGGAATTGTGTTATGTCATCTAGGGTCCTAATCTTATGAAAATTAATTGTTTATATGTTTAAACTATGGTTATTTAATTTTCATTAAGGAATATTATCGAAAATACAAAATTTTGAACTTTCATATGTTTTGTAGAATGTCAAACAATCCAACACAAACTTGAATTATTCAGCTTTCATGTCGATGCTAGAAAGAGAAAAACTTTCTGGATCAAAAAAATTCAATGACTGGTATCCTCAACTAAGGATTGTAATTCGAGTTGAAAAGAATATGAACGTTATTGAAAAGCAGGTGATCCATGTTCCTGCTGAAACCGCAATTGTTGCGAAATTGGCAACATACACTACTAGTATGATCATTATAATGAGGTTCCTTCTTTGATGATCAACATCATGTCTCTCCAACATTAAAAGCAGTTTGAACACCACAATCCTCATGACATACTCAACGAGCTGAAACCCATGTTTGAAAAACAAGTTGAACTTGAATTTTTTGATCTCATTCAATCACATCATACAAACATGAATCAAGGACTCCCGTTGGCTCATATGTTCTATTGATGAAGATCTATTTGTATCAACTGGAATGCTTCAACTATGTATATCCTAAAGTTGAAGCAGTTAGTATGATCCTCGTTTCCATTTCTAAGGATTTCTAGGGTTTGTGCGAAACTAAAGTATGCACAACATGGGGAACACAAGTTGAACTTCATGATATGCTTATTGAGTATGAAAAGGGCTTACCCAAGAAATTTACCACACCACAACTCCTTGCGATTCAAGGTGGTAGGATCTAGAAGAAGAAACCACAAGATATTGGAAAAGCTCAAGATTATGGAAAGGGTAAGCAAGTTTCTTATGTCCCCAAAACCAAGCAAACCCCACCAACTAAGAAAGAGCATGCGACAAAGGATGAGGCGTGCCGCCCCTGCAAAGAGGTTGGTCACTGGAAGAGGAATTGTCTGATCATTATGCCTAGTTTATGAAAAAGAAGAAGAAGTAAGCCGGTTTTTTCCGTCCTTTATAGACTTGGAGGAAGAAAGAAGTTGAACATTAAACTTTATACTTGTATGTGGCCAATAGTGTACGTGCAGGTGTAAGAAGCTAAGGGAAGTTTTGACGTAAACAATTGTCATTATGCACCTCCTATTACTAGGGGTGTTATTTCAGTTTCTCTTTTGAAAGACAATGGTTGCATCAATTTTTTTTTACGGATTATGGAACTTGAGGTTTTAAGAATAATATTCATTATCATAATGTTATTCCTTGAAATGGTATTTTTGAAATTGATATACATTATCATGTTTCAAATGTTAATTTACATATTATGTTAGCAACAAAAGAGTCAAGTCTAACTTGGACTCTACTTATCTTTGGCTTTGTCGACTTACTCCTATAAGAAAGAAACGCATTGAAAAGCGTCAACGCGATGGGATTTTGAAATAGATTGATGGTGAATTATTTAATAGATGTGTATCTTTCATACAAGGTAAGATCGGTAGGAAACAATTTTTCGCATAAAACGGAAAGGTACCGATCTACATTGAATAATACATATTGATATTTGTGGTCCAATTAGACATGTGTCAAGACAAGGAGCTAGCTACTTCATAACCTTCACATATGATTTCAGTCGTTATTGTTATATTTACTTGTTTAAACATAAACATGAAGTCTTTAAAACATTTAAGATCCATAAGAATGAAGTAGAAAATCAACTCGGGAAAACCATGAAGATCATTCGTTCGGATTGAGGCGGTGAATACTTAAGCTAAGAGTTTAAGGATTATCTTAAAGCATGTGGAATTTTCCAACAACCTACCCTTCCATACATACCATAACACAATGGCATGTCAGAGAAGAGGAATCGAACCCTGCTTAACATGGGTAGATCCACGATGAACCTTACAACTCAGTCATTCTCGTCTTGGGATTATGCTCTATTGCTTGGTGTACGCATTCTCCATATGGTTTCAACTAACAAGGTTAATAAGACACCATATGAACTATGATATTGAAAACTCTCTAATTTGTCTTAGTTGACGGTATGAGATATTAGGCGCTTTTAAAGCGTGATTCAAAATGTAGTAAAAATGCTCCTTAGTTACTATAATAATGTAGTAAAAATGGTTTATATAGAAATAAATTATATATCAACTCTAAACTTTTACACAATTAGTTTGATAAATTTAATAACAAATTCAAAATACATAAAACTTTCAAAGAAAAAAAAAACTCATTTGTTCCCCCTCCCCATGCTTCTAAGTGTTGTATATCTGTTTAAAACTTTTATTTTATTACAAATATTTTTTAAGATATGTTATTTATTTTAGGATAATTGATTTATTGTAGAGTTATGTTAGATAAATCGATCGAATGGCATTCAAAGTCATAAGTTATTGCTTCGCAAGACTCGATGTTTTTTTCAACAAATGTGACATCTTTTTATAATTCTACTCTTATTATTTATTTAATTTTTCTTAAATATGATTCAATTTACACCAATAGCCTAAAAAAGTAATATATGTTTTCGTGTATGAATCACCCGTTTGTGTGCTCTACATAGGAAAAGAAACAAACAAAAACAAGAATTTAATCAATATCTACGCGTACTTTTACATAGAATTTTAGTTAGATATGAAATTGATACAAATAATTTTGAACAAAATAAGTTTGAACAAATAAATATCAAAGGAAAAATGAAAATATTGTAAAATATAATATCAAAGAAAATAATATTGAAGAAAACAGACAACTGATAATTTTTCCTTCAAACATTTTTATAGAAAATAATGTTTAACAAATTATTATTTTAGCTATATATAGTAGAATATCACCAATATAATAAATGTTTTAAATTGATATAGATATCAGTTTAGACAATCTGCTAAGTTAAACTTTGAATGTTAAACTTGATTAGATTCCAAACCTCTAAAATAATTGTTGTCTACGAAATACATATTTTGACCCTTTCGTTCGGAGTATCCGTAAACTCGGCACCGACATGTGAAAGAGTTCGAATTCTCAACAAAGTGAAATTTTTTAATTTTAATATTTTGGTTTAAGATTAGGATATAAAAGAAGTTTGAGTTACTTCCATAATTCGATAGAAAAATTGTTCTTTCGTTTAGAGGATGTATTTCATTGATTTCGCCACGAAAATGAAGAATATGGTTAAACTAGATCTAGAATTTTTTAACTTTTAGTTATTGAATTGTATATGCCTATAGGTGATAAAATGTAGAGAAAATGTAGTTTTAAACTTTTGTCAAACTCTTTCTTAAGAGACAGAAAAAAGTGTGGTGTGTGATAGATGAAGGAAAATGGAATTAATGGAAGATAAAGTGTATAATAGTCTATTCACTTTACTCTTTAGTTTATTTGTTCTAAAAAACAATTGTCCATTTTTATAATAATTTTGAAAATTAGTAAATATAGAAGTTAAAGTATACTAATGTAACACCCCGCCATTTCATGCCCACGATATTGTCCGCTCTGCCACATCAAGGCTCACGGATTTGTTTTTGGCTGAGCTTCCCAGGGGGTCACCCATCCTGGAACTACTCTGGCCCAAGCACGCTTAACTACAGAGTTTCTAAGCTCTGTAGTGTCTGTAGCCACCAAAACGCGTTGTGTCATGAAAGGCTAAAGGTTTACTCATATACCCAGCATCACTCTTGTGCACGGGGGATGTGGGATTTGCCTAAGGTGTCACAAACACCCCCACTCGGGACTCAACGTCCTCGTTGAGGTTTGCCCCACCATCCCAAACGTCACAAGAGTGGCTCTGATACCACTTGTAACACCCCGCCATTTCATGCCCACGATATTGTCCGCTCTGCCACATCAAGGCTCACGGATTTGTTTTTGGCTGAGCTTCCCAGGGGGTCACCCATCCTGGAACTACTCTGGCCCAAGCACGCTTAACTACAGAGTTTCTAAGCTCTGTAGTGTCTGTAGCCACCAAAACGCGTTGTGTCATGAAAGGCTAAAGGTTTACTCATATACCCAGCATCACTCTTGTGCACGGGGGATGTGGGATTTGCCTAAGGTGTCACAACTAACTCGTCATTTTGATTTTAATAGATTTTAATTATTTAAACTTTAAAAGTAAATTATGTATTTACTGTAGAGGTAAATAGGAATTTAATAAAAAAAACATATCATTAATTACAATTTTCTATTTGTCATCTTTTGTTTTTCATACATACTTATTTTCACACGTAGGGAGTAGTATATAAATTAAAAACGTGTATAAATCAACTTCCTTGTTTTAGTCAACTTTCTTTTATTTAGGATTTATCCATGTACGAAATTTACACATCTAGTTAAATATATATATTCGTTATTATAAATGATGCAGATTATGGGTTTTGTGATTTTTAGGTCTCTTAATATTTAAGAATATTTTTTGTGTGGATGTTTGGTTCTTTGGGTGGAGCTTTTGCTCTCCTTGGTTGTAACTTGATGCTCTTATAATGATTAATTTCAAAGAATGAACTTCAAGCTCTTGAGTTGGAAGTTTGAACTTACATGGAATACTGTTGAGGGGCGGAAACGATTTTTGTTTTTTCTTCTTCCTCAATCTAATGAAGACACAAACTGAAGCCATTACTATAAAAGCAATGACCGTAAGAATAACAATCACTATTACAACAGTTTGTGTTGTGTTTTTCCTTTTGCCTGCAAAATTTGAAAAAATGTGAGAAAGAGTTATTTTCACATTAAATTTTGATTTAGATTATATATTTTTGATGTTCTTTATCCGAGTTGAGGTGAAAGCGTTATGTTAGATTATATATTTTTGATGCATGGATGAATATTAGAGAGATTTCAATAACAACTTAAACTATTAATAGATTTAAAAATTATATAAATTTTGTACAAAATTCATAGTGTATATATTATTGAAAATTTAATTTAATTAATAGGAGAAAATTCTATAAATATCATACTACAATTTAAATCTAATTAAATGTAATTAAAGATACACATTTTTTATTTTAAAAAGTCTTTAGATGATATCTTCAATTTTAATTTGATTTCTAATAAAGACAAAGGAGCCGAAATTTTGATTGGTAATGTTCATGAATTATGCTATAATATGCCTAATATGTTTGAATAGAAATGCATGGAATAATATTTGGTCATGGTTTTATTGGCAATTTAAATTTTTTCATCAAATTTAATCAATAATGAAAAATTAAATTAGAAACGGCAACCTAGCAATTTAAAACCCATAATCTATTTACTTAAAAAACGTGAGTTTAGACAAAAATTTGAAATAGTTAAACTAAGAATAAAACTTATATTTATAATAAATCTATAAATAATTAAAAAACTTAAGAAATAAAATTGAATATATATAGCTAACTAAATATAAGTATATTTTTAATATTATTATCTTCATGAGTCAATTAATGAAGAGATTTACATAAATTAATCTATAAATATTTTAGACTACTCCTTTAGACAAATTCTTTTACTTATTCTTTTTGCTACTTTCTACTTTCCTCCTTAACGAGAAGTAAAAAGAACATACTTGATCTTATCTTTAACAACTTATGATTCGACGAAATATAAAGATAGTCATTATGGTTTGACGAAGTATGGTTATTCTACAGGAAGCATAGTGCTCATATTTCGTAACATGACATAGTTCAAAGATGCATGAGTTATACATTTTAAATGTATTATTAGGTTTCCGACGGAGCACACCCATTTTCCATAATACGACATGGCCTACAAAACACGTTTAATAAAACAATTACACACCTCCTAATATTAACTGAATGAAAATTATTTATAGCCCGAAGAGATGAACCAAAAACCGTTATAGAATTGTTCTTTATATTGTCGGAGAGTCCGAACTAGAAACTATGAACATACATATAGTAATGAGAAACTACATGTGACATTCGCGAATTTCTAGGTATACTTCTAATGACCCGTATTCGTTTTATTTATTCATGATTATGTTTTGACCCTATTGTACCCCTTTTATGTTTTTATCGTATTCGTATTTCTCGTATTTTATGAGTATCGTATTTGTATTTTATGCGTATTTAAGTTTGTCGGGTGTATTTTATGTGATTCGGACCTTTATGTCGGGAACGTTTAGTTCTAAGTGCCTTTAGTATAAAGTCTAGTATGCTCTTAAGATAAGTTTAGGGGTTTTATGCCTTATTTATACGATTAAGATTAACGTTAAAAATTATTACAATTTTAGTCCTTCAAGAATTTTATTACAAACCTAGTCATATGGGATTTTTCTATTACAAAAATGGTCCTAAAGTATCCTACCAACTTTTTGTCTTGTCCTACACCAACCATTTTGTCTTATTCTATCACCTCTACCAAACAAACACACCATTTCACCCTTTCCTTTCTCTCTCTAGAAAAACACACACACAAAAGCTCTCCCTTCTCTCTAAAATATCTCAAGATCCGACCGTCGAAATTCAATTTTGAAGCTTGTTTATCGTTCACCACGTTCATCTTCATCATCCCTCCGAACTTCATCTCGATCGGGTAAGTATTTCTTTGATTTTGTTTGAAACTTTATTATTTTGATTCAATCTCAAAAACACCACTTTTCACCATCAAAACCCGAAATTTATTTAGGGTTTATGTACCTAAACATATTCTGGACATAGGATTTCAATATTTGATGATTTTGAAACCTAAAAACACTCGAAACCGTATCCCGAAAGTAATTTTCGTAAAACCCAGTTACGTCACGTAACTGTGTTACGGGAACGTAACTCAGTTACGAACACGTAACTATATTACGTGAACACGTAACTGTGTTACGGGAACGTAACTCAGTTACGAACACGTAACTATGTTACGTGAACACGTAACTGTGTTACGGGAACGTAACTCAGTTACGAACACGTAACTATTTCTCGTAATTATCCTTGTGTCACGTAACTATCTTCTACCACGTAACTAATCACGTAACTAAGTTACGTGGGCGTAACTCCCAGTTACGCCAGCGTAACTAGCTGCTGTATTTTCGAAACGTTTGAAATCTTGTTAAATCGATGTTCCTGTTAGTCATTTTAAACTCGTATAAAACGTTAATCGTTAAGGCTTACCCCACTAGACTTAGAGATACTCAGACATATTTATTTACGTGATGATTAGGGCACTTAGACGTGGAAGCTTGACCGTATTATATTATTACCCGACTTATCGTTGTTTGGATTGCATTGCTATTCTGTGAGTTATTCGCTGCCCTTTTTCCACTTTTATATTTTTGGGCATGATTAGCGTTGTATAAATGTATTTTATGATATATATATATTATGATTATGTATTATGGATATGAATGCTTTAGGTTAGTCTTACCCTAACTTGTACCGCCTTTGTGGTAGTACGAGGCCCCGTATACACACCTGTTAGCTTTTAGCCGCCGGTTTATATATATAGCGCTATATGGGTCTAACAAGCCCTCATTGTTAACACGATGGATGATGGATGCGCCCTGTCCGTGTTAGCAATGTTATGACCGTTGATTTCGAGGACAACCTAGCTTAAGACACTAGGTGGGGTTAGTTGCCAGTATTGTTATGGTTCAGGTGTACCGTATGTATCTAAAGCTATTATCTATCCAGTATGGTATTTTTATGATTTAATCATGGTATTCTTATGGTATTTGTATTATTATATTATTAAAAAGTTTTGTATACTTCAAGTATGCTTTGAAACATCATTTTCCGAATGACTTATTTTCAAATCATATCACTTTTGGGTCAAAACATATTGAAACTTTTATACTATTATGTTTTTATTAATTATTGCGAATAATTCACCAACTTTATGTTGACGTCGTATTTTAACGCTTTTCAGGGATTTGAGGTTACCTTTTTGATGTTATGCTTTGGTGGCTACGTGGATCACATTGCTTGGAATTTATTTTGTTTTTATTAATTCCTTAGTATCCCAAACTCTGTAGCCGTATTTTGATATATTTCCGGATGATTGTAATAAGTATATTATTTCAGACTTATTTATCTATGTTGATTATGTATGGTTTACTTATGTTGATGTAACCTTTGAATCTCTGATACCGTATTCTCTGTACACCTCGGTTCCGCCTTATGCGGGGTGTGACAGAAGTTGGTATCAGAGCCAATGGTTATAGCGAACTAAGTGACCTTACGGAATCACTTAGACTATGACCTAGGCTTTTGGACCTATCTGATTTACTCTATGTGCGCATTTCTTTCTTTTGTGGGCCTGTATGTGATTTGTATGCTTATTGTGCTTTTATTTTGCATTTTATGCTATGAGGCCTGTTTGTTTTAGTCGCACATCCGGTTATCGTTCTGATTTATTTTGTTGACATTCGTAGAAGATGCCGCCAAGGAGAACTTCTACTAGGTCTACTTCGGCCGTCACTGCTACGAGAAGGTCGACGAGGCGAGGTAGCGCCAGTACGAGAGCGGGTGCTACGACTCAGAATACCACTGCTGCCCCCAATGCTACTACCACTACTCCGAATATCAGTCAGTTGATTGCGGAGGCAATACCCGTGATTGTGGCACAACTCAAGGAGACACCGGTGCAGGATGCTGACATAGGGTTTGTAGAACCTGTGATGCAGGATATTGGATCAGAAGGTACGGCGTCTGGGCGCGATGGTTCTGATGTGGGAAGAGCAGTGCATGTGGGAGTCGGTGGACCGAGTATCGTTATTGAGGATCCACCCCGAGGCTGTTCGTATAAGACTTTTCTGGATTGCAAACCTACTGAGTTTAAGGGTAATGAGGATGCGGTTGCTACCCTGCAGTGGTTTGAGAGGATTGAGTCTGTGTTTGATGTTTCAGGATGTGCTGAGGAAAGCAAAGTTAAGTATGCTACGTTCTTGTTCCAGGGTAAAGCCCTAACTTGGTGGAACTCGGTGAAACGGGTTCAGGGCCGAGCTGCTGTTGCCTTGATGAGTTGGGAAAATCTGAAGGTTATGATGAGGAAGGAGTATGTGCCGTCATCTGAGACGCAGAGGTTGGAGAATGAGTTGTGGAACCTGACTATGCAAGGTTCTGATTTTCGCGGGTATGCGAATAGATTTTACGATTTGTGTGTTTTGGCTCCTCGTTTGGTTCGCACGGAGGATGAGAGAATTGAACGCTTCACTCAAGGGTTGCCCCAGACTATGCGGGACCACATTATTTCTCACCGTCCGGGTACTCTTCAGAGTGTGGTTGATATTGCTGGTCGGTTGACCGCAAGTATGATCCGTGGTGGTGTTCTTCAGCCGGTTGTGAGCCGAAGAGATTCTGGTAGATCTGACAGGAGAGATATGGGTAGTTCGAGGAAGAGAAGTCGTGGTCAGGATCAGAGACCCCAACTTCCTCATGTGTATGCTTTGACAGGTTCTGGAGCTGGTTATCAGGGCAGGCGCCCGAAGTGTGGTACGTGCGGCAGTGCTCATGCAGCAAATGTGGCTTGTTGGGTTTGTAAACGATGCAAGAAGTTAGGCCACACCGAGCAGTTTTGTGGAATGGCTACTGGAGCATGTTTCGAATGCGGAGAAGTAGGTCACCGCCGTCATCAGTGTCCCAAGCTTATAGCACCTACTTCCCTTCCTACTCATGGTGCTGGTACTAGTGCAAGAGGAAATCCTGCCAAAAGCCGAGCTTTCTCCATGGAATCTTCCGAGGCTCACCAGGATCCTACTGTAGTCACTGGTACATTTCTTGTCGATGATTATCCTGCTTTTATCTTGTTTGATTCGGGTGCCGATAGAAGCTTTATATCTAGTGATTTCCGCCCCTTAGTAAACCGTGCTTCTAGTCCTTTAGAGCCTGCTTATGAGGTAGAAACAGCTGATGGTAGATGTGCTTGTGTTAGAGAAGTTATTCGTGATATTCCCCTCGTATTAGCCGATATTCCTTTTTCCATCGACCTTATTCCTATGAAACTCGGTAGTTTCGATCTTGTATAGAGGCGAAATAGTTTGTCATGAGAAGCTTATTCGTGTTCAGAAGCCGGATGGAGATCAGATGAACGTACACGGAGACAAGACAGGGAAACGCCTTAAAGTCATTTCTAGTTTGAAAGTTCGCGACTATATCCGTCAAGGTTGTTCCTTATATCTCGCTCACTTAATGAAGAAAGATTCTACGATAAAGATTGATGGTGTACCGATTGTTCGCGAGTATTCTGACGTTTTTCCCGAAGATTTGCCTGGACTCCCTCCTCAGAGACAAATCGACTTTCGTATTGATCTTGTTCCTGGAGCAGCGCCTATTGCTAAAGCTCCGTATCGTTTGGCTCCTTCCGAGATGCTCGAGTTGTCCAAGCAAATTCAGGAACTGGTCGATATGGTTTTTATCCGTCCTAGTTTCTCCCCGTGGGGTGCTCCTGTCCTCTTTGTTAAGAAGAAGGATGGCTCCATGCGTTTATGTATTGATTATCGGGAGTTAAACAAGCTGACTGTGAAGAACCGTTATCCCCTTCCTCGTATTGACGACTTGTTCGATCAACTTCAGGGTTCTTGCTATTTCTCTAAGATCGATCTTCGCTCTGGTTATCATCAGTTGAGAGTTCAGGAAGATGATATACCTAAGACCGCTTTTCGTACTCGATATGGTCATTATGAGTTCATGGTGATGCCGTTTGGTCTGACAAACGCCCCTGCAGCATTCATGGATCTAATGAACCGTATTTGTCGTCCGTATCTTGACAAATTCGTTATCGTATTCATCGACGACATTCTGATCTATTCCCGAAGTCGCAAGGAACATGAAGAGCATTTGCGTCTTGTTCTAGAAGTGCTTCGAAAGGAAAAGTTGTATGCGAAATTTTCTAAGTGCGAGTTCTGGTTATCCGAAGTTCAATTCCTTGGCCACGTGGTTAGCGCGAAGGGTATTCACGTTGATCCTGCTAAGATTGAAGCTGTTAAAAGCTGGGTTGCACCGAAATCTCCGACCGAAATCCGTTCGTTTTTGGGTCTTGCTGGGTACTACCGTCGATTCATCGAGAACTTCTCCAAGATCGCTTCGCCTATGACAAAGTTGACACAGAAGGGTGAACCATTCGTTTGGGGTTCCGATCAGGAGAGAGCCTTTCAGGTATTGAAGCAGCGGTTGTGTGACGCTCCTATTCTTAGTCTGCCAGTTGGTTCCGAGAATTTTGTTGTTTATTGCGACGCTACGCACAAGGGTCTGGGTTGTGTGCTTATGCAGAATAGTAAAGTTATAGCTTACGCTTCACGTCAGTTGAAAGTCCATGAGCAGAATTACACGACACATGATCTAGAATTGGGAGCCGTCGTATTCGCATTGAAGATTTGGAGGCATTATCTGTATGTTACCAAGTGTACTGTATTTACCGACCACAAGAGTCTTCAGCACATATTCGATCAGAAGATGCTGAACATGAGACAACGACGCTGGGTTGAGTTATTGAACGACTATGATTGCGACATTCGCTACCACCCTGGTAAGGCGAACGTTGTTGCTGATGCACTAAGTCGTAAGGAAACCGTCAAACCAGTCCGTATCCGTTCTATGATGGTATCTATTCAGACGAGCTTGAAGGCTCGGATTATTCAGGCACAAGAGGGTATTATGACAGAGGGCCGTGTTAAAGAGGAAAGGTTGTATAAGTTGGCGTTGGAATTAGAACCGAAGGAGGATGGAGTTATGTATTTCCTCGAGCGTATTTGGGTTCCGATTAGTATCCGTCAGTTGATTCTGGACGAAGCCCATAAGTCTAACTATTCCATTCATCCGGGTTCCGACAAAATGTATCATGACTTGAAAGAGTTCTATTGGTGGCCGGGTATGAAGCGTGAGATCGCCGAGTATGTTAGTCGATGTTTGACCTGTTCCAAAGTGAAGATTGAGTATCAGAAACCGTCTGGGCTACTCCAACAACCGAAGATTCCCGAGTGGAAATGGGAGCGTATTACTATGGATTTTGTTACGAAGCTTCCGAGATCTTCGAATGGTTATGACAGTATCTGGGTTATTGTTGACCGATTGACGAAGTCTGCTCACTTCCTACCGATTCGTGAGAATTATCCGATGGAGAGATTCGTGCGTTTATATATTGCAGAGATTGTATCGAAACACGGAGTCCCTGTATCGATTATTTCCGATCGTGATGCTCGTTTCACCTCACGATTTTGGAAGACATTCCAGACTGCTATGGGTACAAGGTTAGATATGAGTACCGCCTATCATCCGCAGACCGATGGTCAGAGTGAGAGAACTATTCAGACTTTGGAAGATATGCTACGAGCCTGCGCAATTGATTTTGGTGGTAGTTGGGACGTTCATTTGCCGTTGATTGAGTTCTCGTACAACAACAGCTATCACACGAGTATCAAGTGTGCACCTTTTGAAGCTTTGTATGGCCGCAAGTGTCGATCGCCTGTATGTTGGGCAGAAATTGGAGATAGTCAGATTTCTGGTCCGGAGATTATACAAGAGACCACTGACAAGATCTTCAAGATCAAGGAACGATTAATTACTGCAAGAGATCGACAGAAAAAGTATGCTGATAAGCGCAGGAAGCCTCTTGAGTTCAGTGTTGGAGATATGGTATTATTGAAGGTATCTCCATGGAAAGGGGTTGTCCGATTCCAAAAGCGCAGCAAGCTAAGTCCGAGATACACGGGTCCGTTCAAGATCTTAGCCCGCGTCGGCCCAGCTGCGTATAGACTAGATTTGCCGGCAGAACTGAGCAGCGTACATAATGTATTTCATGTATCTCAGTTGAAGAAATGCCTGGCTGACGAAACGTTATTAGTTCCGCTTGAGAAACTCCAGATTGATGATAAGCTTCATTTCGTTGAGGAACCGATCGAGATCGTTGCTAGTGATGTTAAGCGTCTACGACGAAGTAAGATCCCGATTGTCAAGGTTCGTTGGAATTCCCGTTTTGGAGCTGAGTTCACGTGGGAACGCGAAGATGAAATTATGTGGAAGTATCCTCACCTTTCCCCCGGAAGTAGTACCAAGTGATAATTTCGAGGACGAAATTTCTTTTTACTTGGGGAGACTGTGACATTCGCGAATTTCTAGGTATACTTCTAATGACCCGTATTCGTTTTATTTATTCATGATTATGTTTTGACCCTATTGTACCCCTTTTATGTTTTTATCGTATTCGTATTTCTCGTATTTTATGAGTATCGTATTTGTATTTTATGCGTATTTAAGTTTGTCGGGTATATTTTATGTGATTCAGACCTTTATGTCGGGAACGTTTAGTTCTAAGTGCCTTTAGTATAAAGTCTAGTATGCTCTTAAGATAAGTTTAGGGGTTTTATGCCTTATTTATACGATTAAGATTAACGTTAAAAATTATTACAATTTTAGTCCTTCAAGAATTTTATTACAAACCTAGTCCTATGGGATTTTCTATTACAAAAATGGTCCTAAAGTATCCTACCAACTTTTTGTCTTGTCCTACACCAACCATTTTGTCTTATTCTATCACCTCTACCAAACAAACACACCATTTCACCCTTTCCTTTCTCTCTCTAGAAAAACACACACACAAAAGCTCTCCCTTCTCTCTAAAATATCTCAAGATCCGACCGTCGAAATTCAATTTTGAAGCTTGTTTATCGTTCACCACGTTCATCTTCATCATCCCTCCGAATTTCATCTCGATCGGGTAAGTATTTCTTCGATTTTGTTTGAAACTTTATTATTTTGATTCAATCTCAAAAACACCACTTTTCACCATCAAAACCCGAAATTTATTTAGGGTTTATGTACCTAAACATATTCTGGACATAGGATTTCAATATTTGATGATTTTGACACCTAAAAACACTCGAAACCGTATCCCGAAAGTAATTTTCGTAAAACCCAGTTACGTCACGTAACTGTGTTACGGGAACGTAACTCAGTTACGAACACGTAACTATATTACGTGAACACGTAACTGTGTTACGGGAACGTAACTCAGTTACGAACACGTAACTATTTCTCGTAATTATCCTTGTGTCACGTAACTATCTTCTACCACGTAACTAATCACGTAACTAAGTTACGTGAGCGTAACTCCCAGTTACGCCAGCGTAACTAGCTGCTGTATTTTCGAAACGTTTGAAATCTTGTTAAATCGATGTTCCTGTTAGTCATTTTAAACTCGTATAAAACGTTAATCGTTAAGGCTTACCCCACTAGACTTAGAGATACTCAGACATATTTATTTACGTGATGATTAGGGCACTTAGACGTGGAAGCTTGACCGTATTATATTATTACCCGACGTATCGTTGTTTGGATTGCATTGCTATTCTGTGAGTTATTCGCTGCCCTTTTTCCACTTTTATATTTTTGGGCATGATTAGCGTTGTATAAATGTATTTTATGATATATATATTATGATTATGTATTATGGATATGAATGCTTTAGGTTAGTCTTACCCTAACTTGTACCGCCTTTGTGGTAGTACGAGGCCCCGTATACACACCTGTTAGCATTTAGCCGCCGGTTTATATATATAGCGCTATATGGGTCTAACAAGCCCTCATTGTTAACACGATGGATGATGGATGCGCCCTGTCCGTGTTAGCAATGTTATGACCATTGATTTCGAGGACAACCTAGCTTAAGACACTAGGTGGGGTTAGTTGCCAGTATTGTTATGGTCCAGGTGTACCGTATGTATCTAAAGTTATCATCTATCCAGTATGGTATTTTTATGATTTAATCATGGTATTGTTATGGTATTTGTATTATTATATTATTAAAAAGTTTTGTATACTTCAAGTATGCTTTGAAACATCATTTTCCGAATGACTTATTTTCAAATCATATCACTTTTGGGTCAAAACATATTGAAACTTTTATACTATTATGTTTTTATTAATTATTGCGAATAATTCACCAACTTTATGTTGACGTCGTATTTTAACGCTTTTCAGGGATTTGAGGTTACCTTTTTGATGTTATGCTTTGGTGGCTACGTGGATCACATTGCTTGGAATTTATTTTGTTTTTATTAATTTCTTAGTATCCCAAACTCTGTAGCCGTATTTTGATATATTTCCGGATGATTGTAATAAGTATACTATTTCATACTTATTTATCTATGTTGATTATGTATGGTTTACTTATGTTGATGTAACCTTTGAATCTCTGATACCGTATTCTCTGTACACCTCGGTTCCGCCTCATGCGGGGTGTGACACTACAAGAAATCGTTACCGTAATTTAATTTTTCGCCTCCACTCCATAATTCTTTTATGGTTCAGAAATAGCTAAACCATAAATTGTTACTGCATAATTCAATTAAGGACCCAAAAAAGAAAAACTATTAAAATTCTACATATATTATGGGATGAATGAAAGGTACTAGAACCGTCACCACATATAGAGCTTTTTAGGTCCGAAGAGCTGAACTATAGGGTGTTATTACATAATCCTATTTTATGGATCGAAGGAACGAATGAGGGCGACGGGAAACAAATAGGTATATAATAATTTTTTTCATAATTCGAATTGCGGAATCATATTTTTTTTAACCGCAAAATTCTTTTTACTGTCAAATCCAAACCAAAAAAAGCATTAGCACATACCTTTTTTTATGGGCCGAAAAAAGAGAAACATTACAACTTGTAAAATATTAATAGTATCGCCCAAAGGACCAAACATATATCATTACCACATAATTCTTTTTACAACTCAAAGACCCAAACCAGAAAATGAACACATAATTATTTTTAAGAACTAGTAGAGGTAATCTACACACACACACACACACACACACACATATATATATATATATATATATATATATATATATATATATATATATATATATATATATATATATATATATATATATATATTACGAGATGAATGGAAAATAACCTAAAACCATTATCGCGTGGAATTTTATTGAAAATCAATTTATAATTACCGCTGCATCACGCGGGTTATATACAACTATTAAATAATTTAACAATATAATGAATGTCGAAAAATCAATTCATCAATATTCAAAATGAAAGGTTTTAAGTTCAATTTTTCAATAGATACAAACGGGTAATAAAAATATATAATGTGTTTATCAGTACTTAAATAGTTAAACTGGAAATAATTTTGAAGGAAATCTATTAGTGAAAAGGCTAAAAAAACGACTTGTAACAATGAAAATCTTGTTTTATTTAAGATATAGATAAACAGATAAAATGATTTTTTTAAGGCATCTGCAATTGAAAAAAATTTCAAACAGTTTATATATGTCATGTCATTCATATGCTTCGTCCATATATTAAAGAAACTATTCATATAAAATGTCAAAAACACCGTATTGCATATGCTTCCTCCATATGTTATAGAAACTATCCACATGAAATGTAAAACTTTTAATGGATAAATATTCATATTATACATAACGCATTTGAGGTGTTTTTTTAATGTTAAAAATTAAGAATGAAATGACTAAATTTAACTATTCCTTCATTTTCTTCTTATCATTAATTTGTCAACACATATTTTCCTAATAACTATAAACTTTCTAAAATATATATAAATTAATATTTATTACTTAAAAATATTTAAATTCAATTTAAGTTTATATTTAAAGTTATAGTTATTTTTTACTCATTTAGCGTTATTGTCAATCATCTACAGTATTATATCATTTATTAATTTTTTTTTCCCCAATGCATTCTGCTCGTATAATTAAGGAGTTAGGATGATGGCATCCCTATTTTGTTAGGTTTACTTCCTATTTTTTTACTTTCTTTTTTAATTTTTCTTTTGGTTTTATTTAATTTTATTATTTCTATTTTTCTTTGTTGGTGTTTTTTTTTTATCATTTGTTATTTTATGTAGTTTTGATATAAACGTATATCTTTTACATCCATAATTAAAATATGATATGAAAGCCACTCATTTCTATTTTTATCTCTTATGTAACATGTGTTCCTATTACTATATTAAATTATTATTATAAATTATAAAATAAGTGTCAATTTTTTAAACTTTAACCAACAAATCTTAACTATATTATAAAACATTTCCTTCAAACTCTTAAACTCTTAAAATTTAAGTAATTGAAATTACTAATATACCCATTTTATACCTTTCATAAAATTTATCATCTAAAACAATTTACAATTAGTGACATTTAATTAATTACAACAATAACTAATAAATAATAATATATCTTTATATTTATCTTTATTAATATATAAAATTTTTTCACTTTTTATTAAAATTTTAAAGTTTTAAGTAATGTATAATTAGTAACATATTACTCAATGAATATAACATATAAACTAATCTTAATTTCCTTTAATTAATTCGATTACTAATTTCATAAAAAATATACACCAATATATTATAAAGGCAATTTAAATTAATTGATATAAACATTGTATTCATGTAACTATTATTTTTTAACTTTAAACGTTATTTGATGGAGTAAATTTTCAAATATTTGATTTATAATCTAAATTTTATAAAGTTAGTTGACATTGTGTGGTTCGTGTTGCTCTATAATTTTAGGAAGATGGTTATCATCAGAAGTTTATATATTCTTCTATTGGTCACCGATTTATCTTAATACCAATAAGCTGAGTAGTATTACATTTGATTCTTTTAAGATTAATAAACCTTATTACCATATTGATTATCATTCATTACAACATTCGAAAGTATGTGTTACCTAATGGATTAATGGAAACAGACTGAATTTGAATGTCTTGAACGAAAATATTTTTTCGGCTTGAAACCAGAACGATAAACGATTAGAAAACGTAGTTTCTGAATGGATTTTTAATTTCTTGTTGCATCGTTGAAGGAAAATTAGTTTTTGTTTATGGAAAACATGGGTTTATACGAGAATACTATTCAGGAAATATATTTAATTCTCTTTTTAACCGAACGTGAAATTATTAGACGTCACTATTAAAAAAACAAAATGATCTGAAAATTAGACTTTTGTTATGTTCGCAAATGAGCTTAATTTTCAAATAAGTCGAATTACCCGAATGGGTTGAATGATCCGAACGGAAAATATTCTGCGAGGGTGTTTGTTTCATGAAATCTATAAAAAAATTGAGTGAATTTGAATTGAATTCCTTTTCCATAACATGTTTGTTTGAAGTTTATGACGGAATTTAAATTCGTTGGAATCTAAATTTTTCTTTACTTACAAATTTGAGATTCCTTAGGGCAGTGGAGAAGAATTGAGAAAATCGATCATATGACATAATAATTATTATCGCTGAATGCTCGAACCATAAATTGTTACCACAACATTCTTTTTATATTGCCCGATGTGCCGAACTTTAAACTATTACACTCGATATATATGTAATGAAACAAATGATAAATTATCATAAATCATTACCCCACTGTAAGTTGTTGAATATGGTTTTTTTCATCCGCTGAATCGCACGAGTACCATACTAGTAAATATATAAATAGATAACATATAGGGCTTAGAAGGAACTTTATTTTTTTAGTTTAGATAAATTAATACGTATTACTTGCTAATCTTTTTGGAGTTAAAAAGAAATAGAAATTTATTTTTAGTAGGGTAACTATATATAAAAAAAGAAAGGAGTTAAAATTCGTACCTGGTGGTAGTAGAATCGACGGAAGTGGCTGTGGTTTGTTATAAGTATCGTTAAAAAAACGATATCCCTCATACCTAAGGGAACACTCTGGTATTGCACTTCTACCTCCAATTCTCCCATTAGCATAATCAGGAATCTGATTGATTAAATCCCCCAAACAATCACTACACTGCTGCTCCAATAAGTCTGGAGTACACTGAACAAGCCCGTAGATTTTTGAAAAATCAGGCAAAGTCCTGTTTCCCGTGGCAAACTTTAGTAACGGTCCACCGGCAGCAGCATCACGTTTCAACTCATTCAGCAACGGGCTTAGAGCCCAGTTGAACCGATTAGCATCCATCAAATGTTTCGTGTTTACCAAAGTGATAAAAAACTTTGATTTTTCAATAAACTTTGTGTTTCCCAGTATAGTCTGGTTGGTGTATATCAAGAAACAATTGTCATAGTATACTATTGCTTCCTTTTGGATAGGGCAAAGTTCTCTCAACTTAACAATCGAATCATTTACACAAGTGTTACACACATCTGGACTAGCGTCGCCTCGACAAAGTGCAACAGAATTAGCTATATCATTGCCATTGCCGATGGAGTGGTTGTAGAAACCAAAACCGGAGTTTGTGGTGGGGAGGATGGAGAGGGTTGTGTCGAGATTCTTTTGGTATGTACTGCCCACAGTATAGTTAACTGCTGTTTCGCAGAAATATGAAATCGGATCAGGTTGAGCTCGGGTGATGGTATCTATCAAGTATATGAAAATAAAAAAGAACAAAAGGAGAAGTTTTCTAGTGAGTATGGACATGTTTTGTTGTGGAAATAGACTGGAGTAGATGGTAGGGAATTTAAAGAATTGGATCGGAGGCCACATCCTCAATTACCCAAGTTTCCAGGAAATGACTTACCTATATTTCCACATAAAACAACACATGAAAAGTCAATTACCCAAGTTTCCAGGAAATAACTTAATATATTTCCACATAAAACAACCCATGAAAACATGATATTTTTTTCTTCTATTTTTAGCAAAATTAATTTATTAGAAATAGTTAACTAAACTTGAAGTAGTTACAATAAGAAATGATCTACATTGACATCATACATATACGATATAAAAAATTATATATCCATTAAAGTGAATTGGATAAAAAAAAAAGTGATAGTAGCATTAATTAATAAATAAAAAAAGCCACTAATTCCGACCCCAATTTTTTTCTTCATCTTTTATTTACGTTCGTCCTAATATTATTATTCTGTTTTTAAATAAATATGAATAGTTAAAATATAACAATTTTCGATTTTACCATTAAATATTTAATACTTTTTAAACTTTAAAAGTAACCGATTTCGAACAAAATAAGTAATCTAAAGAAAAAATAATCCTTAAATTTCATTTATTTTATTTGGAACATTTTTTTTTCTAAATATTTTTTGGAAAATTTGATAAATACAATATCTCTTTTCTTCTTTTGTCTAACTTTAAATATCGACTAGTGTTAATATGGTAAAGAGGAAATTAATCACTTCTCTCTAAAGTGGCAAGGCATGTGCATGTTCGAATGTCGGTCGGTCGGTCTTGACTCTTGACTTTGAATGCTTGTAACATTTTTCTCTCTTTTTGTTTTGAATGGTTGTTAACAATTGATTTTTGGGCTTCGGAGATTTTGGAAAACAACTGCGGAATTATAATGAACAGGAAGTAATTTATTCACAACAATTTTATCTAACGAGGTGGGGTGCCCGTATGTTGCTGCGGGTTAAATATCTATAATGTGTATCGTTGATTGTATAAAATAAATTATAGTGCGGCTAAAAATAAATAAATGAAGTCGTAGCTATTTTATCTAATATCGTAAATAAAAAAAACTAAAACCTAACATAAACACTCTAGTGTAATCTAAAAAGGAAAAATAAAACTTAAAAGTCGAAAAAACATAAGACAAATAAAGATCTAAAACTACAATTAAAAAAGTAAATAAAAAAAACTAAAACTTAATATAAACACTCTAGAAATAAAGATCTAAAACTACAATTAAAAAAGTAAATAAAAAAAACTAAAACACTCTAGAAATAAAGATAAAAAAAATAAGTAGCTGGGAGTTGGATTCGATCCCAGGTCATGTAGACAGCAGGAGGGAGTGTTACCACTCGGGCAAATGTTGTTTTGTTTATTATTTTGGTTGTTTTCCTATTTGATAATAAAGTTGGGGCGTGAGGTACACACACTATCAACAGTAGCCTCCATTTCCTTGATTTGTATATATATAAAATTCCAACAATTGTATATACTTTGACTACATAATCCCCACATTACCTTTTATAGAATTTTACCATTTAATCCTCCTAGTCTTACTTTTTAACATAAAAGATAGCTCTTTTATATGTCCCTTTAATTTTTCAGGTTGTAGCACCAATATTAACAATAACACATCTTACACTATATTTCTTTTAATCTAAATTTTCACAATTTTACATCCAGATCTTCATCTAAAATTAATAAAGCATATGATTTGAACAACATAATATGTGATAGTTTCAAGTGATTTGAACGACATAACAAGTTGTAGTTCAAAAGATTTTGCGATCATCTTTTGGGTCAAATATTGAGGGTAACTATTTCGAATGTGGTAGTTTTAAACGTATACTCGTTTCTATTACTTTTTAGATCCATGTCAACTAATTTAAACTAAAGATTTTAGGGGAATTTATTTTTGAATGTCTAATCTTATTATTGGTGCATCATTCAAAATTGATAGACTTTTATTTTTTTAGGTTTAGTGCCTGGTCAAATTTTACCTCTCTATAAGAAATTTCGAAGATCGACAAAGTGATGTACAGTAAGAAATTTTCGAAGAACGACAAAGTGATGTACATCTTGTTAATATTTATCTCTTCGTATAGGTTTTCTTTTTCAACTACTTCTTGTTTTAAAAGTTGTCAGTGTTTCTATTCGGTTTCGATCTTCAATCAATTTCCTTTTTTGGTTTAAAATATTTAATTTCTACGTTGAAAGAATTAAAGTATTAAAATATAAAGATCTTATAATGTGATGAACATAATTTTTAAATGGAAAAGATCATAACCTGGAAGATTGTTTAAAAATCTAAAAGATTGCAATGACAATTTCAAAGAATGCGAAACATCCGTTCAGAAAAAAGAAAAGTAAATGAAAAGAGATAAATATTAAAATTAATGAAGGGTAAAATAGTCAAGTAATGTGTATGACTAAAATTTGTTATGAATAAATCACTTCCGGTAATGAACAAGGAAAGCTTATTGAGGTTGACTCGTGTAATAGAATCTTTTCTTGTTCTTTCTTTCATATCACATTTATTTATTTATCTTTTCTTCTTACCCCTTCAACTTTTTCCGCGTATAACTCAAGAAAAACATAGTCAAGAATGAGGAATAACTTTGCATATTTGTCAAAAGTGAAACTTAGGTGCTGTTCTTTTGAACGAAATGTTTTTTTTCTCTGAATCTGAATACCAGCTCTGAATAATCAGAGGTGGTCTCTGGTTGAGAAAAGAGATATTTTATGTAGGGTTGTAGTAGAGGTAAAAAGAAGTTTTTTAATTTGTCCCTGGTTGGAAAAAAAAACAACAAAATTTTTAAAACCTTTGATCGGGTCAGAGGTCAGAGGTCAGAACCTATTCAAAACTTTTTTTTCAAAAAAAAATAGCACCTTAATTTGGTAAAACTTAAAAACAAATTAGACTATATTGTTAAGTAACAAAGAACATGTCCGTTACGTTTATGAACTTATTGCAAATCTATATATTAATATTTAGCTTAAACAATGATAACTAGTAGTAAAGATGGTGACTTCTAAGGAATATAAATGTAATATATGCAATAAGCCAATGACGACATTAAAAATTAGGTGTTTTAGATTATATTTGGGCGTTTGACAATCATCTCAAAATTATCATTATTTAAATTGAATGTAAAAATAAAATATTTTAACACATTTTTTCAGTTCTGGTTCGTTTATTCTCGTTATTCATTAATTTTCATCACTGTTTCTTTGTTATTCTATGTGAAATTAATCCAATCAGCTTATGAACTAGTTAAAGATCGGTATAATTGTTTATTAATCGATGGATAATCATACAGACAATACGCCTATAAATAGGCTAAGAGCTCTAGAAACCCTAGAGCCCGTGAGTCCATTGGGCTACACGCTGGGCTAGGCTATACATAAACACGTATACTCTAATATGCCCCCGTAGTTTGAACGGAAGAGAAACGTACGCTCAAACTGGATCGAAAATCATGAAAAAGAACTGAAGGAAGCCCTTTGGTGAAGATATATGCATTCTGAGAACTGGACGACAGATAAAGAAATCGGACGTGACCCATAACAACCTTTTCCCGAACAAAGTGGATGTCAATCTCGATGTGTTTGGTTAGAAAATGTTGAACCGGGTTCGTGGAAAGGTAGACCGCACTAATATTGTCGCAATAAACAATGGTGGCCCGATTGTGCAGGAAATGAAGCTCAAGTAGGAGATTGCGTAACCAACTAGTATCAGCCACGACATTGGCGACGCCGCGATATTCAAATTCGGCACTAGATTTAGAAATGATATGTTGTCGCTTGGGCTAGGCTATACATAAACATGTATACTCTAATATGCCCCCGTAGTTTGAACGGAAGAGAAACGTACGCTCAAACTGGATCGAAAATCATGAAAAAGAACTGAAGGAAGCCCTTTGGTGAAGATATATGCATACTGAGAACTGGACGACAGATAAAGAAATCGAACGTGACCCATAACAACCTTTTCCCGAACAAAGTGGATGTCAATCTCGATGTGTTTGGTTAGAAAATGTCGAACCGGGTTCGTGGAAAGGTAGACCGCACTAATATTGTCGCAATAAACAATGGTGGCCCGATTGTGCAGGAAGTGAAGCTCAAGTAGGAGATTGCGTAACCAACTAGTATCAACCACGACATTGGCGACGCCGTGATATTCAAATTTGGCACTAGATTTAGAAATGATATGTTGTCGCTTGGAGGGCCAGGACACTAAGTTGTCCCCTAAAAAGACACAATAGCCAGAGGTCGATCTGTGAGTGTCGGGACATCCTCCCCAATCAGCATCAGAGTAAGCAGTAAGACAGAGAGTCTTTGAAGCATATAACTGTAAGCCATGGTCTAAAGTGCCGCGAAGATATCGAAGAATGCGCTTGAGAGCATTGAAGTGAGGCTCCCGTGGGTCATGCATATATAAGCAAATATGTTAGAATTTGATTGATGAATGAACATCCAGTCACTTAAATGTTCAACTTGTAGTCCCAATAACATCTTTAGTTCACCCATCGCGCTCATCTCGAACCTTTCCTTCATAAGCTTCTCAAATTCCTTGCACATAGATATGTGTGTCGAACCGAAGATAATGTCATCCACATAAACTTGAACAAGTAGTTTTGTCTTGGATGATTCTTTGATGAGTAAAGTACTGTCGATACGTCCTCTCTTGAAACCGGCATCTAGTAGAAAAGTTGATAGAGTTCCATACCACAAATGTGGAGCCTGATAAAGTCCATACAAAGCTTTGTTGAGCTTGTAGACTCTATCTAGATGTTGAGGATCTTCAAACCCAGGAGACTGTTGGACGTAGACCGTATCATCATTTTTGTCGTAGAGAAACGCACTCTTCACATCGAGTTGATAAACAGTGAAACCCATGTGAGATGCATATGCCAAGAATAGACGAACGACCTCAAGACATGCAACGGGTGCAAACACGTCTTGAAAATCCAGTCCTTCTTCCTGATAGAATCCTTGCACTATGAGTCTTGCTTTATTTCTGTTAATGATGCATCGATCATCCCTCTTGCACCTAAAGACCCATTTTGTGCCAATGGCATATTCTCCATTTGGTAATTCCACAAGTGACCAGACGCAGAGTTTCTCAAATTGTGCGAGTTCTTCCTGCATAGCGTCCACCCAGTTGGCATCTTTGAGTGCCATTGAATGTTAGCAGGAACTTCTTGAGAGACAAAACTCATATACCGACATTTGCTATAATCCTCTGACAGTATTTCTGCATCATAAAATCCTTGTAGTTAAGTTCTTGTTTGTACACTTGCATTTGGATAGCCAAAAATGATTTCAAGGGGATGATCCTTGTTTATCCTTGACTCTTGGAGTTCAGTAGCCATTTCGTCATGGTCAGATTGATCATTAACTGCATAATCTTCTTCTTTGTCAACTTGTGTATGTTCTTCATCATCTTTTTCATCATCTTCGTCATCCTTGTTGACTAGTTCATCCTCTTCATGCACTTATTCAACAACCTCATGGATCACAACCATTCATGGAAAACCTAAATTTTCATCATCTGAAGACGAATAATGTTCTTCGGTTGAACTTGTGGTTGTCACACTAGTAGAAGAGAGATTAAAAGAATCAAATAGTGAATTATAATCGAATAAAACTGATGCAGCATTTTGTTTTTCGAAAGTGTAACTTGTAATTTCTAAGTTAAAAACAATTTCCACTTTTCGTTAAGTTTTAGATAAACTCGTTTATTTGCACACCCTTCAACGTATCCAAGAAAGTATCCTTGAACTGCTTTGGGTTCAAATTTTGTAGTATGATTTGTTTTCAAAACGGTGCATGGAGCCCCGAAATGTTCCAAACCAACAAGATTCGGTTTTCGACTATTTAGCAATCCATAACTAGTTTTGTTGAAACGTTTAACCGTTAACACTCGATTTAAGACATAGCATGCTGTATTGACAGCTTCTCCCCAGAAAATGACTGGTAAGTGCGAGTCAGCCAACATTGTTCTTGCGGCCTCGATGAATGTTTAGTTTTTCCTTTCTACAACTCCATTTTGTTGAGGTTCATAAGCTGCACTGTATTGTTGGATGATTCCATTTGTTAGATAGTAGAAGTTCACAGTTGAGTTCTTGAATTCGGTCCCATTATCACTTCTTAGACGTTTGACTTTGGTTTTGTAGACGTTTTTTATCATCTCAAAGAAGTTGATCAATTTTTCGGCTGTTTCACTCTTTCTAGTAAAAAAGAAGACCCAAGAGTAGCGAGAGAAGTCGTCGGTGACTACTAGACAGTAGTATTTCCCTCCAAAACTCTTTTCCTTGATTGGACCGAACAAATTTGTGTGCATAAGTTCAAATGGTGTTTCAATTGAGTTGAGTGCCTTAGACTTATAAGGTTGCTTGTGTTGCTTTCCAAGCTTGAATGGTACACACTTATCCTCATATGCGAACCTTTTTAAAGGTACTCCAGTTACTAACCCATTCTTCGTTATCTCATTCATCTTGCGAAAGTGTAGATGTGCCATCTTCCTATGCCAAATCATTGCTTCTTCACTCGTTGATTTAGACAATAAGCATGTGGACTCCAAGTTACAATTTGTAATTTGTGTTGTTCATATCCATAATATAAGTATTCTTTTGTCTTGGTTCCCTCATCAGTATAAGGTCCTCAGGAATCTCAATACCTGATTTCAAACTTAAAACCTCTTTCTTTGTGAAGTGAATAGGATTATCATTATCGAAAATTTGAGACACACTTAACAGATTTTGCTCCAATTGTTCAACAAAAAATACATCATTCGGTGTCACTTTTCCATTTGTCAAATTTCCAATACCAGTTATTTCTCCGTCTTTATCTCCAGCAAAACTAACTCTTCCTTTCTTTCCTGACTCAACGTTCATTAACAAACACCTTTCCCCTATCATATTCCTAGAATAACCACTGTCAACATAGCACGTGTTAATCAAACCGTGACTCGATTTCTGCACATCAAACGAAATTTATCAGTTTTCACGGGAACCCAGGCCATTACGGGCCTGGATTGTCCTTTATCGTCCACATATGTGAACTCTTCAAAAAAACAGTCGTTTCTTGTAAGAGTATTTTTAGCTTTAGGAGACACTTGACGATTAAACTTGGTGTACTAATGATTATTAGAGTTATTCACAACTCTATTACCCATCCAATTTTGCGTGTCATTTCAATTTGGGGGACAAAACTGACGTTGGACGAAGTTGTTGTTAAATTGTCGTGGTTGACTTTGAAATCTTGATTCAAAGTGATTATGTCTTAGTTTTGGAACAAACCTTTGTTGTGGACGTTGATAGTTGCTTTGACTGCCAAAACCCGGTCTATTATACCTACTAATTCTTTCTTTTGGCTCAACCCAGTTGTTATTTGGGTTTCTTAGAATTTGTACGAGTTTTGACGGGAATGAGTAAGCCTTTTGAGGTGTTTCTGTGCTTGCTGGTTGTTTACCTTTTGGCTCTTTTCTTTTATTTGAGCAAACAGAGGCTACATGTCCACGTTCACGACATTTGAAACAATTTAAAGTTTCCATTTTGTTTATTGTTTCATTTTCTTTTTCAATTTCTTGACACTTGACTTTATCGGATTCAACACTTTTACTTGAAACAAATGTTTTATTTAATGGTTTTTGTGTTGTTTTTTGACAATTTTCCGATTTTGTTTTCTCAGTGTTTTGAAGATTCACACTCTTCTTCTTTTAAAGGGAACTCATATTTAAAGAAACTAAAGTTTTTGTTAAACGGTGGTGGAGTTTCTTTATATTCCAACCCAACTACATTACCACTAGTTCTTTGACGACCCAGAATAGAGGTTAGAGTATTTGAAGAGTTTCTAAATTGTTCAATCTTTCTACTCTGTTCTAGCATTTTGACCTCACATGTATTTAACTCGTCAACTTTTTCGACATAAATTTTCTTTTGTTTTTCTAGACTTTCAAAAAGCATGTCAATTTTCATCATTTGACTACTAATTGTAGTTAGAAATTCATTTCTATCCTTGGCATTTTGATGAAGTTTATTTGCAAAATAATTTTTCAAGTTTACTTGATTTGCCAATTCGAATTTTAGGTCTTTATGTTGAGTTTTAAAGATGCTAGAGCCTTAGTCAAGTTTTCGTTTTGAACATTTAGTATAGTAAAGGACTTTCACAATTCTTTTGTAGACTTGACATCAAGAAGTACCTTCTTTTTCTCTGTCTTTTGGTTTTCCATGTTTGCAACGAAGTTTTCTTCTGGTATGTCGACCATACATGCGCAAGTCTGAGCTTCTTCACATTCATTACTCTCTATGTCCTCAGCATCGTCACTGGAGCTCATTTCACTAGTAGTAGAACTGGCTTCACTATCAGTAACAATTTCTTCAACAGAAGCCATTAAACCTTGATTTGCACCGTCTTTATCATCATAACAAGCTTTCCAGTCATAGGTACGATCTTCATGTTGAAAAATCATTGCCTGAGAGTTTAGGCTTCTTTGTTGTGGAGGTGTGGATCTAGATCGTTCTTGATTTGGATTGTATTCAACTTTTGGTTGTTGACATTCTCTAGCAAAATGTCCTGAACCGTGACAATTGAAGCAACGCTCCTTTGATTTGTCAAATCCAGCTTTGCCTGTTTGAGGACTTCGTCATGTTCTAGCCATAAATCTCTTTATTCTATTGGTAAGCATCGTTGTTTGCCATTGTAAGTCCATTTCCTCCAAGTCATCTTGATCCACTTGTGAAAAATCCTCATCCCACAATCCAGGATCAGTGATCTTTCCTTGAACATGGTTTCCATATGCAGCTAGAAAACATGATAAGATCTCCAAGGATTCTTCAGCTGATTTCACACTCATAGACAAGTTTTGATGAGTGTGAGTAGACTTTGACACCTCAGAGGTTTTTTCAATTAAAAGAAAAGATGTGATTCCTGTAGAAGGTTTTTCTTTGTCGGACAGGAAAGCCGTGACATCATTGTTTGATGTGCTTGTTTCTGGAATTTTCCCATAGTAAAGAGCTGGATTTTTGGCGTATTCTGGTGGTGCGTCAGCATTTGAGTTGGTCAAATCATAATCTCGCAGTTTTTCGATTATCGTTTCCAGTGTCAACTGGTCTTCAGCCTCGTCTTCTTCCTCCTCAATCTCATCTTTCATTAGATTAACATAAATCTCCCATCTTTTTGCCAAAGATTCAAGAAATCTTTCCCTTTTCTCATCTTCTATGTCTATAACATGGTTTTCCAATTCAGCAACAAGATGATAGAATCTGTTGATTGTGTCCTAAAGTTTATGTGGCTGTAGCTTTGAAAATAGCAAACTATCGTTTCAGCATATTTCCTTTATTTTTCTTCTATTTCGCGGTACCAACATAATTTTTCTCTATTGCCTTCCATAGTACATAAGCAGAATTATAAGTCCCGGTGAGATGTAACATCTCAGTGGGAAGGGACATCTTCAAACTTGCCCATGCTCTATTCTCAGAATCAAACACCTTCCTATATGCAACCGACAAGGTGTTGATTGGACTTTTCCGAACTTCTCCTTCTATTGTTACGGTTGGATGTACGTACTCGAATTGAGTACATAACCACATTTGAACATCGTTGTATCTACATAAGGATTCTAACTTATCAATCCATTCATAATAAGAATAATGCCAAAAGTTCTCTTATTGCTTCCCCCCCTCACCTATTTATAGGCAAGGGGGTAAATGTGTAATACATCATAATAAGAAACCGTAACAACTATTCTAAGTTCTACAATTTCCCCCTTTGGTATGGTTTCTTAAAAAAAACATAAATTCAAATTATTCAATTACAATGCAAAATTAACTACTGAGTTTTTAGTCTTCTAATCTTGAGACCTTTGAGCTTGATCTTTGAGTTCAGGACACATTTTAGCACACTCGTCTTGCTCCTGCTGCGTTTCTTGCTTTCGTCTTGCTTTGATTGTTGCATAGACGGAGTATCTGTTTTCTCTGATCTTCAAATGCATTTCGTACCTTTGAATGAATTTTCTGTTTTCTAGGCACTTCTCGATCGCATCCTTTCCAAGCTCATATTCGATTCTTTTTGCTTTCCACTTGATATCTTTAAAGTCTTCAGTCATTTGAGCATTCCCATTTTTGATGATAGTTTCAATCTCGTCTTTAATTAGCCTGAGGGTTCCTGTAGAGAAGTGATGTACTTCATTGAACAACATAACAACATTACCCTTCCAGTGAGGACTTGTGTAGACAATCCCTTTGTTTCCGAGGTTCACTATGGCCCATTTGCTGACATGACTGAATTCAAATGACTGTTGTGGAGCTGTCAAATTAACCTTTCCTTTTCCACCTTCGAGAGCCATCTGGAAGTCTTGAAATGAAGCTTCTTTCACTTTCATTTCCATAAAACGTTTTATTCGATCTTCAGCAAGTCTATCAACTCTTGTTTTTGTTGACCATCGTTTCAGGGACACGAACAGGTGTTCTATATCATTTGGGTTCAGATTGGCGAAGTCAGCTTCAGAGAAGTCGTACTCTTTCCCATTTGTTCGAGCAACTGTGAAGGTGGTATACTCAAGCCCGTTGTGAAATTTTGATTCAATTTGTCGGACATTTGAGATTGGGTGAGCTGAGTATACCTTTTCAGGTTCTTTCTGTTTTCCATGAATGAAATGTTTCAATTTAAACCAGAGCTCCTTTTCAACTTTGGTGTATCCATGAAGTCGAGTTTCCCTGATTTTTCTTGGAGTTTTGACATAGAAGTCTCGAACTTGGTCCTCCATGAAAGGTTGATTGATTCTTTTATGAATTGCTTTCTGTTCATCAAGATCAACGTCAGTAAACTTTGGTTCTCCAAAATCATTTGTTAGAGCGTACCTGTAGAGTTCAACATGTTCCTTTTGAAGTTTCCTGTTCTCCCTTTGCATCATACTTTCGTAACACGCTCTTACATCACTCTCTTTGAGTCGATTCTCCCAATCGTACTTAGGTGGATACCATTTGTCTTCATCTTCATAATCTGTTATTTCTCTTTTACGAGCACGCACCACACTGTTGTATGCATCAACCAACTTTTCATCCTGACCGAGAACCATTGCTTCATGGTATAACTGCTCCATTTGTTGATTTTTCTTTTCCTTGCTTGTGACTGTCTTTGCTTTTGTTTCCCTTGTGCTTGTTTCAACATTTGGGACCTTGTCACTTGAACCCTCAACATTCTTGTATTTCTTTGATTGGCGCGTCTTGTCCTTTTCCCCCTCATTCGGATGATTATCAGGATCATCATCTGAATGTCGCCGTTTAGTACCCTGCGCCTCAACCCGAAAATTGGCTTTCAACCCGCTGTATTTGTCAACAATAGATGAGAGGTCTCGGAGTTGATTGTTAAACAGTTCTTCCATGCTCGTTGGTTGAAAATCGTCATCTATTGCAAGGGCATCCAAGATCATAGTATCTCGAGCGGAAGGTTCATCAGTGTAAATAATTCGCTCAAATAGGGCAGTTTCAAGTACATCCCTAGGTATAGTGTTCAACAGTTCTTGCACAACATCGGATGAGCGGTTTTCAGTGATAGGTTTCGGAGCTGGTTCCGGGGTTTTAGTTTCCGCAGCCTTTGTTTCCAGAGTTTGTTTCATCCGTAGTTTAAATGGAACTGCAGGGGCAGCGGGTGAGGAGATAACATGAGGAAATGAAATATCCGAGTGAAGATTCATCCGAGTATTGGGATCCATTTGCGGGACCACCTGTTTTCCTTTTCCTCGCAGATCCTGACAATGTGCTGGTGTGAGAGCAGCGTCAAGTATCCATTGGGGTAACCCGGGATCACTGAGATTGCCCGTTGCCTTATCTGTCTGTGACACAAAGTCACGTCTAGACGAACCTGCATCGACCGTTGGCATAATGTTAACGGAGGCAGGATTTCCGGTCGATCCTCGGAAGCGTTCGGCTTGCGAACGTCCTACAACCGTTCCGCTAGTGTCACAAAGACGACTAGATCTGGGAGCGACATGTGCAATGTGAACTCGTGAGGAACCAGACTCGTGTACGACCGAAGGCGGGAGTCGGGAATGTTGACTCCCTGTTTCAATAACATCCGGCTCCGAAGGAGGGGACGTTAGAAGATGTGGGCTTTCTCCCGTGCTTTGTGAAACATCATCCAGTGGGGATGACGAGTGGAGATGAGTGGTGTACGCCGGGTGCATCGATGGGGAGTCGATGTCTTGTTCAATACGCTCTGTCGACATACGACTGAGTGTAGCGGATGTAGTGCCCCGGTGTCTAGTCCTAGGCTCGGATGGGGCTTTTATTTTTTTCTTTTTGTCCCCATATTTTTTACTCTCACCCTTCCTCTCGCTTTTTTCAACTCCTCCCTTGTATGCGCCCGAAGGACTCGCTAGTACAAGTACTGAGCGAGTGTGTACTGGTGTCTGTACTACCACATTATTACCATCACCCCCTACTTCTGTATCATCATCATCATCATCATCATCAGAACTAGATTCAGAGTCCTGATGATCAGTATCCTCCTCACGCTCACCTAAACCTAGACTCTCACTACTGGAAGGCGCTAGTTCTCGTGGGGAAGGAACAATCGGCTCTGATCGTTCCGTACGAGTGGTTGGATTCCTATAGGCTATCAAATGAACATCATCCGTTGGTATGCGCGATAGTAGGTGCTCGGGAATAGGCATACCTGCTGCGGTCGTCTGATTATGTCGTGTTCGAAAGACAGGAGTGAAGTATGCAGCATATGTGAAATCACCAATTCGTTTGTTCAGGTCACCCGGGGCTTGCTGTAGGATTATGCTAACAATCATCTGTAGGAATCGTTGGTAAGGAATATACGGCTTTGAAATTTCCTTCTGTTTGCCTTTGAGGGGTTTTGTAGGTAGAGAATGGGCAATCGCATCCTTCCTTTCTTCCTGCGCAAAGTACTGGTTTTTATGGTCTAGTAAATCCCGAAGATCATCGAAGATGAGGCGAGCAATATCAAATTTCTTGTTAAAGATAAATGTGATCCATATGATGACGGTTAGTCGCTTCGCATAGTCTTTGCCACGTGTTTTGGGCGTGGTGGTGTGTACCATTAGTTGTAACAAGAATTGCCATGGCTGCGGTAGTAGATCCCAATCCATTTTGATGGAGCGTAAATCCCCTTGATAGCCCAACTTATAAATCCATGGGAAAAGGTCTGCATCCTGTGTCGGTATTGCCTCGAATTCATCATAGTTTGGTAGATCTAGAAGTTCCCTGAGTTGCTCAACTGTTAATTCGACTCTGTAGTCGAGAAGCTCACAAACTAGCATTTCCTCAATCGGGTCCTCAGAGGCAGAGTTATCGGCCGCCTGGTAACGCATGTGATACCATAAATGCTGCAAGTATACCCGTGGAACCTGTGGATGACTGACAAAGAGTTTTTTCCAAGGGTGATATTTGATGATTGAGAGGATTATGGGATGCGGGCATTCATGTGTTGCAAGATCAATGGTGGTGTTGTTGGGTTTCATATCTAGCCATAAACGAGTCGGGTGAACCGTTTCCTGAGAAGGGAAGGCTGGAGAGAACATTCGTCGTGCTATCGGAGCAGTGTAACCTTCCATTTGATGAACTGATGGTGCGTTGGAGATAGGTCGAGCTGTTTTCTTGGTGCGCGCCATCTAATCTTGAACACAAAAACAAACGTTAGTAACACAAAATATATACGTTAGTGAAATTTTTTTTTTTTTTTTTTTTTTTTTTTTTTTTTTTTTTTAATGCCATAATTTATATGTGATCGCGGAAATCCCTAAAAAGTTGAAGAAAAATATGTCAATGTGGAAAAATTGACAAAAAATCCGGATAAATTTCACGCGTGGGATCTCTCGCTTGTACAATTGTTTTCCCGAAATTTGTTGAACTAATCTAGTACAGTAACACCGTTGACTACGCTTTTCAATTTCGATTTCGGAAATACAAATCTCGGATTTTTCTGATGCTCGATCCTCGTCAAAATACGTCGCGTAAGTTTAACCGGTATCCGAAAACTGACTGAAAAAATAAAAATCTCTCTCTTTAAAAAAATTCTTATTTTTCGATTTCGTCTTTAGCGTGAAAACGTGGAATCGCAAAACTTAAGTTTTTTTTTTTTTTTTTTTTTTTTTTTTTTTTTTTTTTTTTTTTTTTTTTTAAATGAAGTTCAAAAACAAGTCGGGAACCAAGTGAGGTACGTGGTGCAGCTCGGAATAGTCAACGAGCGAAAGAAATCAAGTCGGAATGTCCTAGGTCGTGTCTGAGATATGTTATTCGTGACCCGATGAAGCCCTAGATCATGACCTAGTCGTGTAATAGAAAACCCTAGGCGTCCATAGCTGTTCGTGTATGATGGGTTGATGATCGAAGGACTATACGTCGCGTAACCCCAGTCGTGTGGGTTGCTTTTATGGTCGAGTGGGTACTTGGCTGAATCTTGGAAAACCTAGTCGTGACAAACTCTAAAACACTAACCACGATGAAACTCTAGTCGTGTAACTCGCTATTCGTTCAAACCCTAGTCGCCACAACCTGTTCGTGCATGATGATTTTGAAATCGAATGAACACTTGGAATGTACACTTGGAAGTTGCTTAGGTGTGTAAATCTGTTCGTGCATGGGGAGGATGAAACCCTTAGTCGTGTATGTACAAAACCTAGCCATCGACCTGATTGTTTAACCCTAGCCATGTAAAACCTGTTCATGTGAGCACTTGGCGAAATCTTTAAACGGGCAGAGCTAGTCGTGTTCAATCTGTTCGTGGACGAAGAATGTAGGGTCTAATGAACACTTGACAACGTGCAGCGAGATGGGGGTAATCGTGTATGATGATTGTGGGATCGAAGGAGCTTCTTCGTGTAGGAGGAAAAGAGATTCGTGTGGGAAGTTTAACAAAACCATAAAACCTTAGTCATCAAAACCCTAAAACCTTAGTCATCAAAACCCTAAACCCCTAACCGATATGAAGTTCTAGTCGTTCAAAGATATGTTCGTGTATGATGAGTATGAGTTCGTTGAAGCTGGTCGAATTCGTCGGTGTTGAAAAGGTATTCTAACAAAGTTGTTCGTGTATGTTGAGTAGGTGATCGAATGAGCACTTGCAACAATCCTGAACGTTTAACCCTAGCCGTTTAACACTTGCAACAATCCTGTTCGTGTATGAGGAATAAGCATTCGAACCACTCAGTTCGTGAGTGTACAATAAGAAGTCGTGTGAGGACTTAGTGACATATCCGTGATGAAAATTTAAACAAGAGATTAAAAGTGAAAACCACACAAACGTTAGCATATAAGCATGAAGAACAATACAAAATAAAGTTACCTAGAAAACTTGTGTTCTTCGTTTTTGTCCAGAGAGAAAAATAGTAAGAAATTGATGTGATTATGAAAACCTAATTCACTTTTAACTTTATATGTGATCCGAAAGCCCAATGGGTGATCCATGGATACCCATATTTAAATTTTACAATTTCGACCCAGGAAAATCAATTATTCAACAAATACTCATAAACAGAAATTCCCCCTCAAATTGTGATTCCCCCTTAACACGAAATTCCCCCTCAAAAAAGTATTCCCCCTCTAAAACGTAATTAAACACATAATTTTACAGAAACACACACGTAAAGAGCAGATATACAATTAAGGTACAACATAGGAAATGCGAGTTAATCTTTTAAGTTTAACATGCCGAGCTTGGAGATAAGAAATTTAAAACGTTTTTCCTCCAAAGCCTTGGTAAAAATATCAGCAATTTGAAAATCAGTTTCGACAAAGTGTAACTCAATAAGTCCTTTTTCGATGTTATCTTTCAAAAAGTGATATCGAATATCGATATGTTTAGTTCGAGAGTGTTGAACCGGATTAGCAGAGATGGAGATAGCACTTGTTGAATCACAGTAGATTGGGATTGCTTCCACTTCATAGCCATAATCCCGAAGTTGGGTGCGGATCCAGAGAACTTGAGAAAGACATACTGCAGCTGCTACATATTCTGCCTCGGCAGTTGAAATTGAGACACAATTCTGCTTCTTTGAAGTCCAACTGATTAGTTTGTTTCCCAAAAAATGAGCACCTCCCGACGTGCTTTTCCTGTCTAAATTACAACCTCCATGATCCGCATCAGAATAAGCAATAAAATCAAAACCAGTGTTCTTTGGATACCACAAACCCAAATATGGAGTACCTTTCAAGTATCGAAAAATACGTTTTACTGCTAGCAAATGTGATACTTTTGGGTTTGATTGGTATCGGGCACACATACAAGTGGCAAACATAATATCCGGACGACTCGAGGTCAAGTACATTAATGATCCAATCATCTTTATACTTTGACCAGCTTTGCTTCCCTGAAGTTGCTTGGTTAACTCATCAAACATTTCTTTGGCGGTTCTGTGACTGTCGATGTTCATGAAGATGTCATTTGGAATTGCATTCATGATGTGTGATCTTGCTAGCCGATTTGCTTTGTGATAATCCTTTTCCTCGTTTGTCATTTGAGTGAATAGCTTCTCAGTTGTCGTGTCACTCTTAGTTCCATCTTCGTTGGCAATCTTTACCATTATTTTCACTGGACCATTCTTAATAATTTCTAACATTTGTGGACCCAAGTCTTGTCGTTCAATGAAGTCCAAAAACCGTGCTCTCCATTGTTCATAGTCACCACGGAAGAGGACTGGAGGTCTCGTTTCTGATCCAATGGACATTTGATCTCTTGACGTCATTTTCTTAATTCTTGTTGATCGTTTTATACTCTTTGTAAAAGTTCTAAGTTTCTGTTCGTCTGTGACTGAAATGAATTCGTGTATGAACAAAACTAGTTCGTGTATGAACAAAACTAGTTCGTGTATGAACAAAACTAGTTCGTGTATGAACAAAACTAGTTCGTGTATGAACAAAACCAGTTCGTGTATGAACAAATGTAGTTCGTGTATGCCCAATTGCAGTTCGTGTGAAGACTTGGTCAAATTCCTCACCTTTTTTGAGATAGTTATATAACTTATCCAAGTCGAATTGCAATGATATTAGAATGATTAAACACCTTACACGAATATATATACTATTAGACTAGAAATCCTTCTTACAAGGATACAAATTGTATTCTTGTATGTTGAAAATGTAGTCTAATGGTACACAAATAGACTATTAGACTAGAAATCCTTCTTACAAGGATACAAATTGTATTCGTGTATGTTGAAAAGGTAGTCTAATGGTCTATTTCCAGTCTAATGAACGGGTACTTTTGAGAGTATCCCGCTCTGATACCAATTGTAAGAAATAAGAATAATGCCAAAAGTTCTCTTATTGCTTCCCCCCCCCCTCACCTATTTATAGGCAAGGGGGTAAATGTGTAATACATCATAATAAGAAACCGTAACAACTATTCTAAGTTCTACAGTATTCAACTTTTGGTTGTTGACATTCTCTAGCAAAATGTCCTGAACCGTGACAATTGAAGCAACGCTCCTTTGATTTGTCAAATCCAGCTTTGCCTGTTTGAGGACTTCGTCATGTTCTAGCCATAAATCTCTTTATTCTATTGGTAAGCATCGTTGTTTGCCATTGTAAGTCCATTTCCTCCAAGTCATCTTGATCCACTTGTGCAAAATCCTCATCCCACAATCCAGGATCAGTGATCTTTCCTTGAACATGGTTTCCATATGCAGCTAGAAAACATGATAAGATCTCCAAGGATTCTTCAGCTGATTTCACACTCATAGACAAGTTTTGATGAGTGTGAGTAGACTTTGACACCTCAGAGGTTTTTTCAATTAAAAGAAAAGATGTGATTCCTGTAGAAGGTTTTTCTTTGTCGGACAGGAAAGCCGTGACATCATTGTTTGATGTGCTTGTTTCTGGAATTTTCCCATAGTAAAGAGCTGGATTTTTGGCGTATTCTGGTGGTGCGTCAGCATTTGAGTTGGTCAAATCATAATCTCGCAGTTTTTCGATTATCGTTTCCAGTGTCAACTGGTCTTCAGCCTCGTCTTCTTCCTCCTCAATCTCATCTTTCATTAGATTAACATAAATCTCCCATCTTTTTGCCAAAGATTCAAGAAATCTTTCCCTTTTCTCATCTTCTATGTCTATAACATGGTTTTCCAATTCAGCAACAAGATGATAGAATCTGTTGATTGTGTCCTAAAGTTTATGTGGCTGTAGCTTTGAAAATAGCAAACTATCGTTTCAGCATATTTCCTTTATTTTTCTTCTATTTCGCGGTACCAACATAATTTTTCTCTATTGCCTTCCATAGTACATAAGCAGAATTATAAGTCCCGGTGAGATGTAACATCTCAGTGGGAAGGGACATCTTCAAACTTGCCCATGCTCTATTCTCAGAATCAAACACCTTCCTATATGCAATCGACAAGGTGTTGATTGGACTTTTCCGAACTTCTCCTTCTATTGTTACGGTTGGATGTACGTACTCGAATTGAGTACATAACCACATTTGAACATCGTTGTATCTACAGAAGGATTCTAACTTATCAATCCATTCATAATAAGTTGCATCATTTAGTAGCTTAGGAGGGTTGTTCAGTGATTTTGATTCCATCGCGAACTTGGTAAAATTAATGATTCACAAACTTGAGTCAACGAACTATTGAAACCAACAAGTCATTGAATGAATATTTTAATCCACGAACGAACTTTATTACTATAATCCACAAACTAACTTGAATACGGATATCCACGAACTAGAATAATTTAATCCTCTTCACGAACTTGAAGGTAAACGAACATAAAAAGTCACCCAACACCACAATGTTTGCCGAACTTGAAGTTTAATAGTCCACAAATTGAAGTCACGAATCTTAAAATCCACGAATAATACTAAACCCTAATTTGTTCACGAACTGGGAAGCCTTCACGAACTAGGCAGGCAAATAATGCATAAACCCTAAATTGAGAAAAACCCTAAAAACAAAATCTTGCCGTTGTCAATTTCCAGTTTTCAACAATATCCGATTGTGTTGATTTAACCTTGAACCAAATCGATTGAGAGCAAACGATGTGTTTGCTCTAATACCAATTGTAGGTCCCATTTATCCGATCAACAGTGTTAAATCAATTGATTACGATGCGGAATATCGGTAATCAATTGATACACAATTAATACGATGAACTGTAAGTAAATATAACTGAAGTAATACCAACGAACTCTGAATATGTATTAGATTGAATCTCTCAACCAATAACACAGCCAATATTCACATAGTTTTGATGTACTCTTCCGTAAAGTCTAACCCTAAACCTAAACATGTTAACCCTTTATATAAGACAACATGTTCGTCACTAAAGGGCTCTATGGGCCTCACTAACATGCAAGTTCGTGAGTTACCCAAACAGACGGCTAAGCCCACGAACATACATGTTCGTGGGATACAAAACTATAAACTATTAAAAGTTATAACGAATACATTTAAGCGATAATTAGAACAACTGTCATATAATATATGCATTAACATTTTTTTTTTACCCAGGTACACTAATCAAAGATTTACCCGATTCGAATGGAGTGAGTATTCTAAAATCATCTAAAGAGGAAACCTTGCTAATGAAAACACCCCTTCAAGTCCAACTTCCAAAGCCACCTATCTAGGGTATTTCCAGAGATACCCGTGTTGCTACCCTTTCAAGTCAAATATAGCATTTCCCCACATGTTAAGGCTCAATACCTTACGAGCCAAAAATCCATCTTCAAACAATTACAAACTAATATTATAGTAACATTATAAAAAGTACATTAAATAATAAAATAAGTTATAATAATAAAAAAAACACGTCCCTATATAACTAAAATCATAATAATGATAAAACCAATGCAGAATTAGTAGATCTCACTATTGAACTATATAGAACGTAAAGATGTTTATTAATGAACTTGGAGTGGGTAATGTACTTGTTTTCTTATAAGTCTTGTTTAAGTATTATTACTCATAGAGATTAAAGTTGATATTTACTATCATAACTATATCAAAGCCATTTCATTTTAGTTTTGGTAAAATAGTAACTATCCAATTATTTTTCCAAGTGTCGTTTAAGATTCGAGGTGCTCAACGTGGTTAATCTTATTTTAGTCATAAATTGGTAACTACTAATCTCTTGCCTTGGAATGTATTCCAAAGCAACATTATAGGAAACTTACAAAATTACACGTTCGATATGTGGAAATTTCTAGGGATGAAGGGGATACCTTGTGAAGATTGACATAATGGGCAACCAAATTGAATTTGTAGTAGAGTATGTAAAAGCTGTAAAAGCTGAAACTTTAATGGTCACAAAACAGCTCTAGCTAAAATCATACAAAAAATATTTATCTCAAACGAATCCATTTACACATACTTGTAGGGTCTGTTCCTGAAATCATAATATCAAACCTATGTCTTGAACCAATACCTTGAAACACAAAAACATCAACTGAAACTCAAAAGCATGTAATTAAACACACTAACAAACCATATCAATCGTAGCTACTGATTAAAGCATGAGTTGAAGACGATTAAACATCCAAAAAGGATAAGGAAAATTTTGAAGCACCAAATTCTCTTTGTTCGCCATTTATAACCACCCAAAATCCTTGGAAAGATCTGGATCATCATATATCCTGGTTTTATAGGGTTTTTGTTTTCAGAGGCAAATGATCAAACATGTGGTGAGCATATAAGAAAAAAACAAACACATTAAACTGGTTTTATAGGGGTTTTTTTTTCTCTTTCTAAATCACTGCTTCGAATCAACATCCAAGGTGAAATCGATGATGATCAGGTAACTCGAAATTAATAACCTCGTTTGATGATGATCGATTGAGTAGCAATAGTTTTCTATTAAGATTTGAAATTGGAAATTGTAATGGCCATGAGAGGAACGATGGAGTAGCAACGATTGCCATTTGAAATTTGAAATTGAAAATTTTAAATGACAGAAAACAAGAAAGAGACGGGATTAAGTTTTATCAAGTGGGATTTTTTTAAATTCCGAAAATCGAGGAATTGACACTTTTTGATTATGGTTGAGGTGTCATTCAAAGAGCTTGTCCATGTAGGAATCTAAAAACCTTCTTTTAGTATTATTTATAGATTTATAGATTTTAGTGTCTCTAAGGCTTATATGGTGTATAATAGGAGAACCGGAATAATTGAGGAATCCATCAATGTGATCTTTAGTGAGTTTACACTAAATGTTAGGAATTATGGTGCTCCATAATTGTTTGATCTTGATACATTTGTAAATTCATTTGATGTTTTCTATCAAGAGTTTTTTGTAGAGAAATCAAAAGTACAGGAGAATGTGAAGCTTAATGACAATAATGATTTTGTGCTAGGGTCAACCTTAAATGCAATAAATGAGTCAAACTCATAAAGTACAGAGCAAGAGAGTGCTCTAGTTTAAGATTCTATTCCAAGTGATACACAAGCTAATCAAAGAGAGGATATATCTACTGATGTAGACATTCATGAAAATGAAGACATTCCAGTTACATCTAATGATCATCATTTCACTTTGGAAGCACAAGAATTTAATTCTAGTGACTCGCCTTTTAATTTTGAAGCAAAAAAAATTAACTCTGAAGAAGACAACTCTGACGCAGAACAAGTTAACTCGGAAGATGAACAAGTTAACTCTGAAGAACAAATTTTTTAACTCATAAGGAGAAAATGTTAATTTTGATGCACAAAGTCATGAATAATCTAGTGAAGTAGGGCTGTCAATGGGGCGGGTCTACCGTGGATCCAAACCTGACACAAGATCCAATTTTTGGGGTTTGGGTTTGACCCATTAGCTATTGGATCTTGATCCGACCAAATCCAACAAATTTAATGGTTCGAATCTTGACCCAGATCGACCCACTTAATAATATTTTTTTAATATCATGTTTTTGTTATTTTTCCACGTCTCATCTGTCCCTAAATAGAAAATTTTTCTTTTCTAAGAAATATTAGATATTATACTCCATTGATAAAAGTAAAAAGTTAAACTTATGTGACGGTGGGTATGATGCTTTATTAGATTCATTTCCTTTATATTAAGCCCGTTAAGCTTTTTTTTTCTCATTGTTCATCTTTTCCAAATTTTAAAACTCTTTGTTTACGCCATGGATTAAAAAGGTTTATCGTTCCTTTTCTCACAATTAAAAAAAAGTTTTATTTTTCTTGGTATATTTTTTTTAATCAAAAAACAATTTAATTGATTTTTATTTTTAATTAGGTCGATTCGGGCGGGTCGTGGATCGACCAATGTAAAGATTGATTAAAATGGGTCGACCTATTGGATCACTTTTTGGATTGTTGGGTCCTAATTTTAGACCCATTGGATCAAGTTATTGGGTCGGGTTTGGGCGAGTCTGGATCAAAATCTGCCCCATTGCTAGCCTTACAGTGAAGACACTTCTACTCCTTTATCTTTTAAAAATCTTGACTTACATCAAAAATTTTGTTTGTTAATATTACAGAGGATGCAAATTCATTTTTAAAAGTTGATAAAGATCATCCTTTGACTAATATAATTGGCAATTTTCATGAAGGAGTCAATACAAGAAGTAAATCCGGTTTGCTCAACTTATGTTTATTTTCTTGCTTTCTATCACAAGTTAAACCGAAAAATGTTGATATAGCTTTGACTATTAATAGTTGGATAGAGGCTATGCAAGAGGAATTGTTATAGTTTAAGAAATATGAAGTAGGAAAACTGGTTGACAGGCTTGAAGGAGAGAATGCTTTAGGATTTAAGTAGATCTTTAAGGTTAAGAGAGATGGTAGGGGGGGATTGTAGTTAGATATAAGGCTAGACTTGTAGTTCAATGATACACTCAAGAAGAAGGAATAAATTATGACGAGGTATTTTCCTTGTAGCTATGATTTAAAGGTATTAGAGTGTTTTTGGCATAGGATTGTTATAAGAATTTCAAAGTGTTTAAAATGGATGTCAAGTCGACTTTTCTTTATGAAGTGTTAGAAGACACTGTCTATGTGTCTCAACCACCGGGATTTGTAGATCCACACTACCGAAATAGGGTTATCAAGTTGGATAAAGCCCTTTATGGTTTAAACCAAGCACACATGACATGGTATGACACACTATCTAAGTACTTAATTGAGAATGGATATCTTAGAGGTACTATAGATATGACATAGTTCATTAAGAGAGTAGAGCATGATTCTATTTTTGTATAGATATACGTTGATGATATTATCTTTTGCTTTACTAATGATGTGTTATGCAAAGAATTTGAATATATTATGCATTTTAAATTTCAAATGAGCTCCATGGGTGAAATGGCATTCCTTTTGGGATTATAGGACAAATAGTTGGAAAATGAGATTTTAATTACCAATCAAAATATGTGAAGGATATGCTTGTTAAGTTTGGTTATATTGACTGCAAATCTGCTCCCACACCTGTAGACACTAGAGCCAAATTAAGTCCAGATGTATTTGATAGCTAGTAGATCGTACATTATAATTGGTGTTTGTTTATAGGCAAGATATCAGGTCAATCCATCTTGTTGCTGTTAAAAGGAACTTTAGATATCTTAGGGGACAACCTAATATAGGACTTTGGTATCCTAAGAATTTAAACATTGATTTCTATGCCTTTACAGATAGTGATTATTGTGGTTGTAATCTAAATAGGAAGTCATAACTGGAGGATGTCAGATTTTGGGAAACAGGCTTGTTTCCTTGCATTGTAAGCAGCAACCATCCGTATCTCAATCTTCTGTTGAAGTTGATTATATTTTTCAGCTTCCTACACTTCCCAAGTTATGTGGATCCAACTTCAGATGCATTTGGTAAAGGTTCATATTGATCATCAACTGGCTGACCTTTTCACAAAGGCATTTGATGCAACAAGATTTAATTTTCTTGTTCAAGCTATTGGTCTCATGAATCTTGACTGAGTGTTTCTCAATAATATTTTTGTACATATCTTTTTGAATTCTTTTCATATTCTATGTCAAAATCCAAAAAGAGGGGAGAAAATGGAAAAAACTCAAAAAACTATTTCTAATTCGGAAGTTGAAAATTTTAATTATGATGTACAATATCTAATTCTGAAAAACCAAATTTTTTTTTTAATTCTAAAGTAGATAATTTAACTTTAAAGTATAAGTTTTAACTCTGAAAATTCAAAAATATTTGTTTTCATCTGCTATATCGTAGAAAACAAAGTCGATCAACATAGGTTGCCTGTCAAGTTAAGGGTCTTTGATGTGCCTGAAATAATCTATATTTTGTAGCCACATTTATCATATTTAAGCTCGTTTTCTGCAACTTTTGTTATGATTTGGTATATTTTTAGTGAGAATTGCAGATTAGAGTTATATTTGGATCATGGAGCGAAAAGGAGCTGAAACCGGCTTGAAACGGAGACAAACGAGCAAGAAAATGAAAGTTTGAAAACAGCCGGCGGCTGAAGATTTTTAGCCGGCGGCTAAATTAAATTTCCACATTTTGTTCAAAACGTGCCGCGGAAGCAACTTTTTAGCCCGCGTGTTCCAGCCGCCGGCTGAATTCAGCCAGCCGACGGCTAAAATGGCGTATCCAGAATCTATATAATGGGCTTCTAGGGTTCGAGTTTTAGACACCTTATTCATTATTCTCAACCTGCATCCATCCTGGAAAGCTGCAAGGAGAGTCCTAGAAGCCATTGATCACTTGGAAGCTTTTGGTTAATCTCTTTTAACCAACTTTGAAGTTAGCAATTGTTTGGTTTAAACTTGTATGCATTATTTTCTTGATACAATGTTTTGTTTTAAGATTTATTCTGTTATTTGCTTACAATCCAACATGAGCTAAACTCTTTAAGCGATTGCTTGGATTGTTGAACCTGGATCTATGTTTTAATCAAGTTTATGTTTGAAGTCATTGATTTTTCCTTTATTATTTACGTTTAATCGCGATCCATGTTTATTCAAAGTTATTAAATTTACTACTTAGCGTGATTGATAGATCTATAACATAACTAGCGTTCTTATAAATTTATCGGTTATTTACAATTATATGATTTATTAGATAATTGTAGTTTGATACTTAATTGAGATAGGCTAAGAGATTAGTGATTTAATGAATTGAATGAACATGACAATTATATCGAATCTGAATAATTGAGACTTTTGTTAATTCGTAGTCGACAGATTAAATTGTAAATAATAGTGAACTTAATGCACAATTTAGAGTGGATAAATCTAAGATAGCTCTTGATGTACGAACAGTCGTATGATCTTTCTCTAAAATTGTAGGATTAGATAACTCTAGCGGGAAATCTAGTTATCATAGAAATCACAGGTACATCAATCAAACATATTCTTCTTAAAATTGATCCAGGTGAAACGTAATTCCAAGTAATCGTTGCTTTTAATATCTGATTAATTCTCAAAGACTTTTCGAAACAGTTTTTCATCCGCAATCCACTTAGTTAATTAAATTGCTATTTAATTTAGTTATTTGTTTTCTGAATTATGTTCTCTCATAACTAAAACGTCCCCCATATTTACTTGTTTTAATTAGTTTAATTATATAATTTGAGATAACGAATATAAATACACGTTCCCTGAGTTCGATCCGGACTTACTGATTCTATATTATCGTACGATCAGGTACACTGCCTGTATTGTGTGTTGATATACGTTGGTAAAAATCATTTTCTAAACTTTAAACAATTTTATGTTATAAAATACACATCAAGTTTTTGGCGCCGCTGCCGGGGAACGGTAGCTATTTTTATTCGTAATTTTGAATTTGTAATTATTCGATCCTTTTGGAAAGATTTATCTTTTTGGAAGTTGCATTCTTTTTGTAATACGTGATAATTGTTAATTGGACTAATCGAATTTTTTAAGTTACAATTTTTCAGGAAATTTGCACACAGTACTTTTTAACCGTCGGCTGAATTTAAACAGCCGCCGACTGATTTCCAGCCGCCGGCTGAATTTAGCCAGCCGTCGGCTGATTAGCAGCTGTTTGTTTATTTTTCGTTTTATTGTAATTTTAATATTTCGGTTTGTTTAATTTTCAGTTATCACGGGCTACTGACATATTTTCTTCTGTCTTATAGGTTTTGCATGACCCGGAGTTCAAATCCAAATCTTGTAGAGCCTTTCGAAGATCCGGAGAAAGCTTTTCGCATTCGACGCAGACTGTTGTCCCCAAAAGCTCAACCACTCACCAGTTTTAAGATTCACCAAAACGAAAGTTTCACTTCTGATTTTATGCCATCTTCTGACGAGGAATACAACCAGTTTTCTGATCAAGAGGAAGAGAAACCAATCCCTAATTCACCAGTCACCGTATCAGATTCCGATTCAACTGAAGAATCAGAACACGAAATGGCAGTCAATATTAACGACATCACTTTGGAGGAATACTATGCTCTTACCCCGAATGTTGCAACAGACATTTCCAACCCAGCTATCACTCGAGGAGCCGACTTCCAGCTTAAGGGCCAGTTTCTCAAAGAACTTAGAGAAAACCCTTTTAATGGAGACGAGAATGAAGATGCTAATGTTCATGTGGAAAAGGTCATCGAGATCGCTGATGCTTACACTATTCCTGGTGTGACAAAGGAGGCTGTTATGTTGCGGGTGTTTCCGATGACACTCAAAGGAAACGCAAAAAGGTGGATTGGGAACGAACCGGCCAATTCCATCACTACTTGGGCCGATCTGAGGGCCAAGTTTTTGAAGAACTACTGTCCCCCTTCAAAAACCTCTAAAATGATTGATGACATCAGTTCACACAGGATATTGGTGAGTCACTTTATCAAGCATGGGAGCGCTACAAAGACATGTTACACAAATGCC
>CAJVGC010000001.1:21251298-21302804 GCA_910822075.1 Senecio squalidus | reverse complement strand
GAGACATGTTTGTTCACTGAAACTAAGGAGGAATTGAATTGGCTATGGCATCGAAGGTTATCTCATTTAAACTTCAAGAACATTAATGCTCTGTCCAACATCAAGACTGTAAGGGGACATCCAATTTCATCTGTTATTGGATCCATAACTGAAGGTGTTAAAACAAGAAGAAAGAATGCTACAACCAACTTCTGTTTTTACACCAACTTCTTGAGTCTGATGGAACCCAAGACTGTAGAACAAGCTCTGTTAGATGAAGACTGGGTTGAGGGCATGCAGGAGGAGCTTGGTGAATTCATAAGAAACAATGTATGGACAAAGGTCCCACGTCAAGACCATTATTGGCCTTAAATGGATCTTCAGAAACAAATTTGACCAGGATGGAGTGGTGATCAGGAACAAGGCCAGACTGGTGGCTCAGGGATACAAACAGGAAGAAGGAATTGACTATGATGAAACCTTTGCTCCAGTGGCAAGAATTGAAGCAATCAGACTGTTCCTAGCATATGCAGCCTTCAAGGACTTCTTGGTCTATCAGATGGATGTAAAGAGTGCATTTTTAAATGGAGAGTTGCAGGAGGAAGTATATGTGAAACAGCCTCCAGGTTTTGTTGACCCCAACTTCCCTGATCATGTTTATAAGTTAAATAAAGCACTATATGGTCTCAAACAAGCTCCTAGAGCGTGGTATGAAACCTTGTCTGAATTTCTCATTAAAAATGATTTTAAAAGGGGTTCAATTGATAAAACTTTGTTTATAAAAAGGGAATCTGGTCATGTCATTCTGGTTCAGATATATGTGGATGACATCATATTTGGATCCACAAATACCAAACTTCGCACTTGGTTCTCAGAACTTATGTGTAGTGAATACAGAATGAGCATGATGGGGGAACTAAATTTCTTTCTGGGTCTGCAAGTAGAACAAAAGGAGGATGGAATCTTTATAAACCAAAATAAATATGTTCATGATTTAATCAAGAAATTTGGTTTTGCTACAAGTTCTGAAATGAAAACACCCATGAGCACCTCTGACAAATTGCACAAGGATTCATCTGGCAAGTCAGTCTGTCAAGCTACTTATAGAGGAATGATTGGTTCATTACTCTATCTGACTGCTAGCAGACCTGAAATCATGTTCTCTACATGTCTGTGTGCACGTTATCAGGCTGACCCTAAGGAATCTCATCTTAAAGCTGTAAAGAGGATCTTCAGATATCTTAAGGGTACACCAAACCTTGGTTTATGGTACCCTAAAGATTCTGGTTTTGAGCTAATTGGGTACTCAGATGCAGATTATGCAGGTTGTAAGCTTGACAGAAAGAGCACTTCAGGATCCTAGGAGGCAAGCTGGTTAGTTGGTCTAGCAAAAAGCAAAACTCAGTTGCCACTTCCACAGCTGAAGCTGAGTATGTGGCTGCAGGAAGTTGTTGTGCACAATTGCTTTGGATGCAACATCAATTGGCTGATCTGGACATCCACATTCAAAACACACCCATCATGTGTGACAACAAGAGTGCTATTCAAATCACTGAGAATCCAGTATTCCACTCCAGGACTAAACACATTGAAATCAGGCATCATTTCATTCGAGACTGTGTGGAGAAAGGAAAGGTCAGACTGGAGTTTGTGGTAACCAATGATCAACTGGCAGACATATTCACCAAACCTCTGAGTGAGGAAAGGTTCTTCTATTTGTTAGGAGAACTTGGCATGTTAAACCCTTAGTCCGGTCAATTTCAAATTTCAAGCTGACCACTAAGTCAGTCTGACCATTTTCAGCCTGACTAAAAAGTCAGCTTCAGGACTCTAAGTCTGATCACAGTCCTCAGACTCAATGTATTTTTGGAACAAATTTTTTTTAATTTTTCTATATCTTATGTATATCTGTAATTAATCATTAGACAGTTTTTTTTATTTTTTTATTTGGTCAAGTCCTGTCAACGGTCATTCATTACAAGTTGTAAAATTCTAGGGGTCTAAATTGTACTTTTTCTAAATTCGTTTAAAATCTTCGCTATATTAAAGCTAACAGAATTTCAAATTTATTTAACCTAGCTTTTCTTCTTTCAAACTCTTTGATTATCTCTTTTCTCATGGCTAACCCTAATATGATGCTTCATGTTACTTCAAGAATGATCCCAGGTGCTGATTTTCAACAACGGGTTCAAGTTAAAGACAACAATCGTGTGGCAACTGCTGACATTCCCGCCAATTGCCGAGACAGGGGATTTGAACAAATGATTCAGTTTATGAAGGCTCATCCTCTATATGGTGCCTTCTTTTGTGCAAACACTATGTGTCCTCCACTTCTATGTGAATGGTGGTACACCTGCACTGCCAATGATGAAAGAACTGCCATCACAGGCACATACAATAATGGGCGTGCCACTATTGCCATTACCGAAGAGACAATCAGGAGTGCATTACTACTTCCCACACTTGCTGAGGCTGGGGAAGGTGGCTTTCAGGCTAGACGGAGCAAACAACAAGCTAGGGATGAAGCTTTTTCTCTTATTGGTCAGCCTGAAACTAAGGGAGTAATCAAATACAATTTATTCACTGGGAAATGGAAATTCTTGTTTTCTATGATTACAAGATGCTTGGGGGGTAAATCGGGTAGCCTGGATCAGATGAATGAGTTTGAAACTCATCTGTTTCATGCTATGGTCACGGGTAGAAGAATCTCCTCTTCCCAACTCTATTTTGATGAGATTCTCTCCCTGGTTATCAAAACAAACCGCCCTAACGATGTTCCATTCATTCGGGGGCTTTCTCTTTGCTTTGAGGAGGTTCTGGGCAAAGAAACATATGATCAGCTTGATCACCGATTTTACACTTGTGAACTGCCCAGGCTGACTCCAAAAATATTTACATACATCAACATCACTGAGACTGAAACACCACTTACCCCTGTGATGCTTGAATGGATTGCAAATCCGTTCATTGATCAGGAACCAACTGAGTCTGACTCCTCAGACTCAGATGTCCAAGCTGCAAGAATTGACGGTGGGCCTGAGGGACATATCCCTGCTGCAGACGCTGAGGTGAATCAGGGTGGGGTTGGGCCTGATGATGTAATCCAAGGTATGGACATTTCTCTAACTCTACCTCAGTCTGAGAGTATCCCCTCTCAGTCTGAGCAGTCCACTCCATTACTTGATGTCCTGGCTACACAAGCGACCCAACAGGTGAACTCACCAAGTTCATTTGATAAAGCTCTCACATCAAGCCCCACTGAAAATCAAGCACTAATGGACTCACTATTCCATGAGGCTGAGAGTCAAGCACTCCCCTCCAGTGCTGCAGTACAGACCAGTCCCTCTCTGCTAGAGGATGAGTTGGATCTGACTGCCTGGACCACCCAAAACCCCAGTCTAATAGTCAACTTGGAGAACTACATTGTTGCTACCACACAGACACATGTGGCAAGCATTGAAGACAGTGTCCCACTCCTGGACATACCTGTACTTAGTATGGGAACACCCCCCTCAGTCTCACAGCCTATTCCAACGGCTATTTTCACCAGCTCTGTGCTGGTTCACGATAAGGTACCAACTCCAAATCTCTTACACTCTTTATCACTAGTCGCCAATGCCTTACTCCCCACACTGGGTGAGGTACAGACTTCAAATTCTATGGCTTATGATCATTCTCCTAAATCACAAGGAGGGAGTGAGGCTGTGCCACCTGTTACGTCCACACCTATTACTACTTCAACTCAGTCTGAGGTTGCTTTGACTGTCCCTGTCCTGTTAAAGGCGCTTAAGGACATGTCCACTCAGTTTGATGACAGACTGAGGGAAATGCAGACTGAGTTTCATGCTTTACGAACACAGAATGCAGAGGAGCTGAACAATTTGAAGGAAGTGGTGTTGAAACTGACCTCTGAAGTCAGTATGATCAGGAAGGGCAAGTCTATTGCAGAGGGTTCTCAGCTTCAGGGGGAGAAATTAGCTGATGCGGCAACTTATGAATCTGAGATCCCCAAGCAGCAGTTGAAAAGGAAGAGAAAAGAGGGGGAGAAAAGGTACTATAAGACTACCAGGCTTAACACAAAAACTGGTCACTCTGAAGTACATTATGAGACGGATTGGAGTATGAACTCTGGGGATGAAGAAGTGATGGCGGATATTAATGTGATGGAAAGAAAGGCTGGGTATAAAAGTGATCATGAACAGACTGAAACTGATACAGAGGCCAAAAAGAAACAGACTGATGCTGAAGCTGAAAAATTGGCAAAACTTCAGAGGTATGCCCAAAGTGCTGGAATGACTGTGGAGGAATACAGAGGGTATGTGAAGGGGCTCTACAAAGAAAAATTTGAATTCAATCCTTATGATCAGTCTGCAAAAGCTGCTGAAGAGTTTGAAGCTGAAATGCAAGCTGAAGAAGAGCTGGCCATTGAGGAAGAACAGATGAGGGTTGAAGTTGATGCCCAAATGGCCAAACTGGTCCTCAAAGAACAAGCAAGGGTTGACTACATTGAAACAAACTTCACCCTGAGAAAGCTTAAACATAAGATTCATCACTTAGATTGTACAAGTCATGGTGGAACTGACCTCCTACTCACATGCCTACACAAAGGTGGATCTTTCAGAGTTGGGTTGTCAAGAATGCACACCATGGGAGTGGAAGAATGGAAAGATATTGCAAACTTAAGCTACAACATAACAGACACAGCTCAAAGCCTGGCAATAAGAAGAAAAGCTATCTTCAACATGAATGCAGCTCACATGCTAAATCTAGTGGATGATGAAGATTACAGAGCTTTTTGTATCAAGCACAATGTGAGGGTAAGGGCTAAATCTCTGGGTCTGGAATCAAGCAGCATGCACCCTGTTCCCAAAAATATTGTATTCCAAGACAGAACATATATTGAGACTGACAAGCACTCTGGGCTGTGCTATGTTGACTGTGGGGGAGAGGAGAGTTTCCAAGACAAAGACAGACTCAATGTGTCTTCAATCTATCACTGCATTGCATTATTAAGTGAATGTGAGCTGCTCAATGTCTTCCATTTAGAATGAGACTAATCAGTTGGTTGTTCAATAATCTGAGAAGAATAGAAGAGATTGGAACGGTGTCTGATAAGGTGGAACTGATTAAGAAGGAATATCAAGTCCATTTTCACAAGACTGATGCTGAGATGGAAAGGCTGTTGGCTTGGAAGACAGAGAGACTGAAGTGGCTGAGTGACAGAGATCAACCATTGCCATTTGAGACTTCAGTGAAAAAGAGGAAGAGAACCTTGAAGAAAAGGATGTAAAACAGACTGGTGCTTATTTTGTTCACAAACAGTGTTTGCTTAAAGAGTTTTATGTTTGGGTTTTTTTCTTGCATCTTTTGTAAATAGACTTTGGTTGAAACAGATAGGGGGAGATTGTTGGAAAAAACAATGATCTATCCCAAGATTAATAAATCTGTTAATCAAAGTCTGAGTCTGAGTGACATGAGTCTGAGTGACTCAGTCTGAGTGGCATGAGTCTGAGTGACTCAGTCTGACTAACTCAGACTCATGAGAGAAGTTAGCCGTGATTTAAGGCAGTCTAGTTAGTTAATATCTTTTATATGTTTAAAAGATCCTCTTAGATTGATCCTTATCAAACTCACTATATTGTGTATAAATAGTGAGTTTGAGTTTTGTAATCGGTGCAACTTTCACTGGAATATAACTGTGTGTTATTTTCATTGTTTCGATATTATAATTCCGCTATAATATATACTGAAACTGAGTAATAAATCGATATATAACAATTAACGTCTAAATACTTATTTGTTATTGATTTGCCATTGTTTGGGATCTTAGTGAGACCTATCAGTAAACTTGGAGAAACACATTGCTGCTACCACACAGCCACATGTGGCAAGCATTGAAGAAAATGTCTCACTCCTAGACATACCTGTACTCAGTATGGGACCACCCCCCTCAGCTTCAGAGCCTATTCCCACGGCTGTTTTCACCAGTTCTGTGCTGGTTCACGATAAGGTACCACCCCCAAATCTCTTACACTCTCTATCACTAGTCGCCAATGCCTTACTCCCCAAACTGGGTGAGGTACAGACTTCATATTCTATGGCTTATGATCATTCTTCTAAATCACAGGGAGGGAGTGAGGCTGTGCCACCTGTTACATCAACACCTGCTACCACTTCAACCCAGTCTGAGGTTGCATTGACTGTTCCTGTGCTGTTACAAGCTCTTATGGACGTGTCAGCTCAGTTTCATGACAGACTGAAGGCAATGCAGACTGAGGTTCATGCTTTAAGAACACAAAATGCAGAGGAGCTGAAGGTTCTGAAGGAAATGGTGATGAAACTGACATCTGAAGTCAGTCTGATGAGGAAGGGCAAGGCTGTTCCAGAGGGTTCTCAGCTTCAGGGGGAGAAAATAATACCTGCTGCAACTAATGAATCTGAGATCCCCAAGCAACAGTTGAAAATGAAAAGAGAAGAGGGGGAGAAAAGATACTACAAGACTACCAGGTTTAACACTAAAACTGGCCAGTCTGAAGTATTCTATGAAACTTACTGGAGTGAGATTTCAAGTGATGAAGCTGAGATAGAAGACTTGAAAGGGAAAGGCAAAGTTGGGTATACAAGTGACCCAGAACAGACTGAAGAAGGGGAAGGGGATAAAATGGAGACTGAATCTGAAGTTCAAAAGAAATTGTCTGAAGCTGAAATAGAACATGAGACTGAAGACAAAAGGAAACGGATTGAGGCTGAAAAATTGGCCAAACTTCAAAGGTATGCACAGAATGCTGGAATGACTGTGGATAAATACAGAGAATATGTGAAAGGATTATACCAAGAGAAGTTTGAGGTTAATCCATATGATCAAGCATCTAAGGCTGCTGAAGAACTTGAAGCTGAAATGACAGCTGAGGAGGAACTGGCCATTGAAGAAGAACAGATGAGGGTTGAAGTTGATGCCCAAATGGCCAAATTAGTTCTCAGAGAGCAAGCTAGGGTTGATTACATTGAAACAAACTTCACCATGAAAAAGCTTAAATACAAGATTCACCACTTAGATTGTAAAAGTCATGGTGGAACTGACCTTCTACTCACATGCTCACATAAAGGTGGATCTTTCAGAGTTGGATTGTCAAGAATGCACACAATGGGTTTGGAAGAATGGAAAGATATAGCAAGTTTGAGCTACAACATAACTGACACAGCTCAAAGCATGGCAATAAGAAGAGAGGCTATCTTCAACATGAATGCAGCTCACATGCTGAATCTAGTGGCTGATGAAGATTACAGAGCCTTCTGTACCAAGCACAATGTGAAAGTCAGGGCTAAATCTTTGGGACTGGAATCAAGCAGTATGCATCCTGTTCCTAAAGATGTTGTATTCCAAGACAAAACGTATATTGAAACTGAGAAGCATACTGGGCTGTGTTATGTTGACTGTGGCGGAGAAGAGAGTTTTCAAGACAAAGACAGACTCATCATGTCTTCAATCTATCATTGCATAGCATTACTAAGTGAATGTGAGTCTGCTCAATGTCTTCCATTCAGAATGAAGCTGGTCATTTGGCTGTTCAACAATCTTAGAAGAATTGAAGATATTGGAACAGTGTCTGACAAGGTGGAGCTAATCAAGAAGGAATATCAGTTACATTTTCATAAGACTGATGCTGAAATGGAAAGGTTGTTAGCTTGGAAGACAGAGAGACTGAAATGGCTGAGTGAAAGAGATCAACCTGTGCCTTTTGAGACTTCATTGATAAAGAGGAAGAGAACCTTGAAGAAAAAGAAGTAAACTGGTTGGTGCTTATTTTGTTCACAAACAATGTTTAGTTAAATATTTTTATGTTTGTGTTTATTTTGATGCATCTTTTGTAAAAGACTTTGATTGAAACAGATAGGGGGAGATTGTTGGGAAATACAATGATTTACCCTAAGATTAATAAATCTGTTAATCAAAGTCTCGGTCTGAGTGACTGAGTCTGAGTGTCTCAGTCTGAGTGACTGAGTCTGAGTGTCTCAGTCTGACTTACTCAGACTCATTAAGAGACTTAAGGCGTGATTTTAGGTAATTTAGTTAGACAGAATCTTCTATCTCTTTAGAAGATTTACTAAGATTTATCCTTATCAAGCTCACCATTATTGTGTATAAATAGTGAGCTTGAACGTTGTAATCATTGCACCTTTTTACCGAAATATAACTGTGTGTTATTTTCATTGTTTCTTTATTATAATTCCGCTATAATAATTACTGAAACTGAGTAATCAATCGATAAATAATAATTAACGTTTAAATACTTGTTTGAGATTGATTTGCCATTGTTTGAGATCTTAGTGAGACCTAACATATATATATATGTCTCATGATCGTTTAGGAGGAGAGTCAGATTCACGTGGGAGTTTCAGCTGAGGTTTTCTTCTAAAGCCTAGTTTTTAATTCAAAGAGTTTGGAAACAATTCTTACTAAAGGTTTCAGCTGCGAAGAAAAAAATAGAGAAGCGGAGGTGTTCGTGTAGGTCAAGAACTTGTTTAATCTCTTGGTATTTGATTATTATTTTCAACATTAAGATGTTTTATTTTATTATTAATTGTTGCATTTTTATTCTTATGAGTAGCTAAATATTTTAACGCTTGTTTGGTTAGGAGACTTTTTCTATGGTTAGATTTATGTTATTTGAATAACTTTCTTGATGTTGCTGTTTAATCGTTGATCCGTATTTACTTTAATCTTAATATTGCTTTAGTTTTTATACTCTTTTGGTTAGTGGAATGTCTAGGTATTCGAGAGGAATCTAAAACTAGGTTAAACAATTGAAACGAAACAATCAAAGGGAGTTGCCCGATTTTACATTTCAAACTCAAAGGTTTCAAAGGTGTTGTAAAAGTTCAATTTGTTTGTGATTTCGGAGAATACTTTTGATTATTTTTCGGAAAAGAACTAGTACTCGGAAAAACGACTTTTAAAAATGTTTTTGAAGATTTACCGTTGTAAACCTTCAATGGAACTTTAACATCCTTTTTCGAATCGTTTTCTCCAGTTTTAGATCTCCGTTTCTCCTAATGTGAAGTGATTGGGGTTTTTGGTGTAACCGGACCATTCATTTTCCACATTGAATCAATCTTATGAGTTAAAGCTTCGATATCCTTTTCTTTTGAATGTAATGCATTTCGAAGAAATGATATCTTAGCAATAGATTGTTCATTCGAGTAGAAAGATGTTGTAGATTCTTGTTTTGAAAGATGGTTAATTGTAATCGTCGTTTTCAATGAAAATTTGTCATTTGAAGTTGAAGATTTATCAAATGATGCTTTTTCGAAAGACGCAATTTTCTTTAAAAGTTACGTTTTTCATTCTCAAAGTAGTTAGTTCGACATTCCAACTATTGTTCAAGTTCCGAAAATTGTTTTTCTAAGACAAGAGTTGGAAGGTATACTTTTTGAAAAACAACTTGTTCCAAAACATCATCAGAATGAAGTTCCTTTTCATCATAATTTGGAAAGTAATCATCCGAAAGAGGAATTTTCCTAGTTTTTTAACTCTCATTTAGTGATTTGTAATCAAAAGATAATTGCGTTTTATTCAAAAGTGGTCGTTTTGCATCCTCTTGTTCTTCAATTTCTTTTGATGATCTAATGAAAGCCATGGTAACATTTGCTTTTCCTAAATATTTTGTGTCGTAAAGACCGGGAGCATGATACATAGCTTTCTTTAGATATTTTGGATTATCATGACTCAAACCTTCTTGTGGATTGAACAATTGAAACTCTTTTGGTTTGTTTGAAAAAATGAGTTGATTCGTTTGTTCTCTCAAACCATTTTGCTTTAAAGTTTCAACTTCAAGTGCTTGTGCTTTTAAAGATGTAATTTCCGTTTTATAATCTTCAATTTGTTTTCTTAAAAGCATAAGATTATTGTTAGCACTAAGTCTTTCATTTCTTTCATTGTTTAACTCGGTGATTAAATCCATTCTTTTAAATCTTTCATTCATTCGTTCTTTCTTAAGATTCTCGAGTTCCAATAAAACACTCTGATTGTATTTCCTCTCATCAAACTTAATGGTTTTTGATTGTTTTTGAAGTGTATTGATTAACTCCAATTTTTCAGTAAGTTCATTTGTAAGATTTTGAAGTAGAATCACACTCTGATCATATTTCCCCTTCCAATAAGTTGCTAACTCTTTAAACTCGTCGAGTTTGGAATTGGTAAGGTTTAAAGCTTGAAGTTGAGATGTCAAAACTTGAATTTCATTTGAAAGCTTAGAATTCTCATTTAAAAGATTAGCTTTTTCATTTGAAAACCTTAAAACCAATTCGGTGTTAGTTTGCAACTTCTTTTCCAACTCAACGATCTTATTATCAAGGGTAGACCGAGATAAAGAATGTACCTCTGCGACGTTGACATGCAATAACGTCAATAAAAATTCTCGTGCACGTGTAGCCACATTTCGCTGTTGATCCAATCTTCCATGACCGTTCCAATCATTAGGAGACAATGTTTTCCCCGTGTCTTCACAATATTTCTCTAGCTCTTCTAGTTTTGTCCAAGCTTGGTTCGGAGGACAATAAAATGTAAGCCCGTCATCTTTGTCATTTATGAGATCCACAATATTTCCTAAAAAATCATTCCTCATGTTGCAAATTTGATGGCGAAAATTCGTCAAAAGATGGTAGAAAATATCTCAATTCTGAAAATTTGAGGAAAAAGCCGGATAATCTTCACCCGTGGTATCTTACGCTTGTACAATCTTTTTCCCGAAACTTATTAAACCAATCTCTTAGAATAGCACCGTTGAATTCGCTTTTCAATGTCGATTCCGGAAATATAAATCTCGTATTTTTCCGATGCTTGATTCTTGTCAAAATTCGTCGCGTAAGCTTAACCGGTATCCGAAAACTGTCGGAAAAAATAAAAATCGCTCTCTTTAAAAAAGTTCTTATTTTTCGATTTCGTCTCTAACGTGAAAACGTGGAATCGCGAAACTTCAATTTTTTTTATTTTTTTTTTCAATATCGAAGTCTCGGAATCTTTGTTTTCAAAAACTGATCATGATCTTTTGTGCTCGTTGTAAACACCTCTCCTTATTCGAATGACTTAGTCGAATCACTCCTATTCGTGTAAGGTGAAATATTGGTTGAATGTCTCCTATTCGTGTATGTAGAAATGCTGGTCGAACTATCCTATTCGTGTATGCACAAAACTCATTCGAACCAACCTATTCGTGTAAGAACAAAATCCATTCGTGTAATACCATTCGTGTCAGTTGAAAATAATTCGTGTCTACACTTAGAAAATTATTAATAATCCAACCTTTGACGTATTCGTGTAAATCACCGTGTTCGATCTAGTCAATATCAGTTCGTGTCTGGATTATTAATTAGTTCCAACACTTATTCGAATCTTCAAAACCTATTCGTGTGATCCTATTCGTCTCAGTTAAAAAGCTATTCGAATGATCCTATTCGTGTATGTTAAAAAGCTATTCGAATTGAGCTATTCGAATGGATCCTAGTCGAATTCTTGGTCGAACAAGTGAAAAATCTGGTCGAATTGAGCTATTCGAATGGATCCTAGTCGAATTCCTAGTAGTGTAGGTGAAAAATCTGGTCGAATTGAGCTATTCGAATGATCCTAGTCGAACGAAGTGTTTTCGAGCACCCCACTCTGATACCAATTGTTAGGTCTGATCAATCTAGAGAGAGAAACTAATTCTAGAGAGAGAAAGTAGATTTATCATTAAGCACCATTAGTTACATAAATCACACCCCACACTCCTATTTATAGGAGTGTGGGGACTTAACAAAGATTTCCTAAGTATTACAATTATGCCACTAAGAACAAATACAAATATAGTGTTATGAATATTCTATTCCTAACATTTGTGATAATCAAAATGCGATTCATCCTCCTAAGAATTCGACTTTTCATAAAAGAATAAAATATATTGATGTAAAGTATCATTGGATTAGAGATGCTCTTGAAGATGGATTGTTTTAACTTGATAAAGTTCGCACCAATGATAGTGGTTCCGATATGTTGACAAAGGTCTTAGCTAAGGAAAAGCTCAGGGTATGTTTCGCGATTGTCGGGCTGGCGAAATCTTTCTCATAGATAGAAAAGGGGAGATTTGTTGGGTTAGTTTTAATTCTTTCTAGCCCAGGAGAAAGAGTAACTTGCCCAACAAGTTGGCCAAAATTAATAGGTATATTTCACCTATTATATTATGGCTTTAATTATGATTAGTGAGAAATCTTTATACATAAGAAAGGGAGAGGCAAAGGGTGATTTTCGGTTTTTCCGATTTGAAAAGGTAGCTACACTAAGTTGTAGTTTCCAAGAGTGTGGAAGGTCAGATCACCGCGGAAATTTTTGCTGTAACTTCCTAACACTAGGACGAACATTTTCAACGGTGGAGATTAGTTTTAGAGGTCTGAAAGTCAGTGTTTTAATCTGTCGAATAGCAACAGAAGTTTTTGGTATTTTATTCCTCTTTTGTCTTCGTTTGATTACATACATCTTGATGATTGATTCTAAAAGTATGTTGATTATTGTTTGCCTCTAGTTTATCTAGATAAGATTTATTGTATTGCTCTCTTATTGGTGGTAGTGAAATTTAAGCGGCCTACATGTCCCGTGGTTTTACTCTTGTCTTGAGAGTTTTCCACAATAAAAGTTTCATGTGTTTGTGTGTGCGCTTGATTACCTTTATTATTGATCTTGGGATTGATTTATATTGCATTTAGAATACCCTAGTTGTTTACATCCTCGCCGGTTCATACAAGTCGGGAAAGTTTTGCCAAACGAAGGTTTAATTCCTCACTTGTTTATACCATTGTGGTGAGTTCAAAGTACAATCTTATTCAAGTTTTTATTTTCTAAACCTGAGTTCCTATCTTTCAAACCGATATGCAAATACTTCAATTTGCAGATAAAAATGGCAACTAAAGGAAGTTGAATTTAAAAAAATGAAAAACGTGAATCAAAATTATCTTTTTGACAACAAAAAGTAAAAGTTGAGATGAAACTCGATCGACAAAAACTCAAACAATAAAAGTCGATTCACCTAACAAGTTTTTTAATCACGAGGTTAGTGAGTAGTAGAGCATTTATTCACGTTAACGAATCACAAATCATGTATATTCGTCGACTTTTCCTCATAGTACTTCTCGTATCTAATCATATTCGGTTTATTAATAGTTTCAGAAGTTGAAAAGATTTTTTTCTAATTACTGTTCTAATAGTGTTTATAAACTTATAAAGTATATGGCTCGTTAATTGAAAAGTTTTTTCTAGTTACTATTCTAATTACGTTTACAAAAAGTTGTTAACAGTTTCACCGAATCCTATAAATATATTGTTAACAACTCTTCAAAACAAAACGTAAAAAACGTTTCATACGTTAATTTATGAATTTTGTTCTTAGGTTAATTTATAAATTTTTTTCTTAGGTTTAAAAAATTACACCATTCGTCCATTTGAGAAAACTAATTACGTTTTTTTTGTCTTTAAAATAGATGTCCGTTAAAAATCAACGTTAACTAACAACACATTAAGTCCATAAAATGGATGTATGTTAGAATTTAGGGAGAAAAACGTAATTAATTTTACCTAAGTGTACCAGTTGTGTACTTTTTAAAATTAGTGATGAAATCCATTATTTTCGTTAAAACATACGACAAATAATTTTCTTTAATAATTATCTTATAATGTTTCTCTTCTATTAGTATTGTATGTAAAAAGTTGACTTCCAAATTTCGTTAATTGTTGATTTATAACACCTTTGTGAGTTTTCTTAATAGATACATGTTATATTCGGTAATATCTATTATAGTCGTCTTATTTCTACATTACTTTGACATTTGGCACAATTAATTGATGATATTGATAAAATATATTTTGTTAACAATTAATAAAATATTTGAAAAAATTATTGAATTTTTTTTATCATAATCTATGTAAATTATAATATATATATATATATCATATATGACATTTAATTATAAAAAAAATCATAAACAAATCATTTAAAAAGTTGATAACATTTCTAAAATATATTATATCATAAGATAATCTTTAAAGTTTATCACATACATTACAATTTGTGTAAAACGAGGAGGTTTAGCCCGTCCGTTGCGTCAGGACCATTCGAAGTAAAAAATAAAAAAAGTAGAAAAGATAACTATCCGAAATGTAAATAAAGAAAAAAATCGATATTTTTTGTTAAACCAAATATCCCAAACTAAAAAACAACCCGAAACATCCGTTTGGAAAAAAAATATATTTATGAAGATAAAAAAAAGTAGAGAAAAAAAAAGAAATTATTCAGACCCGACCCAAGCCGACAAGAAGTTTGCCTTAGGAATAGTAATTTAGCAACTTGCTATTGTAATTCATTAAACGTCATCCAATAATATACCTAACTTAAAGAAAATAAAAAGTTAATACCCGATTTGAAATAGATTATAAAGTACAGAAGAATTTTCGTTAAGGTATTCATATGATAAAACAAAGAGTTCTAGTGAATATGTTGTGAAGTTTATACTAATAATTTGAATTGAAATTAGAAATTAGAAATTAGAGGCTATAGTTTGAACTTGAACTGAAACTTATTTTATAAAAATGTTTGGTAACATAGTTGAATCGAGTGAATATAGTACATGTCGTTTGGTTCTGTATTCATGTCAAATTTGGAGTTTTTAGTCTTTACTATAGGTTCTAGAGCCGATTTTATATTTTTTTATTTCGATGTAATCTTTAGTTTTCCGCTGATTATTATTAACAAGAAAATAATATCCGGCGTTGCCCCGGGATATACTTCTTTAACTGAATATGCTAATTACATGGGTTTAAAATTACATCATGGCCGTGCTTTGAAGTTTGGGTTTGTGGCTCCTAGTTACATTATTTAGAGATTACATGGGATAGTTTGATGAAATATTATACCATCCCCTTTTAAATTTTAAAGGGGTGTTTGTTTTGGCTTATGTAATTAGTTTATTAGCTTATATAAATTTTGATAAGTTTAAAATTCTATTTTTTTTCTTGCATATGAACTTATTAGTTTAAATAAGTTATAAGTTCAATTTGATATTATATAGTATGTGTTTAGAATCAAAGGTTGTAAAAAGTTTCGAAAGATTGTTCTGTGCAGAAAAAAATAAGTTAGTTTTTTTTTTTATTTTAGAAAGGCAAATGTTAGTGATTCGGGGCCACATGCGACCCACGAACCTTACACCAAAGTTAGTTATAAATCACCTAATAATAATCAACTAATAATAATCACCTAAGGAGGGACCTAAGGAGGGACCCCGGAGGCTCAAACCCAAGACCTCCCCTAGGGGGGACAACCTCCTTACCAATGAGACAAACCCCATTGGCAAATAAAAAAAAAAAAAGAAAAAAAAAAAAAAAAGTTATAGAAGACATCTTCTAAGATATAGGTATTAATGCATTATGGTAAATAAGCAATAGTTATTAACTTTAGTCAAGTATGAAAAGCTTTTACTTATAAATGTCAAAGCAATGAGATACAAAAAGATTACAGATGATCATGAGTGTTCATCGACAATCATATAAAATTGCAAAATTTATACCATTTACAGCTGAGTATATAAAAACTTATTGATTTTATTTTTTAAAAGAACCAATAAATAAAATTTAATAAATAATTAGAAAGAGAGAACATTTGGGATAAAAAAAATGATAATAATAAAAAGCTTATTAACCTTATCATTTTTTTACTTTCTTTAACTTCTTGTTACGGGATAGGTATAGAGAGATAGTCCAAGAGTAAATTATGTTCAACAACATGTTATTCATTAACTTCTTGTTACGGGACAAATATAAAGAGAAATAGGCCTAGCGTTACCCATGTGTTAAATGTTACAATGAATTTATAATATAATAAAAATTATATTGAAATTATAAAATCTTGAATCTAGTAAATATAAAACAAAACTAGTGCTACTCAGAGATAAATAAAAATAGGTGAAAGTTACTATATTAGCCTTAATAATATATGTCTAAATATTTTACTAATTTTTTTACTATTCATTAGCAATCTCTTTAAGAATTGAATTATAAGAGATAAATGTAAAGTTATCATATTAGCCTTAATAAACACTTCCTCCATTTCATATTAACTAAATTATTGTCCCGCGATAGCAGGAAAAAAAAATTGAGTCGTAAATTTTATGTTTATGTAGATTTTAATTTATTATGAGAAAATAATGTTATACGTATAATACATATATATATTTTTACGTTAATACACATGTGATTTATAATTATAAAAACATATAACATATTTACTTTTATACATATGTTTTGATATTTTGTATTAGGAGATTTTATAATAATAATAAGGTAAATCATAATCCAAATTAAACGATTCTATAAATAAATTATAATTATGCTTTTTATTTTAGTATAGATGGAATGAAAGAGAGAATGTAATTATATATTGTAAAAGGGGTAAAATGAAAATAATCTTTGATGATATCAGATCTAGCAGCTGACATCAAATAAGTTAACTCATCCAATGTACCTTACTTTGTCATATGGCATTTAAGCCCTCTCTTTTATTATATATTAAAGATAGTCCGGCTTTCCTTTTTGGGTTGTCCCAAATTAATTGTCCACTATTAAAAATAGATAAAAATTTTGGTTGATTTTACCATATTGCCCTAAGTTGAAGTTATTATTACATAAATTATAGAAAACATTATTTATAATTAATGGTAAAACTGTCATTTTGCTAAAAGTAAGAAAAAGAAAGTAGTAAAGATTATGTTTTTCTTAAACTATGTGTTTTTTCTAAGTATTTTACTAATTTTTTTACTATTCATTAGCAGTGTTGGGATCATTAAAGATCATTATAAATTTGAGATAATTCTCTATTTCCAAAACCCACTTAAAATTTAATTTTGTTGAAAAATTAAATATCTCAAAAACCGTAAATGTATTAAACGAATAAATTACACCATTATAACGAGCATTAAATTACCTTTCTATAGAGTACCCACTCGATATACTTTTTGTGACAACCGTCACTCTTCCGACTCAGGTTACTCTAGTATGCCGATAGCTCTTACCGTGTTTACAGAAAACTTTTATTTAAAAGTTTTCTACATTTTACTTATATGTGATTATTACTTTGACATGTGTGTATATCCTTTATGTGTTATTACCGTGTTAGTTGTAGGTGCACGATAGTTAGTTCCCATTAGACGAGCTCCTAAATAACTTATCGAGTATTCCATATTTGATTCATTAGTATAGTTGGGTATATGAACTTGTTGATACATTTATAATTCAAAAACTACCTTTGTTAAACTTAGAATATTCATCTAACTAGTTCGAGCTTTCCGTTTAGGCTTCGTACTTTATTTTGAAACAAACCGTTCTCGTGTGCTTTTGTAAACCACATTTGTATGGGTATGCCTCCTAGCAATCGGCTATAAGGCCATCTTTCAAGTCGCGTGTTGACCGACTCTTAGGTCAACAAAGTCATTACTTACACTACTTGATTATTATCTAATCATATTACCTAAAATAAACACAAACCCTAATCATTTTTTTCTCCTACATCCGCCACCCACAAACACCTCTTCCAGCCGATTCCTTGCATCTCCATCACCACCATAGAGTCCTCCATTTCAGCCACTGAATCACGTCATCTTGAAGCATCAATTAATCAAGGTATCATATTGATTAATCTTGTGAATTTATGCTAGCCGAAACCCTAATTTTGGTTCTCATTTCGGATATTCTTTCCTTGCCAGCCACCGATCAAGATACATGGAGTTTTGATTAATCTCGTTCATAAACTGGTCGAGATCATCATATCAAGAAGGTCTGTCATTCGTTTTAATTAATCGTGTATCCAGTTCATCTCTTTTGGCCGATTACATATAGGTATGTGTAATAACATTTCATGTTGTTTTCTTTACCTAATCGGCCAGATTTTAATTGTTGTGTTTATATGTTGTTGCCTAATCTGATCGTGACCAACTTGTGGTTCTTGGCAGCTCGTCCTCCCCATTTGATCTAGTCCTAATTGGTTTCAAACATCACAAGTCCATCATGTATGTGTTTACACTCCTTAACCGATTCTTTCATTTAAATTACTAGTTTCTGTTTTGGTGTATCCTAATCGACTAAACTGATTGTGTATTGATGTTATAACCTGGTCACGAATTGGGATGACTCAAATTCAGATTGGTGAGCTTTCATTGATTGAGTCATAATCTCTAGGCAAACTATAGCAAATCGGGTTCGTTAACTCCATCATGTAAGTACATATACATTAGCCGATTCATGGTTGTTTATGTATGCATGATTACAAACTGATTGTGTTTGCTTGGTTTTGGTGAACATGATGGATATTGGCAGCTCCTAGTGTCGTCGTTTGGTTTGGTTTGCTTGTAACGGTATTCGTCAAAGCTTGGAATCAAACCGTTGCAATTCTTGGTATAAAACCCTAATTTTACTTCTTATTCGTTGTATGAAATCTTTTGGTGACTCTTTGTGAACTGTTTTGTAATTGTTTATAACTCGTGCTATGTTGTTTGATCGTTACCTAAATCGTGTCTTTACGTTTGTAACCTTAATCGATAGAAAACCCTAAGTTATTAGACATTTATAAGACGTTGGGACAGTTTCTGAAATTATATATTGGTCTGTCTTCATTAGTGTTTAACTCTGTTTTGGTGTTGAATTAGAATCTGTGATCTAAATTAATATTGTAGGTCTTGGAATCTAGTTTTCAAAAACGTAAGACTCGTTGTCTATTCTTTTCAGAACTTCCTAAAAGTGTAATATACTAACAGAGGGTCTAATATGAAGTTTTGGAACACTTTACTAGACTTTAATAACTGAATTTGTGTAACCACTTAGACAAAATTAAACATATTTTGAATTGGTTTAATATTGGTTTATAACAAGCCTAAGCGTCTTAAAAATATTTAACTTTTCTACATTTGAAATATACAAATTTGAACCGAATTATAACTCAACTTATATAAACCTATACTTTTGGACATATTATATTGTCAGTTTTGTCTTGAGCATAACTTTTTCATAAAAAACTCAAATGGATCAAAATCTTAGTCTAAAACGTATCCCTCTGAGTCTAGTTTTCAAATACATATAATTCATCGTCTAACTCTTTCTAGAACTCTAGATATTTCAGTTTGAACGACATAGGTACTCGCTGAAAATTGTGTCGGTTTATCTAAAGACTAAAACTCGTTAATCTTATTCTTACGATTGTTACTACCTTTATCTAGAGGAGCTCTAGGTCTAGTCGGGACATTATTTGTGACCTACCTACTTGCTTACATATACACATATTCACACTGCTCGTGTATTACCGTTTTGCTCGATAAGTAGTTCATCGCCCCTACTTTACTACTGTTTACGTTTTATAATCAGGGGAAAGTAAAGCTCAACCAAAAACAACTTTTGTTAAAATGATTTACGATAAACGGATTTTCTTTCCATACTTACTATATATGGAAACCTTACTATTTTCGGAAACTTACCATAAATAGATATTTGTATTTATGGAAACTTACTATTTTTAGAAATCACGAAATGTGTAACAAAACTAATGCAATTTTTTTTAAACTTTACGAGACAGTTGCTTGTGAGAGTTGTTCACCAGTATACCTTTCCTACTGGTGAAAACTCTGATCAGTATACCTTTCCTACTGATGCTTGCACGCTCATTAGTATACCTTTCCTACTAATGAAGTGTACTTACGGTAGCGTGGCTACTGCGGATGATACATATCAGTATACCTTCCCTACTGATACCTGCACACTCATTAGTATACCTTTCCTACTAATGAGGTGTACTTTTGGTAGCATGGCTACTGCGTACTTTTGATACTTGCTTACGTTATGTGATTGTGGATTATGATTTTCTTACTACTTACATGCATTAGTTACACATTATTTTACTACTAGATTTGAGATATGATTTCTTACCCTATATGTTTATACTTACGCGATGAACTCGCTCAACTTTATGTTGACATTTTAAGCTTTACTTTCAGGTAATGAGCAGGCATAGGACTTGGTTTTAGGAGTCGGATTCTAGCATACTTTCAGGACTTCATTGCATTTGTGGCTTTATTTATGACTATACGTTTGGGATTGTATTTCTGGCTTGCATGCCTAAGTATTGTTTCGTTACGTTGATTGATCAGTTGAACATTTTACTTGTAGTGTTTGACGGTTTTCGTATACCAAGGATTATACATTGAGTACGACGACGTCATAACGATACATTATTTCTTTTATCATATAGATATGTTTTTATTTACTATTGTGTTATGACGATCGCCAATCGGCCATACCCTGCGTTTCCGCCACTTGCGGGGTGTGACACTTTTGAAGAAATTTTTTTCCGGGTTTTTTGATGAGTTTTAAAATTTTATATTATAAAATCACGATTTTATCACATGTGATTTTAGTAGTTTGACATATTTTTTTTCGTTTTTCTTTTTGATTCTAGTTGAATGTATATAATATAACAAATATATGTTTTGAAATTCATATATAGTGTTCAAATAATATGTGATTGTACCTTACGAATATCAATATTTGTCCGAGAAAGGAAAAATAAAAAATCATCAATTTTTGATTTTTTTTTCCTTGTCTTTATAGATTGTACCTCACATAATATTTTTGTGTTTTAAAATTAACACTTAAAGTTGAAATCATGTGTTTCATTGTCTTATAAGTTTTCGAAATTTTAGATACTTAATAAAATAACATATGATATACAATACAATCACATGTAATATGCGTATTATCACATATGATATGCATACTATCACATTTATGTCAAAAAATGAAGGTAAACAAAAATCACTACATATGATAGACAATACTATCACATGTGATATGCGTACTATCACATTTATGTCAAAAAATGAAGGAAAGAAAAATCGTTAATATTCGATTTTTTTTCTTCTAAATTTAGGTAATTTATACGTTTTATAGTAATTCTCTTTTATAAAGTTTTACGAATTGGTGTTAATATCAAATGTGATATAATCGTTAGAATTTCAATACCCACAAAAAAAAAAGTCGTCGAAAGTATATATAACACAACCGCTCTAATTAAAGATAAAACGAGACGATCGCAACGGTGTAATTTGTTTCGTCTAACAATTAACGGTTTGTGAGATAAATTAATTTAAAAAAAAAAAAAGTTTTGATTTTACTTGTCATTAAATTAAAATAGAATAAAAATCATTTATATCTGTTTAATACTTAAATTATAAGAGACAGGGACGGACCTTTATGTAGGCCCAGGGGGGCTGTGGCCCCCCCAAAATTTTGGGTTTATAGTGAAATGGATGATATCTTAAAGGTAGTTTTTTGTAGTTTTTGTATTTGGCCTTCCCAAGAATTATCGGTCGGCCCTCACATTTTGTAGTTTCAAAGTTTCGGCCCCCCTCTTAAAATTTTCATGTATTTATCTCTGTCTTTCAAAAACAAAAATAATAATAATAATTTAGATAAAACTTATCTTCATTAGGATTTTTCGATTACACTAAAATAAAAACAAAAGACCATGGTCCAAACACACCTCTTTCATGACTTCTTCATGGAAATAAGCGAGAAAAGAAAACAGAATATGACACGAAACAGAGACCAAAAAAAGTAAAGATTCGAGTCAACCTCAATTCACTTTCCCCATTCATTACAAATCTTCCATTATTCTCCAAAATCACCCAATCCCATAAATCAATAACATGTCGGGAATAATGAAGGTGTTGATGTCCGATGTAATGATGTCGTTCATGTGGGTATGGTCAAGTGTTGTAATTAAGATATTCGTTTACAAAGTTTTGGAGTTTAGTCATCATGACGTCACTGGTGAAGTTTTAAGGTTGTCTCTTTCGGTTATCAACATGTTCTTGTTTGCTTATTTGGCTAAATTCACTAATGGTGGCGCGTATAATCCACTCACGGTCTTGAACTCTGCCATGTCTGGAAATTTCACCAAGTTTGTCTTCACTCTTGCTTCAAGAATCCCTTGCCAGGTTTCTTATTTTATCAATCAGTTAGTGTTATAAGTATTCGATTTAGACGATAATGATCTCCTGACCCAACCATGTAAATGATTATGTTTATATGAAACCGGTTCTTTTTGAGAGACTCAAAGTTACAAGCTTACCGAATCAAGCTGTTTTCAAGTAGCTGATTACAGGCTTCTGCTTATGAATCATAAGCTTTTTTGATAAGCAATCCCAAAACCGCGCTATAATTAGTTGATAAAAGTCTGATTATAAATGGTATCTGAATGTAATTCCTTTGTTTCCATCGTAATGTTTGAAACTTTTCTTTTAATGTTGTGATGGTTTAGTATAGTTAATTTTCTGATTAATGTCTTTCTAAAATAATTCTGTTTCAGTTCAAGGAGTTATGAAATTGCTATTTGGTCGGTGTCACTAGAGCAAACTAAATCAAATATATCAATATTAACTCAATTTACAAAACCGGAAGTGATATATAAAATTAACCTCAATTTCACATAACTCAATAGCTTTTTGCTAAAAAATAAATAAGAGTCGTTATGCGAGAATTGATGTGTTCTCCTCTCATATGTTGTACGTTTCCTATAATGGCCTAATTCTTACTGTGTTTTAAGTCCTTCATAGTTGATGCGAGTCATCATATGACCATTATGCCAAGCTACGATCTAAAATAGCAAGTTATATTACAGCTGGTCATATCTAATAGATGTGTTTATTCTGTGTAATATTAGGTATTTGGATCAATACTTGCGGTCAAGCTTATTCTTAAAGCCTTTCCAGAAATAGGCCGTGGGCCACGACTGACTGTTAGTCTCCATCAAGGCGCACTGACAGAAGGTTTATTGACATTTGCAATAGTGCTGATAGGACATGGACTTTCTACAAAAATACCTGGAAGCTTTTTCAGAAAAACTTGGATCAGTAGTGTCTCAAAACTCGCTCTCCATATACTCGGATCAGATTTAACTGGTGGATGTATGAACCCCGCTTCTGTAAGTACCTCCATCATTAATGGCTGACTCTCCTTCTTTTTATTGTCCCGTTATATTTAGATCATTAGATGCGTCAAAATAGCGAGTCGAGGGTAAGTAACGAAACAAATTATGGTCCAATTTGTGAATTTGGTAGTTTTTCAGTGTGGTAAAGACGTTGGGGTCGATTTTGGTGGACATATAGAACTTTTTCATCCATTCTTTGAAGTTTAAAAATAAATAGCATGATAAATTCTGTTACCAAAATTTCAATAATAATCTTACTTTTACTTAGCTAGCAAAATGCATTTAAATACAGTTTCGACAATTTTATTTGTTTGACTTGGTTTCTGTTTAGCTAAATAGTATTTAGCTCTGCCCTTTTGACCGATTAGAGAATTAGAGATACAAATACAACATAACGGAATCAGCCCGTTATAAGTATTTTGGTTTTAAATTGCCACTTCAATGTAATACAAAATTGGTACTCTGACCACCGCGTTATGGTGGTCTATGTATGGCGGCGACCTGGCTGGCCGGCCGCGCCATGGCGTCCGCGTTGCATGTGTAACGCTCTTTAAACGAATTTTTTTTTCTTTTTTTTCTTTTTTTTTTCTTTTCTTAGATAATAATTGCATATACACACATATATTTACTTTATTTTGTTTTATATAAATGTTAATTGAAAACCCAAACAATGGAGAAGAAGTTTGGAAAAAAAAAAAAAAAATTTTTTGTAGGTGTGGCTCGAAGAAGAAGAAGAGCAAAACAAAAAGTCATAAAGAAAAAGTTGAAAAAGTTTTGAAAACTGTATATATATTAAATGCTATAGGTTAAAATTTTATATATTTTTTAATTGTATTTTACATAATAAATAAAAACAATATTTTTATTTATTTATATAAGTTAAATTTTTTATTTATTAAAGTTAATTTTTTTCATTTAAGTTATTTTTTCATTTAATTTTAAGTATTTTTCTTTTTAAAAATGTAATATGTTTTATATAAAAAATGTTAATTAGAAAGTTAGTGGCTCCCTGAATATTGAGTTATGGTTAAGGGTATTTTTGGTGTTATGTTATAGGCTGAGTTATGCTGACGTGGTCATAACACCGAGTGTTTCGGTGTTATAATTGCGAGTGCTCTCATGAAAAATGGGGATATCTTTGTAATAAATTTTTACTTTTTTCTACTACAATATATTTTCCAGGCATGCACATACATATATCTTCAATGTAGGTCCACGGCGTCCGCCTATATATAAATATTTGAAAGGTTCAGTAAGGAATGTTTTGAAGTAGATGCAATATTTGTATATCTATAGCAGGAATTTCAAGTTTCTTTCATGATATTAAGTATGGTCCATGAGTAGATGTGGCAAGATGCGTGGGTCGGGCATGTTGAAGAAGACGTCGAAACTTGTCTTATTTTTAGTATAGGTCAAAACTGGTCTTGTTGGATTTCCGTGACCCAAAACACTTATTTTGTGTCTTTTTTAACCTTTGCAATAAATAGGTAAAGCATTTATACGATTATAAAACTAGTATATTACAACATACTCTGAATATTATATAAAGTGATTTAGAGTTTTAGACAGATGTATTATGTAAAAGTACAACTTGGGCGACTTTTAACCCGTTTGCCTGGTTCCTATTTTGGCTAATCTTTTTGGCCCATTTACCTGTTTGGGCAACTTCTAACCCGAAATTGTCACCTTAATCTGTTAGTTTTTCCTCAATTTGAAATAGAAGTTCAAGTCTCTGCATGTTTTTGTCTATTCTGCTATGATAGAAGGGTATGTATAATAGACATTTAACTAACACTCATTGGTTTCAGGTGATGGGATGGGCATATGCTCGTGGTGATCATATAACCAAGGAACATTTGTTTGTCTATTGGCTTGCGCCTATGGAAGCAACTCTATTGGCAGCATGGACATTTAAGTATCTTGTACGCCCGTCCAAACTAGAGAAAGAGAAGAAGACTAATTGAACATGTTGAAATTTGATAATGATTCTTTTGGGTGACCGCATGAAGTGTGTTTTCTAATTATATGTGGCCACCCGAGATTGTAAAGACATAAATAGGCATGAACTCAGAACTCCGGAATAGGAAAACAAAATACTTGGTGTTTTGTACATGTAAATTATTATTTCTTTGGTTCTAGTAGTTTTCAACATATGCTCGACTCTTTTTGATAACTTGTCTTTTTAGCATATATATTTTATAAAGATGATTATAACAGAATACAAATGACTGAAAGGCATATACAGGTATACAAAATGCGACGGACACATGAAATGGCTTATTGAGTAAGTCTTTGTATCAACGTATTAGGCCAAGTAAGTCACAAAAACAAGAGTTGAGATAAAATGAATTATAACCCTGTGGGAAACTGATGTTTGGTTACTTCTTTGGAATGAAGTAAACGGTTTCTAAGTAAATGTGTATCCTTCAAATGGTTTGACTTACTCGCAGACATCATGGCCTGACCTTATAAGCGTATAGTTTCTAAGATCTTTACTCCCACTTGTATGATTGTAATATTTGGCCGCAATTATATGCGTGACATACTTTCAATTTTTTTCTTTTTACGTTAAGAAGCATATCCATAATTCTTGTATTAACCCCAACATAACCTTACGGTCAATAAGTGGCAGACATGATGTTATTACAGTTACATAACAGTATCTTGATGTTTCTCTCGTAACCTTACATGTTGAGCTAAATTGTCAAAACTTATTCTTTATATAACGAGTTTTTCAAATTGTCATTTGCATTTATTCGATGTTGTTACAGTTTTTATTACAAGAATATAGAAGACTGCAGTCAGTGTCATACAATGATACGAGTTCTTTTTATGGAATAAGGTAATAATATTTCAGCAGGATGCGCTGCTCGAATAAGCATGAGAAGCAAGCCATCTATTCACCATAGTCAAAGCTTCTTCAGGCTTTGACAACGCTTTGAAAACGCCACTACATGACCCTCACCCTACAAAATAAATACGAATCATTATTTATTGCTTCATTTTGCCTAATTACTATTTAGATAACATCCATTAGGTTCATATAGTAACTAAGGGGAAAACATACATTGGCTACATCGATTGCTATCAAAAGGAAAGTGGAAACTTCCCCAGGATATGTATGTTATAGATTACTTCGACAGAAACTAAATGAGAATAGATGCATACGAAAGTACTACATATCATATACCTTAATATTATTTCAGTAAGTATCCATTATGTGCATATGTCGTTTCATATCTACAAAACAAAAACTTGTGACCTTGGATGATTGTTCTTCCATAGTATAGATAACACTATGTATTCTCATGATTAACAAAATAAAGGTCCAAATTAACTTGAATTTGAAGCTTAATTAACTTACCCGATGTTGGAGTAGGGTCACCAATAGTCTCCCCAATCTGGCTAAAAGGTCTCCATCCCATTACGGAAGAACTGATGGAGCTTCGGCTCCATCCTATTACTGAAGAATTGATGGAGCTTCGGCTCCATCCCATTACGGAAGAACTGATGGAGCTACTGCTCCATCCCATTACTGAAGACGTGATGGAGCTTCGGCTCCATCCCATTACTGAAGAAGTGATGGAGCTTCGGCTCCATCCCATTATCGAAGAACTGACGAAGCTACTGCTCCATCCCATTTGTGGTCATGGTCAAACCAGCCCCACCAACTATTGTGACAGATAACATGTGAGCTCTATAAATAGAGCTCACCCCTCATGGTAAAAGAGGGTCTTCCATTTCCTTACTTTCTCTCTCGAGACTCTCTCTCTAGATTCTCTCTCTCTAAACTCTTTCTCTAAACCATTGATTCTCGAACATCGTGGCGTACAACACCCTTTCCACTTACCTCCGGGGAATCGCCACCCGACAGGGTTAAAACACTCGGGTCCTTGGATTATGGAACCCGATACCAATTTCGGTGTCGGGTCTCTTTCTAACTAATTCTTTACTGTTTGTCGTATAATCTAAGCTCGGGGTGACGAGGAACGGCACCTCTTGGTCGTCAACACCAACCCGGCGGATTTTTACCTCAACATTGGCCGCTTCCGTGGGACCACGAACAAAAATTCTCGTGTTCTCATCATTAAAGGGAACCACACTAGAACCCCGGATTTGTAAGTTTTCCTATGATTTATCTTATTCTAACCATTATGAATAAGAAAGGCAAATCTTTCTCTATGTTTTTGTATGTCTTTACAAAATTAAAGAGTTAAAAATGTTGATAATATTTTATAGATTACTCTCTATAAAAGTATAATGTCTATCATGATGATGTATGTTTCACATTTTGTTGTACGAGTCAAAGAGTAAATTACAAGAAAAAGTAATAAAATAAAAAGTTTCAAAAGTAAAAATCTTATTTAAATTATTCCTAAAAGTTAGGATTATTATATGATTTTATCATTCTATCAATTGATCGCAACTGGTACGTGAAATCACTACTAAAGCAAAAATAAATAGAAAATGGATCTTTCGAAATAGTCAGTGAATTGAGGATATTGAATTATAAGTCGGAAATATTTAATATCTATATTTAAGAGAAAATAAATTTATTAGTCTTACTTTTACGACTAGACATATTCACAGATTTCGTATCCGGTTTTCCGCAGCAAAGCTTATATCGATCATTTTATAATATTTTACACCACTTTTTTTAGATGAGATGATAATGCTCGTTAATATATATTATATTCTTGAAAATATATATATATATATATAATTGTTTACAATTTTGCTTTGATAGAAAGTTACAAGATTTTTAATTTATTTATAGTTATAGTTGGTACTAGCCAATAAAGTGAAAGCTTGTCCTGAATTTTGAACAAAAGAAAGCATGCTTTGTAAATAAAAGTAAGTCCTTTGTCAGGTGGTAGGTCAATTTTTGTGAATAAAAATGTCATAATATAAACCATTGTATTCTTTAAGTGTCTAAATAATAAAATAAATATTAAAATCATTTGGTTATTTGAAAACATGGATCGAGAAGCTTAATATGTTATACATTTTTACATATATATCATAGGGACTTTTTCTTTTATTATTATCATTAAAAAGAAAAATAATAAATCAAAATATGAATTTAATACGCACATGTTCTTTACCGACTGAATATGATTTAGTTTCTACGTTTAAACCTAAAGTTGTAAAAGTTTTTTTTTCTCAGTAATTAGAAATTATCCATATCTAAAAGTAAATTTCTAAAAATCCTAAATTTAGAAACCAAACCAAAACCATATCCCCTTAAAAATAAATAAATAATGTTATTGGGACGAAGGTACTAATTAAATAATATAACTCGTACACAAGTACTAATAAAATAGTATTTTCGGTAAAAAGGTATAATTAAAGTAATGTTGAAAATACAAATGGCATATATGTCCACCCTCCCTAAAGGGTTATGCAAAACCCCCCCTAGCCCACTTTATGTCACATCTATGACACATGTGTCATAGATGTGACATTTTATTGTTTTTTTTTTTGTCTTTTTTTGTCTTCGTGTTATCGTTCTTTTTAATTTTTCAAGTATCGTAAAATAACAAATATTATACATAATTTAACAAAAAAATAAATTGTGTATTAAATGTCTCTAATGATATTAATTGTGTAATCTTTTATTTTTATTTAATTTTATTTTTTATATTCTTTAAAATTAATTTTATTATTTAAGCATTATTAGTATATTAAGAATATAATTATTCTAACAATGTCATTTCTTTTATAATAAAGTATATAAAATGTATTTTGAGAAAAAAAAAAGTTAATATATCAAGTTTCGTTCTTTAAGTTTCAAAATTATATTGTTTTCATTTATTTTTTAAATATGGATTTCAAACAATCATTTAATTTTGTTTAAGTTGACTAAATATTGTTAGAAAATTATTCTTAACCAACTTTTTCTTTTTTTGAACACTTATATATCTTAAAACAAATTTGTTATAATTTTTAGGGTCGTGGTAGTTATAGATTCGGCTAATTGAAGTTATGGTCGTGGTTGTTTTAAAATTGTTTGATCGAATTTATGGTGGTTTCTTACTTTATTAGTTAATACAATTCATATTTTGTTGTCTTTTAGAAAAAGTATAACAAAAAGTAAACAAATACAACAAAAATATGTAAATAAAAAAGAAATTAAATAAAATAAAAGGATATTTATCATTAAATAACTAGCTTATTGACCCGCTTAAATGGTATTTTATGTCACTCTTTTATTATATATAAATATAACATAAAAATAAAAAAGTAAAAAAAATATTTAATACTAAAATATTAAACAAATAAAAGAAATAAAAGAAATATTTGGATGTGAGTAGTTTAGGTATGTGGATGTGAGTAGTTTAGGTAGTAGGGAGGGTATGACATGTGGGGTAGGAGGGGGGGGGGGGGGGGGGGGTTCTCCGTAACATGACCCAATACAAATATACAAGACTATGTGATGTCACTTTAAAAAGCTTTTGATAAATAAGTACGGTTTGTCTATATTATAATACTCAACTTTTGTACTGTTTGTATGTAAATATGGGCAAATAAGTAGGATGTATGAAGTAAAGTGATTGCTAGTGTGAACTACCTAGGCCTTCATTTATATATATTTACACGTTGTATACATTGACTAAGGGGTCTTGAGAGGTGACTAGGGACTGTTAAGTCACGTGGCTTTACCTTCTCGATTTAAGTTAATAATTGTCATGCCAATAAAAAGTAAAATCCCACCCTTTGTTTAAAAGTTATATACATTATAATTTGGTCACACAAAGAAAAAAAAATAAAAAAAAGGAAATCCTTTGGTTTTGTCCCATATACAAAGATTTTTTCGGATTCTTTTGCAAGAAACTATCACGTGTTTTCTGACAATTTTCATATAATAGCACATACTCTTGAAAGTACCCATACTCGTAATACCCAATATAGGAGAGGTTGAGTAAAATAAAAGAGAAAGATACCTACTTGTACTATGTCCTATTATAAAAGGACTTCTCATAATAATTTTATATATATTTCTTAATAAGCAGGATAATTTACGTCCACGATTCGATGTTATCTTCATTTTAATTATCAAAAAGTCGATGAAGAATAAATGGTAGTTGGCCTTAATTAACGTTTCCATAAAATTTTAATATCCAATATATTTATAAAATGTTTTACTTAATTAACAAGTATAAATGGTTTTTATGGGTTGCTTTTGGTTAAATAATAATAAATAAATAAAGAAGGAAACTATGATTTATAATATTTTAAGATAAAGTGTTACAGATAATAAATAGTTTTCTTTTCCAAAAGAAAAAGGTTTCAAATATGAATATAATATTGGATATGGTACAAAAGTAAAATCTATTCCCTAGGGATAAAGTATACAAATTATTATACACAATGTACAACCAAGTTTTAGTGAAAATCAAGATACTTTAAAATGGTGTCCGGGACAATTATCGTTTGTGTATCATCCTGGTTGGTTCGTTCCCTTCTCTGTGTAACCTTCGGCTAGAGATGCGTATCACCATTTTCTTTCATATTTTGTATCTCTTTACTTACTAATTTCGGATGTCATTTATAATCCCATCCTCCGGTTTCTAATAATAACCTCTATTTACTTCCTACTTACTTCATGAAATTTTTATTTATTTCATAACTAATTTCATTTTGAAAAAAAACCTTCTCAAGGTGCCAACGATTTCTAGCGTTTACGAATACAAGTTAGGGCCTTCATATACACTGTCATATTTTTCATATTTTATCAATATCTTCGAATCACATCGGTCTTCTAACTTTCCCAACCTTCGGGAACTCCGGTCCACTGCCACCTTTGGTCTTCCGAAGCTGATAATTAACCCAACTTTAGCTTATTCATACGTTCGGGTTTCACCCAAACTCACATTATTCGAAGCTCATTAGAGCTCTTCGCGACCGGAGTGGTACTATCTAAAGTTGTCTCACCGGAGCTTGAAGACTTTAAAATCCGGAACTCGCCTTTACTACAGGTAGCTCACCTCATCGGAAGCTGTCAGCCCCCTCAATCAGATTCTCCCTATCGGACCTTCAGTCTAAATTAAATTTCATACGAATCACATTTAACGAATCTCTCTAATAAATACAAGATAAAAATTATCTCATCACGACCAAAAAACTAAAATAAAATACTACATATTAGTTTCGTGTTCCTTTCTCATCTGAACCAAGGTCTTGGAATCTAACAAAATTACTATTTTCCGTTTAAGTCAATATAGACCAAAAGGCAACTCTTTAAAATGCCTCTGGACTGAAAGTAGAGCGACCACAATAAACATCCATGTCCATTTGGAATATAATTCTGAACCAATTGCTTCATAATTATGACTATTGCACTATTTTCTTATTATAAAAACGGTAACTTAGTTGTTTACTTTAATAAACACAACAATGTTTCCTATTTGTTTTGTTCATCTCAACGTTATATTTCATTCAAATATAGGAACAGGAGATTAATTCCGAATCTACCCAAAATAGGTTGTTACAATTCACTATCGAAAACTCACACTTACAATATTTAACTCAAAATGTTCTCAACCGGATATATTTACATCGCGATAACTTAGAATTCATAAACATGATAAGTGATGTACTTTTATAATAATATGAGTTCAATACTAATAATGAACATTATTAGCATTGAACTGGGGGGGACCATAAGGGTATAATAGTTTTTTTTATGAACATTCTAAGATGTCCAGCATGTTCAAGTTTGATGTTTCTTTCAATCGACATATGGTGTAAATACCTACGCCTACTTTCTAATCTAACTCAGAAGATTGAGAATTTTGTACTATACCACAATATTATAAAAACATGTAAAACATGGAGCTAAGTCTCCTATATGCACAATATCCATGACATAAAAATCATATAACACAAGGAGTTAACTCTTTCTTGAGTGCATTGGCTGAACCACCTAATAATAGGTTCCATTCCTTAAAAACAAGTTTTTTTTATGAGGAATGACGGAAGGGTGAGCGCCCAAAAATAGCTCCATGTTAGTCTGAACGTATATCCTAACATTGACAGGTTGAGCAACCTACCAATTGACTCCGTACTAGTCTTAGAATATCCTAGTATTGAAGGATCACGTATCCACTCAACGAAGGACGCTTCGTAATAATAAAAAAAAATTTATTACAAAATTTTTTTGAACGAGACCTAATGGGTTCCAATATTCTAAAAACACGCTTCCCATAAGGAAGGAATGCCTAAAGGAGGAACGACCTCCAAAGTAATTTTATTATAATTTAGTCCGTAAATTGTAAGATTGATGGATCAGGTATTCCATTATTTAACTCCATGTCCAAGAAAAAAGTTTCTTCATACAAAAAACTATTTTTCTAAGCACATGACGAATTACAACCTTTCATTATGGTGAAGGTCAATAAGGGCTTAAATCTAGTTTAGTATCACTTTGTTCCACATCACTAGACTAGGGGGAGGCTTGTTGGAGTAGGGTCACCAATAGTCTCCCCAATCTGGCTAAAAGGTCTCCATCCCATTACGGAAGAACTGATGGAGCTTCGGCTCCATCCCATTACTGAAGAAGTGATGGAGCTTCGGCTCCATCCCATTACGGAAGAACTGATGGAGCTACTGCTCCATCCCATTACTGAAGACGTGATGGAGCTTCGGCTCCATCCCATTACGGAAGAACTGATGGAGCTTCGGCTCCATCCCATTACTGAAGAAGTGATGGAGCTTCGGCTCCATCCCATTATCGAAGAACTGACGAAGCTACTGCTCCATCTCATTTGTGGTCATGGTCAAACCAGCCCCACCAACTATTGTGACAGATAACATGTGAGCTCTATAAATAGAGCTCACCCCTCATGGTAAAAGAGGGTTTTCCATTTCCTTACTTTCTCTCTCGAGACTCTCTCTCTAGATTCTCTCTCTCTCTAAACTCTTTCTCTAAACCATTGATTCTCGAACATCGTGGCGTACAACACCCTTTCCACGGAAAAGGTGTTACCTCCGGGGAATCGCCACCCGACAGGGTTAAAACACTCGGGTTCTTGGATTATGGAACCCGATACCAATTTCGGTGTCGGGTCTCTTTCTAACTAATTCTTTACTGTTTGTCGTATAATCTAAGCTCGGGGTGACGAGGAACGGCACCTCTTGGTCGTCAACACCAACCCGGCGGATTTTTACCTCAACACCCGACATTTTGGTTATGAAGGAACCATGGCTTCCATGCTTCTTCAATCGGAATGTTGACAGATTTTATCCATTGTTGTATCATGTATGCCAACATATGGAAAGACCATGTTATGATCGCCACTATGAATCCATATATCCGGAAAAGAAAAACAAGGTGGTCTTTATTGGGGATCAAAACTCAAAACTGCAAATCTTAAATAATGATATACAAGCTTATTATTTTACATATACGGGGATAACAATCTTAAAAAGGAGTGGATTGAAAATTTATTTTCATTAGAAGTAAAATTAATGCATATTGGAGAGGAATAATTCTAAGTTCTAGAATACTGGTATTACCTTATGATCAGTACTTGACAGTTCTTGGTAGTAAGATGCTTTTGGTATTGAATAGTACAAAAACGTCGTAAAAGTAAATTATCGTATCATTGTCTCCTAGAAAGTAAAGTATACTCACGTTCGACTATGCCCAACTTTGTATTGTTCCCTGCACAAAGAAAAACATTCAAGCATTATTGTCTTCGGTGCCATTTCTATTACTCCGGCCGTATTGTTATTATACGGGTTTTGCTAATAACTAGAAAGTATCCCGTGCGTTGCACGGGTTCACTTTTTTGGCGTATGTCTTCTTTGGAGCTGGTGATTGCTCCCTGCGTTGAATATTGTGCTTCTAAAGATTGAGTTGATTGTTTTGTGTAGTCTCTATAATCCATTAAAACCATTAAGTCGGGATCATATGGAATGCTTTCAACCTGCAGTAAGAAAAAGTTTATGATAACAAAAGTTGCAGATTGTTAAAGTTTCAGTAAGGAAGGTAATTTGTACACCCGCAATATTATAAAAGTTTTTAAAAATACGATTTTATCCTTTATGAATCTCTTTAAATTTTTCATGTAAAAGAAGGGTATATTGGTGAAGTCTTATATTTTTGGTGCTCACCTCAACTTCTACACCATAAGCTGTTTGAACGCAAACACGCGGACCACCAAGCTCGTACTGCAAAAGTTTCCCCGAAGCTGCTCCAGAAGCAACGGTAGCAAGCCTATTTGACAAAGCTAAGTGTATATATCACTATAAACTGTTGAAGTTTATGGAATTTATGTATAAAAATAATACAATAGTCTACCTGCATGGAATGGTGATATTTCCTTCACATTCAATAAGACTTCTTCCGGTTGTAGTTTCAACGATTCTTTCCACTGCCTCCACACACCTACAAATTAATATAAATTATGGTTTTACAGCACTTTGAAGATAGTCATCTAGACTTGAGACTAATTTGCTTAAACTGGATATAGAAAATAAGAGAAAGGAATATATCCTTCTTAGCAACCCCTCGTGAAGTAATTCACGACTAACTCGTCCATAAGCACGGCCAATATGGAAACACCTAAAGTAAAAGAGTAATAACCACCTCTAGGTTTCTCTGTGTTGGATCTAGCAAATCGCCAATTTGCTCATTGTATATCTGTAAATAATCCTCAATGTCATTTATTCATCGTCTATATTCAAAATTTAAAACAGGAAAAATGAAAACTGCCACTAATCACCTACCTCAAGCAACGAACATCGGCACTGATAATTTATCTGTTTACCTTCAGCTTGTTCTTGTTCCTGAAACAAAAACCATAAAAATCAATCTCAATCTCTATTAAGAGCCTCTACACCACTTTCTATGTGGACCAATACGGAAAACATGACTGCTTACTCTTTGGATTTCCGCAAACAGCATCTGGAAGATGCGTGGAACGATTCCTTGATTACCACTGGTTGATTGATCTTCAACCATCGCGCTTGGTGGACCCCACAAAGTGTAGGTTTTTCCACTTCCCGTCTGCAGAAGATTAACAGCAGTAATAGATATCACCACCAAACAATCTTCATACGATAAACTTACTACCAATAGAAAGAAAAAAACAATACAACCTGTCCGTATGCCAAAATCGATGTATTATAACCTGCCATCGCACTCTTAACCAAGTCTACACCAACTAATTGAAATGCATCCTCCTATTATAACACACACAAAAAATTAGTTAAACATCTCAACATGTAAGCGGTTACACGGACCACATCGTTCAGTAACTTTTTCATGAAATATAAGTAACAGATCAAACAATCATTCAATAACATAACCTATAAAACGTCAAAATAATATAATCGTCTCACTTATTCACTGCTGTTAACAGAATCAGATATATAGATTACCTGAGTAGATTTTGAATCTAGAACTGCATCCATAGTAAACTTCCTATCTCCAACGGAAACCGAATCATCCGACATTTTCCTAACCGTACAATCTCCTCCTTTCTCATGAGAATTATTCGGTCTAATCCTCGCAATAATCTAAACAAAATATCTCAATTATTACAATTACAATTTCTAATAATAAATAAAACTAAAATCAATAACTTATAATTCATAAATGTTAAATTATACCTTAACATGTGGATCTACTTGTTGTTTTGTTTCTAGCTCAATAGAAACCCGAAAGCTAGTTGAGCGGAATGACTTTCTACACCAACAGATTGAAGCTCCGTCATTGCGTTTCTTCTATCCTCCGGAAGCTTACCATTATTTAGTGGAGGCGGTTCTAGAGCCGAAGTAGGATCTTGTTCATAATCCTTGCACAACCTGTAAAACGGCGGTGGAGGTGGATAAGTAGCGGTTGCCATTAACAAACAGATCTACCTGAAACATCAAAAACCAATCAACATTTAAACAAAACCGTAAATGAAAAAACGACTAAACAATACATCTACAAAAAACAATGAGCAACTCCAAAACACTAATATGTTTACGGATATTTGATGAAACCGCATACAGCAACGTTATACGAATTTTTCTTAATAATGAGTAATGTGCAGACACATAAACCTTCTTAATAATAACAAACAAAAGGCGCTAATATAAACCGGACATTAAAAAGTAGCCTATAACATAATGTTGTGTTTTCAAATTATTAATAAATGATTTTCGTATACCTTTTACCATATGTCAGGTTGCAGCTTCCAAAGTTCTCATTATAGAACATTAAAAGCTTTGCTACATATTAATATATAGAAGAAAAACCTGAATTAAAAACTCATTTACATCTAAAGGTGGCAATGTTTACCATGTTGTATATTTCTTCTCCCAAATCATAGCCCACATAAACCTGTAAGAAAAAGGGGAAAATACGTTAAAGGATGTTAGAATACGTTAGCCTCTATACAACCAAATTACGGTCCATGGACTCTTACTGTATTCAACTTTTGAAAATAAGAAATAAGTATTCTGATTTTCGATACCTCTGATTTCATGGTATCAGACCCATATTTTAGGCTCTTTGATAAACCTTAATCTGAATTTTGCAAGTGACTGTCGCCTCTTCAAAATCACACCTCGTCGAGTATGAATTGGAAATGACCACCCCTGCTGTTGATCTTAGAATCACAGGAGGATCGTACCCAGTGAGTACGTTAGTCGGTCGTCACCTCACGCGCCACCCATCGACGCCGCCAGATTCCACGCGCCGGCGCGTGTAGCCGTCTCCGGTAGATCTGTAAAATAGTCAGAAGCCCGCAAAAAAAAAAAAAAAAATAGCTGAAGGAAGACAGTAAAATGTCTAACGCAGAAACACGTGTAACAAAAGCAAGAAAGAAAGACCACGTCACACTTCCACCAAGACTAAGTAGGCCAGAATTTCTGTAGTCATTTAAACAGGGCCACAATCATTCCAGCCCGAGGAAACAAAAAGGCCCAGCCCAGCGAATAAAAAATAATAGACTGCACGAATAGCAATGCTCCCACGAGATTTAATCTATAGGGTAATAATAATCCTAAAGGCTATTGTTGACAAATTTTCTTAAAAAATCAAAATCATTATACTTTTATTTTTCAGCCAAAAAATGAATTTGTAAATTAATAGTTACACTATTAGACCACTCCCAGCGGCCAATTAAACGCGGCGTTTAAACCCCCAAGAACGCCGTTAAGGGCTGGGGGATGCCGTTTCGCCGGCGTTCCGGCGGTGGTGTTGGTGGAAGCACGCGGCGTTGAGTGGTTTTTTTTTTTTTTTTTTTTTTGTTTAATCATTAAATACGAGTTAATTAAAAAAAAAAAAAAATTGACCGTTGTAGTGTTTAACGGTTATATTTTTAAAATATAATTTATTTTTTTATTTTTTATTTTTTCCTATAAATACCCAACCAAAACACAAATTTACCCACACCAACTCATATTCTTTCTCTCATAAACCTCAAATATGTCGTCAAGAACGTTCAAAATGAATTTGACCGATTCCGACTCTTCCGACGATGAAACAATTATCTTGATGGCGAAGATGGCCGGAAAGGCTTTTTACGATCAAGAGGAAGCTGAGGAAGCCATCGAATCCTCAAACGCTCGGGTTAAAAGAAGATTTATAAGAAGAGATCGAGTTGGGGCAAACAAACGCCTTATGGCAGACTATTTCAACGAAGATTGCGTTTTCACACCGGAGCAATTCAGACGAAGATACCGGATGAGTAAGCCGCTAATTCTTCGAATAGTCAACGGTATTCTTAACTATTCTCAACTTCCACTTCCTAGTCACTTTAGCTATTTTACATCCCGACTTGATGCTACGGGCAAAGCTAGTTTTACCGCTATACAAAAATGTTCTTCCGCCATGCGTGTTTTAGCATACGGAATCACTTCCAATGCATTTGATGAATATCTACACATGGCGGAAAGTACATCAATGGAGGCTTTAGATAATTTTTGTAAATGTGTTGTGGATTTATATACTATCGTTTACTTAAGAAAGCCAACACAAGAGGATATTCAACGTATTTATGCAAAGCATGAAGAAAAACATGGGTTACCTGGGATGCTTGGGAGTATTGATTGTATGCATTGGGCATGGGAGAAATGTCCAATTGCATGGAAGGGCCAATACACACGAGGTGATCATGGCCACCCAACCGTAATGCTTGAAGGGGTTGCCTCGTATGATTTGTGGATTTGGCATGCTTATTTTGGTGTCGCGGGCTCTAACAACGACATCAATGTTTTGAATGCCTCGCCTCTATTTACGGAACTCCTCCACGACACCGCTCCACCTTCTCATTTCGTGATAAACAACACTCCGTATGAAAAAGGTTATTACCTCGCAGACGGAATCTATCCAAAGTGGGCAACATTTGTGAAATCATTTTCTCATCAACCAGACGAAAAGCGAAAGAAGTTCAAAAAATTTCAGGAAGCTGCAAGAAAGGATGTTGAAAGGGCATTTGGCGTGCTACAAGGGCGATTTTGGGTGTTAAAAAATGCCGCAAGATACTACGAGGTAAACAAGTTAAAGCGAGTCATGTATACTTGCATCATATTGCATAATATGATCATCGAAGACAATCAATTTAATATCAGTGACTGCGAGGAATACTATACTCCAATACCACGAGAACAACGAACTACCCACGAAAGGTGCCAACTACAAATCCGAGTAACGAAAGAGATACGAGATCGTGATGTACACCATTGTCTTCGAAGCGATCTCGTTGAACACGTTGCTACGCTTCCTGATGACTATCGCTTTAGAGAATGATTTCTATTTATCTATATTATTATGTATGTTTTAATTTTGGTTTTTAAATTTTTAATGTAATCGTGTTAAGTTTATTTTTATGTATTGTTTTTTTTTAATATTAATCTAAGTTTATTTTTATTAATAATGTTTTAAAAATAATATGAGAAAAAGAAAGAAAATGAAAAAAAAAGGTGGTGGGTCCCAGTTTTTGGTGTTATAAATTGGGGGGTTATGTTATGTTATGTTAAGTTGGTGTTATGGTGACGTGGCAACGAAAAATGGTGTTATTGGTGTTACGATTGGGAGTGATCTTACAAACAAACCTCACGAACATCGAGAGCTTTTTGGACGTCTTTATCATTTGCCCACTCCGCTGAAAATATCTGTGTAGGTTCCTGGACAAAATAAATATAAGAAACGTTGCAGTAAGTTTATTTACTGGATTTTTTTATTTATAAATGTTTGATCTATAAGACTTTCATTTGTATATAAATCGATAAAAAACGATTACTCGACAAGTTGGCTCTGGATTTACCACAGCACACCATGGCTCCAAGACATTTGATAAGTTAATATGACTTGTGCACTGAGGTCAGATAATTGGAGTTAATTAAGAAAATATAAAAATTCGAAAGATGTAACAAAATGATTTGAAATTTGTTGTTACTACACGGATACCTTGTCGGCACGTTGAAGGTTATCCAAATATGCGTAGTTGTCCGGAGCAGTGTAAAAGTTTAGGTAGTTACCATCACAAGTTTCTATTGTTGACTGCAACATGACATAATTGTATGGAAATAGATTTAACTTCGACTTATGTGAGGGAGATTATCAAAATTTGATATAAATATATAAGGAGTATAATAATTTGCTTACCTTGTAGATATCATCTATAACAACTTATAAATTTAGGATGTGTATTAGATATAATTTACAGTGGGTTGAGATCAACAAAGACTATTAAAAAAATTGAGACCAAATGGAACAATGACAACTCTTTATTTCAAAAACCTATCATAACTTTTTATTGAGGTATGTGGTCCGACAACCGAAAATAACTCGGAAGACTCGAGCCATCCCGGAAACCCCCTACGCGTTCAAACCGCCCTAACCAAACATCTCGAGCACAGCGGTGCCCCGTCTCCGGGCTAAACTGGCCCGTGCTCGAGCACAGCGGTGCCCCGTTACCGGGCTAAACTGGCCCGTGCTCGAGCACAGCGGTGCCCCGTTACCGGGCTAAACTGGCCCTGACCTTGCCCGGGCTAAAGAGCCCCGGTACCGAGAAAAATAGCCCCTGCTCGGACACTTGAGCCCCGTTACCGGGGTAAATAGCCCTGCTCGGACACCTATCTCGGACACCGCCCTGATGACCCCGGACACCTGAGCCCCGTTACCGGGGTAAATGGCCCTGCTCGGACACCTATCTCGGACACCGCCCTGATGACCCCGGACACCTGAGCCCCGTTACCGGGGCCCCTATCTTTTAAACGTTTTATATACTTTTTGGGGTGGAAACACGAGTCTTACACTATTTTACGATTGTTATCGTAAACTTATTCTATAAGCATTATATGATAAGTTTGCATACTTATAACGAGATACTCTTATGCTTGAAACTTATACTTTATACATGGATTGTATACGCTTGAACACTTAAACTAAAACATATTTTAGCATTGTTGAATGTTTTGCCAACATGTTGTGAACACTCTAGAAACTTATACTTTTATACTTGAAACTCAAACTTATACTTATTGTCTTACACATGTGGATTATTCCACCGCTGAGGTAATGACAACATTTGCATATCGTCTAACACATGTGGAAAGTTCCACCGCTGAGGTAATGACGGTATATACTTATATTGCCAGTGATCGTTTATGGTTGTCATATGTTATCGAAATATCTAACATATTGACGGATAGCCACTTTAATTCCCGTTACCACTTGGTTGCTATTAATCCCTTTGGAAAGGACTGTTAATAATTTATGGATAGCGCTATTAGGGTAGTTGCAAATACCCTCTCCACTAAGATTCAGTGGTGCATAGTTATTAATCGGGTAAACTACAGGCTTAGCAACGTAACCCTTTTATCACTGGGCAATAATAGGATCGTCACATAGCCGTACACTATGTGGTCGATACCTATATACATAAAACTTATTCATATCTTATACTTGTGATTGATGCGTTAAAACGTTATATGCTTTTACAATATGTTGTAACTCACTAACTACGTCTCCCGTAGTTAACATTTTACTCGTGTTTTCAGGAAACGAGTAAGTAGTGGAGACGTCTATTCATGTGGTTAGATTTTGCGGGTTTGCATTTAAAGACTTCAAGATCGGGAATGGTTTGGGTGGTTGAATTCAGAAGTCTGGTTATGAATATTTTGTAAACTTAAACTATTATCGTTTGTAAACTTTAAATATGTGTTTTTGTAATATATAAATTTTGGTATCGATCTATATGCTTGTGCGATGACATCCTCGCTCTTCACGCCCCGTGCTTCCGCTTAGCGGGGTGTGACATGCCCAAAGGATAATTACCCCTTACCCGAGATAGATTGGAAGGTGGAGTCCTTGGACGGCTTCAGGCTCAAATGTTTTTTGGATGCTTACAAAGGCTATCATCAAATCTCCATGAAAGAAAGGGATGAAGACAAAACCGCTTTCCACACAGACCAAGGAATCTATTGCTTTAAAAAGATGCCATTCGGCCTAAAGAATGCAGGAGCCACCTACCAACGTCTGATCGACAAAGCTTTCAAAGATCAGATTGGAAGGAATGTTGAAGCATATGTAGATGATATTGTGATCAAAAGCAACGCCGAGGGAGCAATGCTTGCTGACATCCAAGAAACCTTCAACACACTTAGAGAAATCAACATGAGGTTGAACCCCTCTAAATGTAGCTTTGGCATGGAAGAAGGAAAATTTCTTGGCCACCTTATCACCCCTCGGGGTATTAAAGCAAACCCTAAGAAAATACAAGCAATCATCCAAATGCCTTCTCCCTCCACTAAGAAACAAGTTCAAAGCCTCAACGGTAAGCTGGCTGCTCTGGCTCGTTTCCTCTCCAAGGCCGCAGACAGGTCCTTACCATTTTTCAAAACCTTGAAGGGATGCATAAAAAAGAAAGACTTGGGGGGGCTATTGAGGTATGTGGTCCGACAACCGAAAATAACTCGGAAGACTCGAGCCATCCCGGAAACCCCCTACGCGTTCAAACCGCCCTAACCAAACATCTCGAGCACAGCGGTGCCCCGTCTCCGGGCTAAACTGGCCCGTGCTCGAGCACAGCGGTGCCCCGTTACCGGGCTAAACTGGCCCGTGCTCGAGCACAGCGGTGCCCCGTTACCGGGCTAAACTGGCCCTGACCTTGCCCGGGCTAAAAAGCCCCGGTACCGAGAAAAATAGCCCCTGCTCGGACACTTGAGCCCCGTTACCGGGGTAAATGGCCCTGCTCGGACACTTATCTCGGACACCGCCCTGATGACCCCGGACACCTGAGCCCCGTTACCGGGGTAAATGGCCCTGCTCGGACACCTATCTCGGACACCGCCCTGATGACCTCGGACACCTGAGCCCCGTTACCGGGGTAAATGGCCCTGCTCGGATACTTGAGCCCCGTTACCGGGCATAGCCTACCCGGTTGGCCTGGCTGCCCAGTAACATTAACTTTTGTCCGGTTTACGCTTAAGTTGACTTAAGTTGACCCGACGTCGCAAGCACACATGCTTACGTCACGTACCCATTTGTGGACCATAAAGTGACGGCCCATGGATGTAATCATTGGGCCTCAGCCCATAAATGGAGACCCTTATCTCAAGCCTATAAATACCCCTCTGATCAATGTCAGAGAGCAGGTTGTCAATCATTGCATTACTCACACATACACGTTCAAGAGCAGTTTTTCCTACTCTCTTACGTCACACCCGCTAATTATTACGTCACCTTCGGCTCGTCTAGAGCTTGGTAGGTTTGCACTGCTCTCGCAGGAGTTCGTATTGATTAGCCAACACCCCAAACCCTTGAGCCCCGTCAATCGTTGCTCAAACACTTTTCTTTTGTTTAAAAATTAATTATCTCATAAACGGTAAATGTATTAAACGAATAAAGTGTACCATTAAAACGAGCATTTTCTCCTCTTTCTATAGAGCACCCACTCGATATACTTTTGACGAAATTTATTTTCGGGTTTTTTTACAAGTTTTGAAATTTTATATTACAAATCACTGTTTTATCATATGTGATATCAGTAGTTTGACATATTATTTTTTTGTTTTTCTTTTTGATTTAAGTTGAATGTATGTAATATAACAAATCTATGTTTCGAAACTCGTATTTAGTGTTCAAATCATATGTGATATTGTCTTACGAATTTCAACATTTGGCCATAAACGAAAAAATAAAAGTCGTCAAAATTCGAACTTTTTTCTGGGTCTATATAGGTTATACATTGTATAACATTGTTGTGTATTAAAATTCATATTTAGAGTTAAAATCATGTGTGTTATTGTCTTTTAAGTTTTAAAATTTTTACATACATAATATCATATATGATTTATATTTATATCATATATGATTTACAGTAATATCATATATGATATTGTATTATCATATATGATTTTAGTATATATCACATATGATTTATATTCATATCATATATGATTTACACTAATATCACATATGATATAGTATTATCATATGTGATTTTAGTATATATCACATATGATTTATATTCATATCATATATGATTTACAGTAATATCACATATGATATAATATTATCATATGCGATTTTAATATATATCGCATATGATTTATATTCATATCATATATGATTTACAGTAATATCACATATGATATATTAGTATCATTTGTGATTTTAGTATATCACATTTTATGTCAAAAAACGAGAAAAAATAAAACTAGTTAAAATTCGATTTTTTTTTTCTAAATTTAGGTAGTTTATACATTTTATAGTAATTCTCTTTTATACAATTTTACGTAATGATGTAAATATCATATATGATATTATCGTTATAATTTCAATACCCATAAAAAAAACAAAGTCGGCGAAAGTATATAACACCACTGCTCTAATTAAAGATAAAAACGAGACGATCGCAACGGTGTATTTTGTTTCGTCTAACGATCAACGGTTTGTGAGATAAATTAATTTAAAAAAATAAAAGAAAAATGGGTTTTGGTTTTAATCTTAACCATTAGATTAAAATGGGATGAAGAGCCAAAATGATGTCTTTTTGTCTCAAGAAAATTATGGGTATTAATTGATCTTTTCTCATAATTTACAATCCTCCAACTTATAAAATATACGGAGTATAATAATTTACAATCCTCCACACCATCTATAAACCACCACATGATTAACCGTGGCGTAACGTATGACTTGGTTTTTTAGTCTTCTAGTCATTTGTTATGTATAGTCGTAAAAACTAATGATCATAACTTCGACTATGAAATTTATCGGATTATTGAAAAATATTAGTAGTTAGAAGTAATTAGTTTTACCTTGATAAGCCTCTGAAACAACAAGCGGTATGATAAGACCCATATAAGAGATTCCAGATATGTATAGTCGATTATTGAGAAACCTAGTGTGTTCCATTAGCTACTGATCGATATACAAACAAAATTAAACAAATAAATCATAATTACTTATTGTTAATGCATGGTCGAGTTAAGCAGTAAACTTGATCTTACCTTTTTCAAAAACACCCGTATATATCTAAAGCTAGATGGTAAATCTACGAATATCATATTAGCCATCTACAAAATTTTAAATTTATTCTTTGTCATTTCATACTTGTTTGATCGTGTATGTATATGAACGCATAGCGACTACTTGACGACATGAACCTGTGTCCATGAATTTGTGTTATGATCGAATCACTTAACACAATAATGTATATAAGTAAATGATTTGAAGATTTAGATCTAACAAATACAATTTGTATTGCGGCAGATAAACACAAATTGTATGAACAAGGTTATGATTAACAAGTTATAAGAAAGAATAAATTTGATTGAACAAATAACAAGTTAATTAACAACAGCCTCAATTGATTGTATTAATTTCAAAGAAAATTACAATAATGTTATCTCTTACAACCAACATTTGAAGTTTTTGTTCATTTGTATAAGTATTGAAGTTATGTACCTTATATAACTTTCACTTGTTCCAGTCTGAGTTGTAGCTCAGTCTCTCAGCTTCCTTCAGATCCTTCTCAAACTGATATGCAGATTCTTCAGCTTCTGTTACTTCCTCTGCCACTGCCATCAGACATTTATCCACCACTTCTTCATCTTCATCAGACGACAGTTCCTCATCCAACCACTCTTCTGCAAAGAATGCTTTCTGCTCAGTTTGAGGCTTCTGAGTCTTAGAGTTATTGCCATTTTTATATTTAAGATACTTATTTCTGTATCTTTGAGCCCTCTCAGCAACCTCATCCATGTGATCAGTATTAGCATTCTTTACCTTACAATCAGCATCCATGTGTCCATAATCACCACATTTAAAACATTTAACCTTTTTCAAATCAAAAGGTTTCTTTTCTTTATACCCAGTCTTCTGTTCCAACTTCATGGTCAATAGAGCCAACTGGTTCTTTAATTTCTTGACTTCAGTTTCATCACCTGAATCTGAGTCTGAGTTTGACTCAGACTCAGTTGAGTCAGCCTAAGAATAAATTTCTTTATTCCTTTTGCTAGTTGCAACTAATGCAACTTCAGGATCTCTTGCAGTTCTTCTATTGTTTATCTTCTTCCTCTCTTGGGATTCTTCAAAGTTGACTAGCAATCCAAAGAGATCAGGCAGCTTGTAGGTAGACAATTTCTCACTAACCACAAGAGATGTGATAACTGATTCAAATTTGTTGGGCAAGATGCCAACAAATTTCTTGCACACTTCATCATCCTCCTTCACTACGCCTAGAGCACAGAGATCATTCAACAAAATTTGAAACCTTGTATGCAAATCAGCTAAAGTTTCCTTTTCTTTCACATAGAAATTTTCATAATTTCTAATCAGACTGTTCAACCTTTGCTCTCTTACTATTGGTACACCTTCATATGACACAATGAGGATATCCCAGATCTCTTTAGCAGATCTACATCCAGCAATTTTGGAGAATATTTGCTCAGATACAACATTACCGAGTATGCTTCTAGCTCTTGGATCCAAATTAAACAGTTGTCTATCTAGATCAGTCCATTGAGATTTTGGAGTTTGGACCCATCTTGCACGTTGAACAACTTTGTCTCCTTCCTTAACCTCTTCAATCTGTATTCCTGGGATAATTGGGCCTTTAGTGACAATTCTCATCATTTCCTCATGAATTCCAGATAAATGCCATTCAACCTTGAGTTTCCAATGGGCAAAGTTATGTCCATTGAAAATAGGAATACCTTTTCCGGCCATAGTAGGTGTATTAGATGATGATGATGACATTATGTATTTGAGTTTTATCTATTGATCGTTTTAAGATTTATAAATTTATTAAAATTTAAATCTTATTTGCTCTGATACCAGTTGTTAGGTCTCAATAAGATCCCAAATATTAGCTAATCAATAACAAATTAGTATTCAAACGTTAATTAACACAAATCGATTAACACACAGTTTCTTGTTTGATTATTGCAGAATTATAATAACAAGATTGATAAGAATAACACTTAGTTGATTCTATTAAAAAGGTTCCGATTACAATGGTCAAGCTCACTATTTATACACAATAATAGTGAGCTTGATAAGTACGAATCTTAGCAAATCTTCTAAAGTGATAGAAGATTTTATCTAACAAACTTACCTAAACTATCGGTTCACGTTTCATTATGGAGCTGAGTAGTCAGCTCCACAATGCCTTAGAATATTTTGGTCACACAGACCCAAAATGTCACTCAGACTCAAACTAAGACTTTAACAAACAGATTTATAATCTTAAGTTAAATTGTTGATTTTCCCAACATTAGGTCCATGTTGTTGGGCTGAAGCCTGCTCCAATCCAGGTTCATCTAAACTGGTTGCAGCAGTAAAGACATGGGACAGGACAGGCCTGCTGTTGGGCCAAGAAGCAGGCTGTTGGCCCAATAGGCCACGGTAATACACAGGTGGTGGTGGGTGATTGTTACGTGGTGCATGGAAACTATTTCGTGGAGCTTGAGGGGTGTTGTGTGAGACTGAAGATGGTTGCTGCTGATTATTCGATCCCGTAAGTGGGGGAATAATCCATCTGTAGCGAATAGGAGGATGTTCAAAGCGGTTTTCACCCTGACGGTTATTGTTGCGACGGTTATTAGAATGAGATTGGTGCCCGATGTAAAGAATAACCGACGAGGAGGAGTTATCCAAGTGAGCGGATTCGTTGTGGCGAGATAACCGTAGTTCCTCACCAAGTAGAATGGAAGGTGTTTGAATCCACGTTGGGGGTGGGTCTCGAAGACGAATTATCATAGCAACACTTTCCCATCGGCGAGGAAGACCGTTAACCATATACATAACTAAACTCGCATCGGGAACGGATTGGTCCATATTTGCTAAAAGATATGCCATAGTTTTAATCTTGGTGCAATAAGCATTAATGGACATATTGCCAAGCGTAATGGTGCGAAGTTCATTATCAAGTTGCATGAGTTTCGCACTTTTGTTGATATGAAAAAGATCATATAGATTAATCCATGCTTGACGAGAGGTGAGATTTTTCTGAAAGATATTTTGAAGAGGTGAGGGGGTAATGGTACCGTAGATCCATGACTTTACGATGGAATCAAGTTTGATCCAGTCAAGGGTTGTAGGTGGGGAGGCGTTCGGGTTAGCGGCAGTTGGAACATAGGTGGTGTCAATGTGATCGTCCACTTCATAACCGATGCAATGTGTAGAGAAAAGTTCGGACCAGAGATCATAATTCATCTGTTCAAGATCAAGTTGTTGGGGAACATGAGCTTTAATGTTTGTAACACCATAAGCTTTGTGAAGAGGAGTAGGGCGTGGAGGAAATTTTTTACCGTCGGCCATGAAGATAGCGGCTAAGGAGCAGCGCCTGGAGAAAGGCAGCGAGCAAAGGAGGCAGCGAGTGAAGGAGGCAGCGAGTAAGGGGTAGCGGCTGAATATTTTGAGGTTTAGAAAAAAATCGATAAGTAGGTTATCGACAAAGAGAGGGATTAGGGTTTTGGTCCAGGGAATTAATCTTGATGTCATGTAAGATTGTATTTGGTTTAATAATAATTACATTATCAATAGAAAATATAAATAGTTACAAATTGGGTCTAACAGACTATACAATAATTGGGCTATCTACTAAATACATACGGAGTAATACACATACTAACAATTACGTGTTTAATTAAAAGGCAAAATAAAGAAAATTGTCTCATGGGATACTAAACAATTCATAGAGATCGAGTCCATGTGCGTAACTAACCAACACGATAACATTACCTAGTACTGATCGTATTCTTAAAAAGCATTTCCACTTATGAAACGACATTTGTTTGGGTCAATCATCCTCACGTCGCAATTAAGAACGCCTTTTCCGGTCTTCAAGTTACCTACTCAAACGCTATATTTTTCATTTCTAGAGAAATATTGTTAACTCCTACCGTCTTCTTTGAAAATGCTCTTTCATTCTTGTTTTTGAAAACAAAATAGCAGGTGGCCCAAACAACTACTTGTCATAGCTCTTTAAAGTTTATGTCATTTCTTTTATGTTTTCCAATTTCTATATAAGTCATATCGCGTTTAAGTTTAGTGATCAACCATTCAACCGAGACAAGTTGAGAGCTAATAAACGTGTTATGTATCACAAATTGGATGATTCCTAATATGAATGGACTGTTACGTTTCCGTTAATGTGTCTTATTTTATTACATAAATCGTCCTTAATTGTTAAACTTAACAATTTTCATATTAAAAATCACCAATCCAAATCCACAATCTTAAATAGACAAATGCCGGAAATTATATATATATAATATATATATAATTTCAAATAATATATATATATATATATATATATATATATATATATATATATATATATATATATATATATATATATATATATTGTTGGACCCATATTATTTGTGACCCTCATTGATCATTTATCCTAACTGATATGATGACTGACACTAACTGAAATCTGTGTCTAGTAAATATTCGATGGACGTATTTACCTTAACGACACTATAGATTTCCCATTAGGTGATCGGAACTAAGAGAGCTAAATGTAAACACTTATTAAACACCATGGGACTAAATAATACACACTCCTAATTTGAGTGTGTATATAAAGGGACATAATAAACCTTTAGAAGGGTTGGTTACTTTGACCTTCATCCCTTTCATCCTAAAACACACACATAGTGTTTTCTCTCTAATTCTCCATCCTAACACGATCATCTCAATTTGGGAATCATTGATGGCTAACTTATTCAACAACATGCCCGGATCATCTGCAGGTATGTTAAATTTACATGAACCAATCTTATTTAATCCAACATGTGGTATCAGAGCCAATGGCTCGTGATTATCCATTGGTTCATGTTTATTTATCGCTTGGCTATTGCTATTATTGATTCTGCAACTTTTCTGGCCGGCGGATTATGTTTTTTGGGTGAAAAATGGGATTTTTTGGACCTGGTGGCGGCTGCTGCAACCCTAATTTCGACGAACTTCGTCCGTGCGAATGAAGGCTCATCCGTACGAACCTGATTTGTTCGTACGTACGGATGAAGCCCTATACGTACGAACCTGACTTGTTCATTAGTACGAATCTGACTTGTTCATCCGTACGAACCTGATTTGTTCGTACATACGGATGAAGCCCTATACGTACGAACCTGACTTGTTCATTAGTACGAATCTGATTTGTTCATACGCACGAACGTAACTGTTGATCCGTACGAATCTGGGCTAAATGCGTGCGAACATAGGCTTACATCCGTACGAACTTAAACCTTACATCCGTACGAACCTAGGCTTACATCCGCACGAACCTGGACTTACATCCGTACGAATCAATACTCATCCGTACGAATATAATCTCATCCGTACGGATGACAACAGACCCTAATTTGGTCGGTTTTTTAGAGTTTTACTGGTTGCCTTATGTAAAAATCGTTTAGGTTGACAACAGACCCTAATCCGTACGAATATAATCTCATCCAGGTCAGCGGGATCCCAGCAAGGGGCTCAGCCCCTTGACCCCGCAAAGGGCGCTGCCCCTTGACCCCGCAAGGGGGCTCCGCAAGGGGGCTCCGCAAGGGGGCTCCGCAAGGGGGCGCAGCCCCCTTGACCCCTGCTTTACTGTCGTGGTCACCTTATTTAGTCACCTTATTTATATGTGACCTTATTATACTTATGCACTAATATTCATGTTTTCATCTTTTGTTGCCCAAAGGTCAAAGGTGATTCCTATGATTGCATTTTTCCTTTAGCATAATAAACACGTAGGATATTAATTATGCCCAAAGGTGATTTAATATACTTGTGTGCTTGAAAGGATTCTTATTATGCCTTAAAACACGATGTTCTTTGTTGCCCAAGGTCAAAAGACAAACGTTGTGTTGCATAAACCTTATGCTCATAATTTTACTTAGATATTAGTTATTTCTGCCCAAAGGTGATGTAACATCTAAGTAGAGCCTTACTTTAGCTTATTATTTTGGTGTTTTTTTTAATAGGCTTACCTATCACTAGCTTCATTACTTATATGGTCTTAGTCTCAGGAACATTACTATTAGGTCTGCTTATTTTAGACATTACTCTAGTTCTATTATCTTAAGGGACATTACTTAGTCTGCCTTATATAGCTAACTCTATCACTATAAAATCTTCTAAAATTCGTATCATAATCTTAAATCCTCCTTATTCTCCACTACAGTACCAAACTTCGGCATTGAGGCACTTACTGGTGCTAATTTCACTTCTTGGAAGGAGCAACTTTACTTAACTCTTGGAATGCTCGACATGGACTATGCTATTCGCCATGATGAACCCGCCGCTATTACTGCTGAGTCTACTGCGACACAGAAAGCGGACTTTGAGAAGTGGGAAAGGGCGAATCGGCTGTCCCTAATGATGGTCAAGAACTCAATTCATCCCAGCATCCGAGGAGCTATCCCTGATAACGACAAAGTGAAAACTTACCTCACATCTGTTGAGGATCACTTTAAGGGATCGTCTAAGGCAACTGCGAGTAGCTTAATGCTAAAGATGCTAACTCTTAAATATGAAGGTTCTAACGGTGTCCGTGAACACATAATGAAGATGGTTGACATGTCTCACAAGCTTAAGAATTTGCAAATGGAAGTCTCAGATAATTTTCTTGTGCACTTCATAATGACTTCCTTGCCTGCTCGGTTCGACACTTTCAAAGTGAATTATAACGCTATGAAAGATAAATGGTCGATAAGTGAACTGATTGCTATGTGCGTTCAAGAGGAAGATCGTCTTAAGCACATTCAACCTGAAGCTGCTGTTCACCTTACTACCACTTCAAACTTCAAGAAGAGGAAAGGTAACTACAGTAACATGAAAATAAAGTCCAAAATCATGGTGCTGCTACCTCTGGCCCTAAATCCCGACAAGCAATAATAACTGCAAATTCTGCCGCTCCAAAGGGCACGGACAGAAATTGCTCTAAATTCAAGGAATGGCTAGCTAAGAAAGGTAACATACTTTACGTAATATTTGATTCCTTTACTACTGATGTTCCATTTAATACA
>CAJVGC010000001.1:21137922-21251198 GCA_910822075.1 Senecio squalidus | reverse complement strand
TGGATCTCCTAATGAACCGGTTGAATCCTATGCCTCCTAATCTTAACGCCGAAGAGAACGCTTGTTCCTCCTGAAGAACCCGTAATTCAGCTCAAGGAGATCATCAAGGGCTCGCAGAAACACAAATTTGATGATTTCGAAACTTATCTGGCTGAAGTCGAAAACATTGGGAAACTTACTGATCCAACCTTACCGAGAAGCATTAATAGTGATCAGGCCGCTAAATGGATTGAAGCCATGATTGAAGAGCTCAAATCCATGGAGCGTAATGGCGTTTGGGTATTGGTTCCACTTACTAAAGGATCCAAAGTAATTGGATGTAAATGGGTATTCAAAACCAAATTAGACCCGAATGGAAACGTCGAACGCTATAAGGCCAGACTGGTTGCAAAAGGCTTTACTCAAAAGGAAGGAATCGATTATCAAGAGACCTTTTCTCCTGTCTCTCGTAAAGATTCCCTAAGGATCGTCATGGCACTCGTAGCTCATTATGATTTAGAGTTACATTAGATGGATGTCAAGAGCGCTTTCCTAAATGGTGACTTGCAAGAAGACGTATTCATGCAGCAACCTGAAGGATTTATTCCAGAAGGTAAAGAGCACATGGTCTGCAAGTTAAACAAATCGATATATGGGTTGAAACAAGCATCACGACAATGGTACCTTAAATTTGATGAAGTCGTAAAATCTGATGGCTTCCTAAAGAATCAAGTGGATCAATGCACCTATCTCAAGATCAGTGGGAGTAACTTCATTATCCTTGTTTTGTATGTGGATGATATCCTACTTGCAAGTAACAACTTGGATTTGCTACATGAGTCGAAGCGGATGCTTTCGCATAATTTCGACATGAAAGATCTCGGTGATGCCTCTTATGTTTTAGGTATCGAAATAAATCGAGACAGACGTAATGGTGTTCTAGGTCTTTCCCAAAGGGCTTATATTGACCGTATTCTAGAACGCTATAACATGCAGCACTGCACACCCACTGTGGCTCCGGTAGTTAAAGGGGACGTATTTGGACCTCATCAAACTCCGAGCACTGAAACTGAGAAGGCTGAAATGAGGATGATACCTTACTCATCTGTAGTTGGGAGCATTATGTACGCTCAGGTCTGTACTCGACCGGATATCGCTTACATCGCTGGTATGCTGGGGCGTTACTTATCTAACCCCGGATTAGCACACTGGAAAGCGGCTAAAAAGGTTCTACGATATCTGAAAGGGACCAAAGACTACAAATTAACTTATAGAAGAAGTGACAACTTGGAAGTAGTAGGTTATTCTGATTCTGACTTTGCTAAAAGCAAAGAAGACCATAAATCTACTTCTGGGTATATTTTCATGTTAGCTGGCGGACCAATCTCTTGGCGGAGTCATAAACAGAAACTGACCACAACGTCTACTATGATGGCTGAATATGTTGCCGTTTATAATGCAACCTGTCATGGGATATTGTTAAGGAACCTGATCAGTGGACTCAAACTCGTCAACTCAATCTCTAGACCATTGAAGCTTTATTGTGATAACTCAGCTGCTGTAACTTTCTCGAACAGTAACAGTTCGACTGGCGCTGGGCTGTATCTCGACACAAAGTATCTGTTTGTACGCGAACGGGTTGAGGAAAATGCTCTTTGTGTTGAGTACATGAGTACACATGACATGCTAGCGGATCCGATGACCAAAGGTCTTCCTCCTAATATATTCGTAGGACACGTGTCGAATATGGGGCTTACAAAAGACTTAATTTAATAGCATTGTTGTACTTATTGGTCATTATTATTTATTAATGAAAATTTTCCTCCTTATTCAGATTTTGTTTGTCTATTATTTACACCTTATGCGCATAACTGTGTTGGACATTATTATAACAAAATTTGTCTTAGTTGGTCTATCATTGCTTATTCAGTTTTGAATTTGAGTCATAGTTTGACTAGTGGGGGTCATGAGTAGATGTTCTTCTCTACGACTGTACTTATCAACTATGATTTCGGTTTTAAACAAAATGAGTATTATCTCGTACGGACTTATCAATACTCATAGATAAATGATCTATTCGGTCAAGTGGGAGAATGTTGGACCCATATTATTTGTGACCCTCATTGATCATTTATCCTTACTGATATGATGACTGACACTAACTGAAATCTGTGTCTAGTAAATATTCGATGGACGTATTTACCTTAACGACACTATAGATTTCCCATTAGGTGATCGGAACTAAGAGAGCTAAATGTAAACACTTATTAAACACCATGGGACTAAATAATACACACTCCTAATTTGAGTGTGTATATAAAGGGACATAATAAACCTTTAGAAGGGTTGGTTACTTTGACCTTCATCCCTTTCATCCTAAAACACACACATAGTGTTTTCTCTCTAATTCTCCATCCTAACACGATCATCTCAATTTGGGAATCATTGATGGCTAACTTATTCAACAACATGCCCGGATCATCTGCAGGTATGTTAAATTTACATGAACCAATCTTATTTAATCCAACATATATATATATATATATATATATATATATATATATATATATATATATATATATATATATATATATATTATTTGAATTTTTTTTTTTAATTAAATAACAATCTTAAATAGACAAATGGTGGGCTGAATGTAGAGGGAGAGGTGAACGTGGCAAATTTGGAGCCAGATGATCAATGAGGACGACGTCGTTGTTTGGAGGCGAGGTAATCTTCCATGGCCTGAATCTGTTGTTTGTCGGGTGGTGATTCGTTGTTCTTGATGGATCTATGAACATCATAACTTGTTGATCCAACTACCAACATCCTATCTTTCAAAACATTCATTAATTTGAAAACAGAGGAGTAGATAAATAAATAACAATAACATAACAGAGATTGTACCCGGCTGCTAAAAGTATAATCTGTCTGGGATGTATTGTTTTCCCAAATATCTTCATCTAAATTCACTCTACATAGATTTATCAAACCAACTTTCCTTTGCTCGTATTTATAACGAAGGTCGTAAATAACGTAAGGTGTAGCGTGGCGGCGAGACCAAACTTTAAGTTTTGTAAGATATGACGAGATATGCCGTTTTTCAAGGCGTGACAAAGCTCAAAATTTTAATAAATTTTAGAATTTTTACTCTTATTAAGTTGTACCAATAAAGAATAAAGGGAAAATGCACTGGATGACCATTATACTACCTAAAAATATTCGTATAGGTCATTGTACAAAATTTACGTCTATCTACATCACTATACCGCATTTTACCGTTTAAATTATAACCTTAACTTTAAGAAACCGTTTAAATAGATCAGTTTGGTCACCTGCAACCTGTTGGTAACCGCCACGTCATCAGACCACCCAAACATTTCTTCTTCTCTCTTCCCCCTCTCGCTTGCTGCCTTCATCCCCTTCTTTCTATCATTTCATTTCAATTAGGTTTATTCACCTCCACACAAGGTTTTTTAATTTTATTTTTATTTTTATTAATTTTTAGATTCAAATTATCGAGTTCCACCGGAAACCACCGCAAACGGCCGCCGACACTCTCCTGAACTCCGGCTACATCGCAATGTCACTAACTCTAAACCATTTTCGAACCAAATCTGAAGCATAATCAAACAAAAACAAATTCATTTGAAGATGATGATGGCAAGTAGGTGACTGAGGTCTGATTAGTTGCCTAATTTCTTTTTGCTCTTCCTGGTCGAGAGATTTCCCTCTTGTAAGTAGTTGTTCATAAATGTGATTTTGTAATTTATTTGCTCAAAAGTGTGCACATATATGAATCTGCTGTTATTATGTTTTGCTTGAATATTATAAGCATATTGGAATGGTGGCTCTCTGTACAGGGATTTGTTTTAAAATAAATTTGCTTATGTTGTGGTCGATTTATAGGAAATGTCCCAACTTAGTTTAACAACATGTCGATGTAGACAAGGAAGAAAGCATATAGTTGTTTCGTGTAGCATAAATAAACAGAACCAAATTTTCTGCGTTTTTTCTCTTTTTTTGGTAACTAGATGTTATATTGGATTAAAAACGGTGCAAAAAGGTGTTACTATTTTCCAAAAGAACTGTGAGTAAAGATGGTGTGGCCAGTAAAGATGGTGTGGCCGGATTTTTTGGGTTCATCAATTTCAAAATGAAAGAGAGAGAGAATTAGTGGAGGTTAACCTGTTGGTCGGGTAAAAATGGTTTAAATAACAGGTTACTTGCGGTATAGTGATGTAGATAGACGTAAATTTTGTACAATGACCTATACGGATATTTTTAGGTAGTACAATGGTCATCCAGTGCATTTTCCCAAGAATAAATTAACAAAAAGTCAATATTTTAACATTTCTATATATATCTAATCTAAATATAGTAACCAATTAAACAAAAATCAATGTTTTCAAATTTTAATATACATCTAATCTAAGATATAGTCACCAATTTATAATCACAGAAACTTTATACCCATTTTTAAATTCTTTTAACAGTTTTTAAGTTTTTTTTTTAATTCTTTTAATTTTTTTTTCATAACGCGTTACAAAAAACTTAGAAAATAACGCGTTAAAGCTCGTCATGGCGCGCCTTTTCATGTTTTTTTTGACGTTACGCCCAACAACAACGTCTTGCATGTTTTCGTAACGTCGAGGTCACACCTTACGTCATGACGCGTTATTTAGAACCTTGTTTATAACAAATATACGCCAAGGCGCGTTATTTAGAACCTTGTTTATAACAGATATACGCCTCCTCTTTTTCTAAATAAACATATATCGTCGTATCTAAATATGGTGAGATTTCTGCAAACCATAAGCCGCAATACAGAGACACATTCACTGATTAGCAAAAGAAAGAGATTTGTGTGTGTGGATCCATTGTCGGAGATGATAGTGACGGTGACGGCGACGGAGGCGATTGGATTTCCGGTGGAAAGATTGAAGATTGGGATTGGGGCGGAAGTGAGAGTAATTAGGGCAAATTGGGTGTAGAGAGAGAAAGTGGATTTTGTGATGGCGAGGGAGGTGATTGTGAATTTAGATTGGTGATTTTTAACGTGAAAATTGTTAAGTTTAACAATTAAGGACGATTTATGTAAAAAAAATAAGACACGCTAACAAAAACTTAACAGTCCATCCATATTATGGATCATCCAAGCAACACAATTCAAACGTTAGGGATTACATGTGTAATAAAACACTAATAGGGATCACCGGTGAGATTTCTGCGAACCCTAACGACTAGTCAATTAATTAACTCTAAAAAGAATTACATCGTTTGCCCATTTAGTAAAACTAATTATGTTTTTAATCCCTAAATTTTAAGATACCTCTATTATGGAGAATAATTGTATGATTAGTTATGGTGATTTTTAACGGACGGCGAAAAGTCTAATTAGTTTTTCTATGTGTACGAGTGATATTTTTTTAAACTTAGAGTTAAAATCCGTTATTTGAAGCAATCATATAAACGATATATATAATTTACTTTATTTTTGAAATTTGAAGAATTATAAATAATATCTAGTTTCTATTTTATTATTATTAAAAGATGTTTGAAAGGAATGAGGAATTAGGTCATCAACCTTAGTTGCATTGGAATAAAAGAAAAAGTATGAAAAAAAAAGTTAATATCTGAACCGTGACAAAATAACAATGATTATAATAAGAAAATTTAAATTAGGAAAGAAAGAAAAAAGTTACAAAAATACAAATTAAACTTCTAATTTAAGGTTAGCAGGTCTATTGAATGAGCAATAAAAATTTTCTAATAACCAGATAGACATCAACATGGCAAATTTATATAGATATATAATAAAATATAAATTAAAATGTAACTATTTTATTTAATAATTTAATTTAAAAGATAAATCTGAAATTAAAAAAGGAAAATTAGCCTAAACACAAAAATAAAAACTAAAACCATAAAATTAAAAAACCAAACAAATCTATATTATATTATAAAGTATTTCGCCAAAATTCTTAATCCCTTAAATTTAAGGAATTGAAATTACTTATTTATCTTTCTAACCATAATTTAAAACACCTTACAATTAATGTTAGTTGATAAAATTTCATTCATAAAGATTTAATGAAATTTTATAAAATAATAGTATAAACATTTAGAATGATATATACTTAATTAGCACAATAACAATAAATATTAACTATTTTGTTTAACAATAACTATTTTCAAGTTTTTGTTAAAAATAATATTGATTTGCAAAGTATTATCTATTCATTTTGTTTTGTAAATGACAATGGAGATTTTCATTTTGTATTATCTATGCATTTTATTTTATATTACTTTTTACATGTTTTTTTTCTTTTCTCAAATGATATCGGTTTATTGAGTTAAGTGTGTTTCGAATGATATAATATAGATTCATGTCCCAATTAATAAGTATATACAATATTAGTTTCGATCTTTGATATTTACTCGTGTGATTTTGATCTCAATTTTCATATAAGGTTGGTAAAATACGATTTATGGAACCCAATATATAAATAAATATTTCTAATATTTGAAATGAAAAGAGTAGAAAATTAAAAAAAAAAATGAGAAAATAAAATTTCAAATAATTTTAAAAACTTTTTCTGGAAATTTTAGATGTTTAATTTTTCTATACAATTAAAGAACTAATCAAATAATGACTGCTACAAAATTAAAAGAATTGATTACCGTTAGCAAAACTATTGACTTTGTGACCTTTTAACTCATGATTTGACATGCCATTCAAGACAGACGACAATAATAATTTATATATATATATATATATATATATATATATATATATATATATGTGAACTACAAATTCTCGGTACGTTAAACTTAAGAAAAATATAAAATAGTTAAACCATGCAACTAAAAACCTAAAAACGAGAGTTGTTATAAAAACATAGTTTAATTTCAATCCTCCAAATGGACTTAATAAGTCAAATGACCTTAAACAAGCTTAATTTTTCGTACGACCTAAACAAGAATTATTTATTATTATGTCTGAAGAATAAAACGTGGAACTATTAGAAAAAACAATAAATAACTATTTTTAGAGTCTGTATAACTCAAGTAGAAACTAAAAACTATTACATGTAGGCACCTCATGTTTATTATGACAATTAAGAACTAAAGGAAATTGAGAATCGATTACCATTTAATTTGTTTTATAAACGAATGGTCAAACCATAAAAAACTTACTATCTAATTTTTTCTAAGGTCCGAATGACCGAACCAAGAACTATTTACATCGAACAAATATATTAACCATTGAATGAGAAACTATCATCAATATTTTCTAATAAAATTTAATCGAACAATAATTTTTATCATCGCTGCATCGCGCGAGTTCTGTACTACTAAATATATAAAAAGTAAGCAATTAGCATGTCAACCCATACACTATAGAATGAAAAGCGAATCTTTTCTTATAATCAAGGCATCAACATGATAAATGTTAGCTATATAATATAATATCTATTTGATACATACATATTTAGAATTGTGGACAGATCAAAGTTTCAAAGTTAATTTACACCATTTGTTCTTATATGTAGATTTATTACTACTTCGATTTTATTAATGTTACATAAAATTACACCATTTATCATTAATGTTGGTATTAAATTTCACACATCTTTCTTAAGTATTGAAATCGAAGCATCATTGTGTCATATAGTGACTTTAAGGTTAATTTCTCTCTCTCTTAAAAAAAACAAGAAAAAAAAAACGTCTTTAAATAATAAAATTTTGAAAAGCTTTTAGTGGAAAATATAAAACACCATTTTCTAAATTATAACTACGTTTTGAAAAATTCAATTTGGTAGTTTTCTATAACTTTTTAAAATTAAAGATGTAACACTTTAAAAATATTCCAATATTTTTTACGTTTGTATGAATTTTATAATTCTTTTAATCATTAAATAATTTTATATAAATGAAAACATCTTTTAAATTATTTCTAGAATATCATAAAGTTTAGTAAAATCATATTTTGTAAAAATTTCATATTAACTTGATGAAAAAAGATCAATTAACACTTATAATTTTCTTGAGACAAAAAGACATCATCTTCATCCTTCATTAATTTTAATCTAAGACTAAAGCCAACGGTGGTCACTTACTTAGTCGGTTGATGCACCAATGGCACCAAGCCATCAGTTTCTTCGTCACTAAGCCATTAGTTGGCTTTTTTTTCTTTGTTCGTCGGTATGGAGATGAAGAAGTGACGAGAGATGGTGGGCGCCTCAGCTTAAAAAATTGTTTTTTTTTAATACAACCGTTATAAAATAAAAATAAAAATAAAAAATAATTTATTTTTGTTATATTTTAAATGTATAAATAATAAAAATGTGATATGAATACATATCATATATGATACTATATCATATTTGATATTACTGTAAATCATATTTGATATGAATACATATCATATACGATATTATGTATGTAAAATTTCAAAAACTCAAAAGACAATAACATATGTGATATGAATACATATCATATGTGATACTATATCATATGTGATATATTAATGTAAATCATATATGATATGAATACATATTATATGTGATATTATGTATGTAAAATTTCAAAAACTCAAAAGACAATAACACACATGATTTTAACTCCAAATATGAATTTTAATTCACAACAATGTCATACAATGTATAAACTATATGGACCAGGAAAAAAGTTCGAATTTTGACGACTTTTTATTTTTTCGTTTATGGCCAAATGTTGAAATTCGTAAAGCAATATCAAATGTGATTTGAACACTAAATACAAATTTCAAAACATAGATTTGTTATATTTCGAACATTCAACTACAATAAAAAAGAAAAACAAAAAAATAATATGTCAAACTATTGATATCATATGTGATAAAACAGTGATTTATAATATAAAATTTCAAAATCCGTAAAAAGAACCTGAAAATAAATTTCGTCAAAAGTATATTGAGTGAGTGCTCTATAGAAAGAGGAGAAAATACTCGTTTTAATGGTGTAATTTATTCGTTTAATACATTTATCGTTTATAAGATAATTAATTTTTAAACAAAAATAAATTATGATGGTTTTTTAAAATGAAGGGTTATGATTGATTTATTTGATCTCAAATTTTTTCATGGTCTTTTTTTTTTATCTCGGCCCTTAACTTGATATAGTTTATAATGTGTTTTATTTTCTTAATTTTTCTTATATTCCATAAGTTTTCTTTTAAATTGGTTTTTTTTTTTCTTTACCTTTGATATATTTAACTTGTATACTCTTAATTGATGTGATATTAATTCAAACAAAAATAATTCATGATAATTGAGTTTTCTTTTTAACAAAATAGTGTATATAAAGTTTTATAGAAACTGTCATGATTTTTTTAACAAAATAATTCAATGTCTAATCTGAATGATTATACATCAAAAACGATGTTATATATGTTTGATTAGATAACATTAATATAAAAAGATAGTGTATGTAAAGTTTTATAGAAACTATCATGATTTTTAAAAAGATGGTTTGTAACTGTTATTTATACACAGAGTGAACAAAAAAGAAAGTAAAATAGTTATACCTAATATATTTTTTCTGTGCTCTTTTTTTGTTTTTATTTAACCATTTCTTTTTTGCTTTTAAAAGATGTAATGAAAATAAAAAATTAAAACAAATTTTCATTAACTAAACGCACCCTAAATCTCTGTTTTCTATGTTTTCCTTGAAATATTTTCTAAAAAACACTTAAAGTTTTCTAAAACTAAAATGTATCTTTTTAAACTTTTTCCCGCCCCGTTCTTCTAAACTTAAAACTTAAAAACACAGTCCTAAATTGGACATGAAATTCACCATTTTCAAAATAAAGTTTTGAGTTAATTACATAATTGGTCCCTGTGTTTGTTCCAAAACAACGGGTCCAGTCCCTGGGTCACAATTCGTTCGGGTCCAGTCCCTGGAGCCTATCTTTGGTTGCACGTTTGGTCCCTCCTTCTAACGTTCGTTTATTTTGGTCGTTAAGTGAGTCATGTGCTTCTCACGTGAGGGGCATTATATATATTCTTTCTTTTACAGGGGTCAGTTATGTATTATACAAATCCAAAATCTTCAAAAATCCAATTCATATACAAAAACAAATCCAAAATCTTCAAAAATCTTCAATCCCCCAAAATCCAATTCATATACAAAAACAAATCTAAAAATTAAAGAACCTAGATAAACTAAAATTACAGATCTTGAATCAAAAAAATCAAAAATTAAAGAAAAGAGTAAAGAATTGGATTTGTTGAAATTTTCGAAACAGATTGTACAACAATCATCATCTGGAGGAGTATCTCCTTTATTCTCAACCATAATTAACTTGGACCCAGTCTCCTCTTCCACCTCATCATCATCATCATCATTCCTACAATTAGGGTTTTCCATTTCAGAATTTTCACATTTATCCACATCATCATCAACATCGTTAACAAAATCAAAATTATTTCGTTTCCTTTTTCTTAAAAGAAACAAAACCGATTTCCACTTTCTCTTCCGAGTTTGAAAATTAGGGTTTCGGATCATCTTTCAGCCTCAATTCTTTGACAAAATTCTTGTTTGATTTTGGTGAAGAAAAAAAAATGAAAAAGTTCGGAAAATTTGGACGGATTTATGTGGCTCACAGCTGGCCTTTCACACGTATTCGGAAGAGAAAGTGGATCTGTTTATGTAGGTTCTTTAATTTTTGGATTTGTTTTTGTATATGAATTGGATTTTGGGGGATTGAAGATTTTTGAAGATTTTGGATTTGTTTTTGTATATGAATTAGATTTTTGAAGATTTTGGATTTGTATAATACATAACTGACCCCTGTAAAAGAAAGAATATCTATAATGCCCCTCACGTGAGAAGCACATGACTCACTTAACGACCAAAATAAACGAACGTTAGAAGGAGGGACCAAACGTGCAACCAAAGATAGGCTCCAGGGACTGGACCCGAACGAATTGTGACCCAGGGACTGGACCCGTTGTTTTGGAACAAACATAGGGACCAATTATGTAATTAACTCTAAAGTTTTTAATAAATCCAATTTTGGAAAAGTTTATTTGAAAATGAGTTCATTAAAATTACTGTGTTTCTTTTTACACAACAATCATGCTCAACCAAAACATGTAAAAATCAGCATGAATTCGATTGATATCTCTACAAAAACAACATAGTATCATCTAGTAAACAAGTTGAGGATCCAGTTCTGCAATGTCAACCGATCCTGACTCAATCGGTTTCATTAGGAATGCAGCCAATAGCTCTGAAACAAGGCCAGCAATATGCGGGATTCTCTTCAAGTTCTTCACCAACGGAATGTCATCTGACTCCCCGATTGCTATAATTTTGGAATTGATGTCAGCCATTCTGTCCAATTTCCTCTTGAACTCTGGATGCTCCACGTCTGGTACGGCTGGGAAAATCCTAGCTGTCGTTCGGTTTGTCTGCAGTAGCACAACATTTATCAACTTATGTGTGTGTTTGGGTCAGGAATCAAATTTATAGTTAATATGGCTGAGACAAACCTCGATGATGACATGCATATCAAACTTCTTTGTGTTCAAACCAATGCCTTCATAGAAAGCGGTTCTTTGGGTGTCATTAAGGTACATGGTAACATACACCTGCACGCACATCATAGAAAGTCAGTAAAAATCGATTTTGCGATAAAAATAAACAAAGATATTTTATAAAGAAGAGTGTGTACAGATAAGCAGAAGAACCGAGCCCAAAGCTTAGCCTTCCAGTCATTGAGAAACTGTGGCTGCGCCTTCATGAGAGCAGAAAAGAAGTCACCGTGTCTGTTTTCATCTTGGCACCAGTTCTCAAAGTATTTGAAAATGGGGTAAACTTGGTACTCCGGGTTAGCCTTTAAGTGCCTGTAGATGGTTATGTATCTCCAGTACCCGATCTTTTCTGACAGATATGTGGCGTAAAATATGAACTTTGGCTTGAAGAAGGTGTACTTTCTTGCTTTTGTCAAGAATCCCAAATCCAATGCCAAGTTGAAGTCCGACAATCCCTTGTTCAGAAATCTGCACCAATTAATACATATTTAAGTCCAAAATTTTAATCTTTGTATGAGGATGATGGTTCTTAGATAACTATTTCCATTGACATACCCGGCATGACGTGCTTCGTCCCTGGACATGAGGGAGAAGATCTCTGCAACCACTGGGTTCGTTTTCTGCATACCAAAAAGCCAACCCATGTGTTATGTTTAGAACCATCATTTAATCATACAGCCACAAAATACAAAAAAGTTAAGAGACGCCTGAGAAGCAACATGAAACACAAAATACAAAAAAGTTAACGGGTTATTTAGATGTATATCTTTAACAGTAATTACTGGATGATGTATATATAATCGTCCTTAGAAAAACGTGATGCAAGAGAGGTCTTTCAACATTTCTGCTACTCCAAGTTAAAATAATCATAATTAAAATTGAAGTATTTTAAGAGTTATACTGCTAATTTATATAAACTAAGTGTAAACAATTGGTGCATATTATCCTAATTTTACCTTTTAATAATCACTACATTCGGGATTATTCAAGGTAATCATCCGAAAGGCTAGGGGAATGAAACTTTCAAACAAACATTAATCTTTTACTTATAAGTCAAACTTACAACAATCAAAAAAACAAATTCACATCTACTTCTAAGCTATTTTCATCTCCTACTTTCACTAAAATTTGTTTTTGGATAATGACTATTTGAGCAAGTAAATGTCCCCGCATGATCCGAACTTGGTATCTCTCACATTTGGTATGAGTTTTATCCAATTTCAAATTGTAACGAGAACACTTTCACTAATTTACACTATAAGGTTCACATTTCGTAACACAAATCAAAATCTCAACAATTCAAACCATAAAAATATAGGGCTAACTGTTTGGAAATGAATCGAACTTTACATCCAAAACTATTGTATGCATCCATCTTTAAATTGGTCTATCGTATGTATCTAAATTTCAAAAATCTCTATCGAATGTATCCAAGTTTCAAAAATCTGCTATTGTATGTATTCAACAATACGTGTTATCTATATAATGTACCACGTAAGTTGCCACATCATCGTTTTGCTAAGATTTCATTGGTTGGATATATAAAATATCGATTTTTGAAAGTTAGATACATACAATAGAACAATTTAAACATGGATGGATACAATAGTTTTGGATATAAAGTTCGATGCATTTCCAAATAATTAGCGCTAAAAATATATATAATTTGACTAAAACAAAATACCTTAAGCCTTCTCCCAAGCTCTTTATAAAGCAAAAACCCGGAAAACTCAGCGGTACAAGACCTCTCCAAAAACTCAACAAAAATCTGTCTAAGTGGCCCCTGCATTTGATCAGCAGCTTCCTTAAACTCCTTATTCCTAACAAAATGTGTCTGGTTATAATCCGTCTTAAACTCCTGCAACAACGCCTCGAATTCGGCTTCCTTCAAGTTCTTGTTCATCTCAGTGTTGAACAGCTGCTCCATTTCATCGAAATCGGTCGTGTAGAACCGGGGAGCTAGTAGTGTTTCCTTGATACCTTTCTTGTTCTTTCCACCCACGGGTTTCGCGGCGGGTGTTGCGGAGGACATGCGGATAACGGTCGAGAGTCTGTTGGGGAGGAGTGTACGGCTGCTTGAGGAGGAGTAACTGAATTTGGACATTGGTTTCAGCAATGCCATTTCAGTTGCCATGTTTGTGTTTGTGTTTGGTTTGAGTGTGTGTGTGTGTGTCTTTTGAATATATATTTGGGGGAAAGTGATAGAAAATCTAATCTAATGGAATCCAGGAACATGAATGGAAAAGTGACACGTAGGTTGGATGATGATCAACCTGTGATTTTTGTTTCATGTTTGTGTTTTTGTTTAAATTATTTATGTGGTCTAGGAGTGACCAATATTTTTAGCCTAGTTTATTTCTTGTGTTCATTACTTTTGTATATTCAAATATTAAGTTTTTGTATGTTTTCGACTCGTCAACTCGTTACATGGTGGAGCTACATACACCCGAGAGGTTGAAGTTAAACCCACTAAACAAAAAATTACGTCATAACTTCAAGTGTAATTTGGTATAATTTTCATATAAATTTGTATTTAAAGTTTTAAACCCTCTGGTTTTATCGATAATCCTTGATAATTTTGATTATGAATCCATTTGACATATATTCTAGCTCTGGCCTCAAGCTGAATTATTTTTAGGTTAGGATCGAGTTTGTCATTTGATTATATGGATCAACCGACAACCCAAATGTTTTAGTATGACCGTTGTTCACGCAGTTTTCGATATGACCCAAACACCTTTTATAAACCCTAGGCATATCGGGAGACTTCCCCTCTCTTAGTGATACTAATGTGTTTTTTCTCTAAAGACTAATTATACGAAGACAGTCACTGATGCGTTCCGGAGCTCTTTTTTGGTGGAAATTTACTTCAACAATATGCATTGCCACTCCTTATGCTCTGAAAAATATATTGAGTTTCACACCCTTTTCTTCTGAAAATATGAACGTTAAAACTGTTAATTGTGATAGTATATATATATATATATATATATATATTTACACAATTTGCCACCAGAAATATAACAGTTTTTCTTCATTTTCACCATATTAGGTAATCACATCCCTACCGAATATAACACATTTTAGTCAGACAAGAACGAAAACAACACAGGAAGTAATAGAATCAAACAGCAGCATATAACAATTAAATTTCGGGATTTTTTATACATAACTCAAACTAATAACAGATTTTACCCTAACCCTCAATCAAACCAATAACAGATATAACTGCCGAGTTCCTTCCTATCTTTACATAGCAAATTTAGGCCTACCTTTACCATTACGACAAACTCATTTCATTACTGCTCCAACGTTAACCATCTCGGCAGACTGCAGTAAAAGGTTCGACCTAAATTCGATGACAGGTGATACAATAACAAAACAATAAATATAACTTAGTCCCCTAAAACAACCACTAAACCACAACAAAACAAAAGGTAAATTTCATGTCAACTTTACCATATATACTTATCTTCTCGACAAATCATTATTATTATGTTTTGGGAGTTAACTCGATGTGTTGATTTCCTTCCCGTTTTCATTAAGATGTCTCTTTAATCTTCTGAGCCAAATTTCGTAATCCATTGGATATGGTGTTCCACATAGACTATCAACATAATCAGCAAAAGCTTTTAAGACTGCGGATATTTCCCCGAGGTTTTGCTGAATTAACCTTTTTGACCAAAAGGTATCTCGCCATTCCAATGCCCCTTCAACAGAATCTAATTCGGGTAAATCCCCGCCAGATGAAAAATAAAGTAAATAAACAAGACTTTCTGCATCAGATGCCGAACATAGTTTTCCTTCTTGAAGGGCGTATGTAGATGAAAAATGAAGATTCATAGCTGGCCGATCTCGTTCCTCCAAAATGGCGTGACCCCACCCGACTAACACAAAGTAAGGCTGATGGGTTACACTCGATATTACACAAATGATGTTTTCGGGTCTGATATCTCCATGCCTAATGCCGGCAGTGCCAGCTGCCGAGAGAGCGGATAAACAATCGTGACAGCATCTTATAGCTTCCTCTGACCCGAATTGACCAAGTCTGACCATGTCGGCTACTGTTTTGCCAACTGGGGTTGTCACCAGAATCGGTGTTCCGCACCATGGATTGTCACAGTTTCCACCCGAGGTCGGTTTTCGGCATGGACCCGGATGAATTATCTTACCCGACATTGTTAATTGTGGTAAATACTTGCTGGATAAACCATTTTGTTTCATAACGGAAAATACTTTAGTTTGTCTTTGTACTTGATACCATAAATTCATATCTTCCCATGCGGGTTCGAGCTGAGCTGGATGTGAACCTATATATAGAAACAATGCCTTTCCCGGATCCTCAATACATGAAACAATGTAATAAGGCATTTCACCATCATTTAGAACTTCATGAATTTCATAACTTTTTTGCCAATTTGAATCCTCCACAAGCAAAATTGATCCTACTTCTAGTTTAACTGATTTTCTAGGCTCGATATTAACAGGGTCTTCTTGTACTTCAACAATTTCCGGGGAAACACTGCGGTTTTGGAGTTTAAATAAACCATTTCCGTTAACTCCGATTTCCATTTCCCCCAACCGCCTCTCGTTTCTCCTTGTTTGGAGACGAGAACTGTGATCAGCAGCTAAATCTTCAATTGAGTTATTCGGCATTCCAGCATATGCAACCATCGAGTGAAATGTGGCGAAAAGTACCTGTAAAGCACCGATATCACTCCAATTGGCGTTTCCAAGCTTATTCCAGATCCTATCAAAAGGAGAGACCGAAACTTGTGCATGATTCTTGATCCATTCAGCAGCACACTGATACACGTTATTAATATCAAACTCCATTTTCGTCAAATCCCCTTCAACTTTTACAACACCTCCATATTGACAATCGGCTAGAATAACAAAAACGGAATTTAAAACCAAAGGGTTTTTCAATCTTCGGAGACTTCTCGACAATAAAATACGTACAGCGAAGAATAGGGCTTCACCCAAAATCAATAAGGACGGAAACGTAATTTCACCTTCTTTTGCAAAGTTTTCGATACCGGGTCTTAAAAGTGCTAACTCGAGGATATCGTGCCACTTACCGTGTGGGTGTCGGGGGTTGTTGAGCATCACAGCTGTAGCACAAAGACCTTCAAGTTTTCCATTAGAAATAGCTTTCTCGGCTTGATAGAATTTTAAATTTGCATCATAAAGACAGGCTACAGTTAAAGGTGACGGTTCATCTTGGTCCCAAAATGCCTCCCATAACCCTTTTACACTTGCGTGTAAAAAATCTTCTATTGCAAGAAAAGCTGTAGCTTCCTCTGTGCCAGATGGCGATGATGCATAATTAGGCATTCGAATCAGTTGCTGAAAAGATACCCCTTCTAATGCATAATCAAATTTTTGGAGATCTATTAATTCAAACGGAACATCGAAGTCCAACGAATTTTCTGCTAAACTTTGAAACCAGTCTTCAAGATTTGCACATAAGATTTGACTGTCGGTGAATCGATGGAGGAACTGCTCCCGAACCCTACCACCTGAGGATATACTTGACTTTTTTGTCCCTGACACTACGGATTCACGGTCTGGTGACCCACCTGCATTGATAGACATATTTGCAAGAAATGGTTAATATTTATAAGAATTACCGAATCAAAGAACAAAGAATTCCTTTACCATGGTCAAACATGAGATACCGCAATTTAATAAAAATATTACAATACCATTATAATATATATTACGCACGTAATGCACACCCATGTCAAACATGAGGTGAATTAAGAAAAAATGTGCAATTTCACAATAAGCATCTACATATTATGCAAACAACAAACGCTTGCAGTCAGACATGCATACACAAAAAACAAACTAGAAGGCAAAAAAATCCAAATGAAATGTAACTAAGAAAGTTGAATTAAAGAACGTAGTTCGTTTAAAAATTATAAAATGAATGAACATATAAAAAGCTCTGCCATAAGATGAATCGCGGGCTTCCCCCGCCTGGATTATTTGTTAAAATCCAATACTGCTATTCTTTTTTTTTTTGTTTATAACTTTATGGTTAGTATAATAATCAATTTGACACTTTTGATAAACTTGACTAAACAATATATCAAATAAGTAATTTTCAGGATTTTAAAGATTCATGAATCTTATCAAAATGATATTGATGAGAGCGCACATAGTTTAGAGGTTACTCGTAAACATGTTGATGTAATATAGTCCTAGTGGGTTTATGTGACGCAGCTTGGAGTTCAACAAAAGATTAACTGTATCCCATCTATTGTATTCGAGTATATGTCTTATCTACCGTAACTTCTATTAATAGCTACGACCCTAATTTTTTAATGAATAGTGCACCAAGATTTGGGCTCAAACTACAACTTATGGAATTGATGGATCAGCTCCTGTACCACGGGCACCATGGTAAAGTCTCACAAAGACCTAAGACAATCTCATGAAGATACCAGCAATGAGTTCCCCTTTTACTTATACAACCGAAGGCACCATGACCTCAGAAGAGAACTACCAAGCATAGGCATGGAACATAATCCGGTCGTACATGATGTTAATGTCAGATAGTAGCTTGGAAGGCACCTTTGCTTCAGAGACCAAGTACCAAAACCAGCATCTCATGAACTATACGGAACCAATCTTGGGTACTGTTGTACTATTGTTGTAAAGATGTAAGACACGATGTAGATCCCTTCTACTAATTTGGACAGGTACCTCATTCGCTCACAGCTGGGCGACCGATCTTCACCCTGTACTTTGGATCTGGATCTGAAAGGTTTGGCATCACTATGGAGTATGGATACCACTTACCATGGACAGTCTTAAAGTTTACACGGATCCTCTGTATTCAATCCATTATCTACACTCTTAACACTTTTCAATCTGTTTGCCCTTGGACTATCTACACGATGATCAGTTAATAAGCAAAGTTGATGTTTCTGAAAAGAGATCCTAATAGGATTACAAGTGTTATTGTCCATCTTAAGGCTACAAAATTGTGAAACCTCCTATGACAATGGACTTTAAAAGCATTGTCGACACATAAACGTCCGTAAGAACAACTTTAAGATAACTCGGAACATATGAAATCACAATACATAAAGACGACATTTCAGTTTTTAATATCCTCATAAACTACACCATATGTTTAAGAGTAATTTTGTAACACCAAAGAGACGAGTCATATAGTATGCACCCACCTACATTGAATGTAATATTTCTTAAAAGTAAAGTCAGCTATAGACTATGTGTGGATGTTCTTATGACCATACGTTTCCTCATGATAAGTAAAAGCTTTTCCACATAAAAGAACAATTGTGGAAACATGATCATGGTAATAGGACTTACAAACAAAACTTCAGATTTTAAGATAGTCAAATGCTTGGATCCTTCAAATAAATACCTAAGCGAGTGGCATAGCCCCAAACTAGAAAGGTACATTACGATATTACAATATATGCAACTTCTGATCTTGAATAAATATAGGTTTTTGCATCTAACAATGTCGTAAATGTCTATTTGGCAAACATATATATGCCAATAATATCTTCATTCTACTAAAAAAAGGTACTAGTGGCATACAATGAGAAACTGTTAATGAAGTATATTCTAGGCATAAATACTTTTCTTTCTTGGTTGTCGTTTAGAATTTTGGGGCCTTGTACAAACTCATCTTGAAAAATAAAATGGATGAAAATAATGTATTAATTAAAAAGAATTTATAAGAGTAAACAGAGAACTTGTAAAGATTTAATGCTGCGCACTTTAATTCTGAAGCATATTCCTCATTAATCATTACATGGGCAATCATAAATCTATGCAACTCTTCTTGTTGGCACACATGTATTGTCTTTTGTTTTCGCAAGCACTCTAACTTGTATATCTTAACACGACAACCCACTCCTATAAAGCTAGCATTTCAAATCTTATGAAGCTTATAGATGACAAAAGACACCTAAATCTTATTTTCATTTAGATCAACCCACTATCTTCATAAATCTTAAAATCCTACTACAAATTATGAAAAAGGACAGAATTGTTTCAAACGGGAACAATATTTATGATTGAATTCAACTTAGGTCATCTACCAAGATGCTTAGCAAGAAAATTCACAAAGGGATATGACACCTTCGTGTGTTGAGTTTTCAAGTGAGTAAAAGAAGAAACCTTGTAGAAGTACAGTTGAGCTTGTTAATGGGCCGAGTCCTTATACCATTCTTGACCGTAAGAAGTGAGGGAGAAGATATAATAAGCAACGCATGGTACAAAATGAAACATTAATACGACTAAAATTTGATATTCTTAAAAGTAAAGTCAACTATAGACTATGTGTGGATGTTCTTATGACCATACGTTTCCTCATGATAAGTAAAAGCTTTTCCACATAAAAGAACAATTGTGGAAACATGATCATGGTAATAGGACTTACAAACAAAACTTCAGATTTTAAGATAGTCTAATGCTTGGATCCTTCAAATAATTACCTAAGCGAGTGGCATAGCCCCAAACAGGAAAGGTAAATTACGATATTACAATATATGCAACTTCTGATCTCGAATAAATATAGGTTTTTGCATCTAACAATGTCGTAAATGTCTATTTGGCAAACATATATATGCCAATAATATCTTCATTCTACTAAAAAAAGGTAATGAGAAACTGCTAATGAAGTATATTCTAGGCATAAATACTTTTCTTTCTTGGTTGTCGTTTAGAACTTGGGCCTTGTACAAACTCATGTATTAATTAAAAAGAATTTATAAGAGTAAACAGAGAACTTGTAAAGATTTATTGCTGCCCACTTTAATTCTGAAGCATATTCCTCATTAATCATTACATAGGCAATCATAAATCTATGCAACTCTTATAGTTGGCACGCATGTATTGTCTTTTGTTTTCGCAAGCACTCTAACAAGTATATCTTAACACGACAACCCACTCCTATAAAGCTAGCATTTCAAATCTTATGAAGCTTATAGATGACAAAAGACACCTAAATCTTATTTTCATTTAGATCAACCCACTATCTTCATAAATGTTAAAATCCTACTACAAATTATGAAAAAGGACAAAATTGTTTCAAACGGGCACAATGTTTATGATTGAATTCAACTTAGGTTATCTACCAAGATGCTTAGCAAGAAAATTCACAAAGGGATATGACACCTTCGTGTGTTGAGTTTTCAAGTGACTTAAAGAAGAAACCTTGTAGAAGTTCAGTTGAGCTTGTTAATGGGTACCATTCTTGAGCGTAAGAAGTGAGGGAGAACATATAATAAGCAACGAATGGTACATTAATACGACTACGGGTATGATTATTTCATGGCCTATAAAGTGGGCAATACAGCAGCAAAGCAAACAGATGAGAAAGAGCCCTAATTTTCAAATTAAAGATCTACAAACGTTTCATCTCTACATATGAAAACTTACAATCGATTAACTGAAAACAAAAATACAGCTGATACAAACACAAACTCATCGATCAATTAAACGAATTACACTACATGTAAACAAATTAGGTCAAGTAAAATTATTCTAATTTAATTCAAATAATCAATAAAATAGAAATGATGTGAATCCTGATTTGTGGATTCATCTCTACATATGAAAACTTACAATCGATTAACTGAAAACAAAAATACAGCTGATACAAACACAAACTCATCGATCAATTAAACGAATTACACTACATGTAAACAAATTAGGTCAAGTAAAATTATTCTAATGTAGTTTAAATAATCAACAAAATATAAATGATATGAATCCTGATTACCTTCCATGATGAAATCGAGAATTGAGATGATTAACTGAAGGAAGGAGATCTTGAATGCATAGCAGTTGACTAAAAATAAGTCAAAAATTGGTCCACTTTTCCTCCATCGATGATGATATTTTTATTTTCCACTATTTTATGACCTGTGAGATGAAGATAATAGACTATTCTTTTTTTTCTTTCTTTTTTCTCTTTTTGTTTTCTCTTGGCTTCAATAATGCATTTATATTAATATTAAATAATAGATACAATAAATTTTAAAAAAAAAATATTTATCTTTTTATTTATTTATGTTTTAAAAATATGTGTAAAATTTCTATAGATGGTTACACTTTGATTACTTTCTATTTTACCGTTAAATATTTATAATTTTTCAAACATTAAAAATAATTGACGTCTTTAAATACATGAACATTATAGGTAATCTAATAAATAATTACCTTATTAATTACAGCTATCGTATATCGACCGGCTTCTATTTCCTAATACTTTTAGAACGAAAGAAGTATAGTTACAAACTAATTATACTGTTTTACCATAGTTTAATCTTTTGACATTACTTTTCAAAGTGTTTTAACTCACGATTTTTCAATCATTTTTTTCTTAATCCCTTAATGACTTCAAATAATATATTTTATTCTTAATTTATAACTAATTTGTTGTTTTAATATTTTAGCTTATGAAAATAACCATTTTTGATGGATTGAAACACTAAATTAATGAAAGTTTAGGTTTATACATTTGGAAGATATTTGGTTTGTTTATGGGTTTTACTATCGGTATGTAAGACATTGATATATTTTTAATTTGAGAGTTTCGTTTCAATTTCAAATACATTTTTTTACTATCAAATATTCTTTTATCATTCTCACACTCAGTCATTTGAACCCTTTAATATAAACTCACCCGGTCACCCCTAGTCTATAAAGGCTGAGATGTAAAAACTTTGATAAAAAAAATTTAATGAAAGTTTAGGGGTTAATAATATTAAATATATCGTATATCCAAAATTCAGTTATATTAGATTATGGTAATTGTAATTGTAATATGGTTACTAAAACTGTTTCTATTAATGAAGTATATATATTTAGAACTAGTTTTCGGGATACCTTTAGAATCACCGAATATATGTACAATCTACTAAAATTGTAAAACTAAAGAAAGAGTTCCAAAAGATTGCATTTAATACAGATTTGGGATACGTTTTGCATGGTTCTAAATAACGCGCAATGACGTCAAGACATGACTTAGCCGCTACGAAAACATGCAAGACGTTTTTGTTAAACCTCGCTTCCAAAAAAACCTGTCAAGACCCGCCATGCGCACTTTAACGCAAATTTTTTGTAACGCGTTATGAGAATTAAAAAATAAATTAAAAAAAAGCTTAAAAATGGCTATAAATATTATTTGATTATAAATTGGTGACTATATCTCAGAGATGTATATTATAATGTGGAAACATCGATTTTTTATAATTTATTCTGTTGATATAACTTAGCAATAATAGAAACATATATAAAATCATATATAAAATTATAAAATATATTAAAATGAAGGCTGACAATTTGGGTCGTGTGTCTGGATTACTGGGTCGTGTTTCTGTTGATCCAAACAATTTTGTGTCAATCTCGACCCAACTTAATTTCGTGTCGGGTTCGGTTCGAGTTGTTTAAATTCTTGTTAAATTCGAGTCGACCCATTTTACCGACACAAAATTTTTTTGCTACTATTTCTTGGCATTTTAGACCACAAATTCTTGGAAAAATATAAATTGATAACAAAATGTCATTGTGTATAGATAAGTACTTAATTAATAGAGAAAATTACAATATAATCATCTTACACATATATATTTCAAAAATATTCTTTTGATTCGTGAAAGAATTTTGTGCCACCTTTTTTGTCGCGAAAATTAAATGTGTTTGATAAAACAACACAAGAATGTGTCACGATAATGTGGCTTGATAATATCGCAAATTATTACTACTTTTATAATGCGATATCTTTGTCTTTTTAATCATTTTTAGTACTTGTTATTAGAATTTGATAGTGATATTGTTTTTATTTGTTAATAGGTACTGAAAATGGACTTGGATCAAAAAGGAACGAAAAAAGGACTCAAAACGAAGCAAAAACCGAAGAAGGATCTAGAAGACTGTAGCCAACCGGCGGTTGGACATATCCAACTGGCGGTTGGGTGAGGAATATCCGAGAAACAAAGTGTGGCGCAAGACGGGGTAAAAAAATTTACCCAATGGTGGTTGGATTTAACCAACCGGTGGTTCGACCTAGAATCAACATTGTAATCGAATTAGGAAACTTCAGCAGATTTCTAATAAATAGAATGCAATTTTCGGCATTCTAATTACGTTTTTCACACCATATTAGACCAAAAGCTGATTCCAAGAGTGTTCAAGGCAATTCGGAGGAAGGAATATACATACGATTGAAGACGTTCGGCGCTTGAAGACTTGCTATTTGTTTCGGTTTGATTATACTTAATTTATTCATCACTTAAACATGTTTTCTGTTATGTCTATGTTTTTGTGTGCTCAAACTGTTAACATAAGCTAATTTCTTATTTGTATTCGCTAAGACGAATAACTTAGACAATGGTTTGAATAATTTATCTATCGTATTTTAGTTCTTTGCATGTTTATTAAGTTTAATCGTAGAAGCTTAATTAATTGTGATTTAGTAATTGTTACTTAACGTGATTGATAGATCTAGGCCATAACTGAGGTTCGTCTAAGATTTGTTAATTATTTATGTTTAATTAAGTTATTAGTTAAACATAGCTTAAAAGTGTGACAAGAGATAGGTTAAGAATCATAGTAATCACTAAATCTATATTAAAGAAGATAGTTCAACTGAAGGAATCGGTAGACTATAAGACTATCATTGACGCGAAGTCGATAGATTAAATCTTAATAAACTGTGTAGTAATTAATGCATAACTTTAGGTGGAACAACACGTAGGAGGACTCCTTGTGTACTTAATAGAGTTTAATGTCCTTCCATTAGTTATAGGATAACAGACCTTGACGGCAAAAGTTATTTACATAAGTTTAAACCACCAAAGAACGACTAATACAAATTAATAGATAAAATATAATAACTAGAGTCTAGGGAGACAGTCTGACGCGAATACATCTTTAATCCAATTGTTAAAAACTTTTTCAAAATTAGTTTAATTCCATGTTTTGTTTTAATTAATAATTGTTTTTAGTTAATTAAATAAATCGATACTACATTCATTCGGAACTAAAACGAAACCCCCTCGTTTACTGCTTTTTACTTAGTTTAATTAAATAATTCTAGTTAAGTATAATATAAACACAGTTCTGTGTGTTCGATACCGGACTTACCTTAGCTATATTATTTATACGATCGGGTATTCTTGCATGTATTGTGTATTAATCCGACTTTAGTAACATCCAAAATAAACATATTTTATAAACACAATTTATCATATCAAGTTTTTGGCGCTGCTGCCGGGGAGTGGTTTATTTATATTTGTTTGATTAGGAATTTTAGTTATTCGGTCTTCTTGAAAATATTCGTCTATTCTGGAGTTACTTTTTAAAATTTTCGTAATAATCTGTTTTACTAATTGTTTCGTTAAGTTTTGTAGTTAAATTTTTTTTTTTTTTACCAGATCCTCCCAACCGGCGGTCGGATTAAAATTTCTCGCGATTATCATCTTCCAACCGGGGGTTGATCAAATCTAACCGGCGGTTGGAACCATGTGAACGAAAAATTTCACGTTCTGTTATGTTTTTCAGTTTTTCGTTTGTTATTCTCGTTCTACTGATTTTTCTTTCTGTTTTGCAGTTTGTTGATTGACCCGGAGCACACATCCGGATCCTTGGAGCCCTTTTAGCGAACCAGAAAGAGAATTTCGAGCATGAAGACGTTTGTTTCAAGCACCACCCAAATCACCGGTTCACGGAATTTGAGTCAAAAGACAGTTTTGAGTCAAAAGGAATATCTGATTCATCAGAAGAATTAGTCGGACCTGATACGGAATACAATCAAGTATTCCAACACGATTTCTTCAACACGACATCACATTCATACAACAGATCAGATTCGTCTGAAGATACAGAGTACGATATGGCTCAAGATATTTTACAGATCACCATGGATGAGTACACGGGGTAGAACTCGTGATGATGGTCCGGGAGTAGTCCGACCAGCTATTCAGGGAATGTCGAGTTTGAGCTGAATGGTCAGTTCATTAAGGATCTTCGTGAGACTCCTTGTACAGGGAGGAAAAAGAAGATGCTAACCAGCATGTGGAGAAGATTACTGAAATTGCTGACATGGACAACATTCCCAATGTCACCAAAGATCAAGTCATGCTACGAGTGTTTCAGATGACACTCAAGGGAAGTGATAAGAGATGGTTAGACAATGAACCAACTGGTTCCATCACCACTTGGAACGATTTGAGGAAGAAATTTCTCAAGATTCACTGCCCTCCTTCAAATACCCAAAAGATGATTGACGAGATTGGGGCGTCAAACAAGACCGTGATGAATCTCTCTATCAAGCTTGGGTAAGGTACCAGGACATGCTTCACAAATGTCCTAAACATGATGAAGCTGATTACACTTACGATGAATCTCTCTAGTTTTTCAAATGGGATAATTGATACAATTATACTTAGGATTACACTTAGGTAATATTTTGAAGCTGATTTACATGTTTGAATTCGGGTTTAAAACAAACTTTTGAGATATTTAGTAGGTTTAAGTGTTTATGAGGTTATTGGTTAATTGGTTCAAATTAGGAGTATTTGTTGTTTTGTTTTTCGACAGATATCATGATTATATAGTCATTGGGATTTAAATTGAATTCGGAATCGTTGTCAACAGGTTCCAACCGGCGGCTGGAATTTTTCAACCGGAGGTTGGAAGGACTAGTCTGCAGAATTTTGTGTTTTGCTTCATTTTTCGGTTCGTAGATCTTATAAACTTACGGTTTGGTTTGTTTGCTGTATTTTTGCAGATATGGTGAACCATCGTACACAAGGATCTAGTGTTTTGGTAGACCTAGTTTTCTCGGCACATCCATTCTTACAGTTTAACCATCCCGGGTATACCGAAGCGACTCGTATTCAATTTCGGGATAACTTAGCCACAACATTAATCAGCCAATAGAGGCGTTTCCTTCTCTGGACTAGGATGATATTGACCGGGTGATCGACGAACACGGTGAGAATGAGACTGATTCAGAAACCTTACGGAGAGTGTTGACCATGTCGTATACACTTCCCGACGGGAATGTGGGGTTTGTGTCTGAGGCTTGGATTAGATTGTTTCATATTCACAAGCCAATTTTTAGAGAGTTAGTCCTCGAGTTCTTTAGTACCTTCACTTTCAACAAGAACTCTAGGAATTTTCGGGAGGTTTCCATTGTTGGTGATTTTAGTGTCATCGACGGTCATTTAGGTAATGTGATTTACTAGAGACTGATGTGACTTCATATTCAACTCGGATATTCACAAGCCAATTTTTAGAGAGTTAGTCCTCGAGTTCTTTAGTACCTTCACTTTCAACAAGAACTCTAGGAATTTTCGGGAGGTTTCCATTGTTGGTGATTTTAGTGTCATCGACGGTCATTTAGGTAATGTGATTTACTAGAGACTGATGTGACTTCATATTCAACTCGGATACGAGTCAGGGAAGTGTGGAGTGCATACTCGTTGAGCTGATATGAACTCTACCACGACAGTAAAGCAGGGGTCAAGGGGCAGAGCCCCTTGCTGGGACAGTTTTCAGACAGTTATAACTGTCTGAAAACCGTCGGTAACCGTCACAAAACTGCCTTATGATTGGTTTCTAAAACTGATGTATCTGTCTCATTTTTTCCATACGAAATTTCATACAATTTCCTTTACTTTTCCGATTTGTGATTCAGTGCCAAGAACATTAATGACAATTCTCTTTGTATTATCCCGATTAGGATTTCGTGCAACCCAGGAAATTGATAGGGTCAAAATACTTAATACGGAAAGTGAATTTACACGATACACTGAGAAATCCAAGATTATCTCATACAAACCCCAATATCTAACAAACGTATTAAGTATTTTCTTGTGATCATGGCTGGAAATACGGTGAAGGAGATGACGACGGACTTTGGGAAACTGGACAAGTTTGAAGGGCATGACTTTAGGCGCTGGCAGAAAAAGATGCATTTCTTGTTGACAACATTGAAGGTGGTTTACGTGTTGACAACACCGATGCCAGAATTGTTGGAAGATGCAACAGTCGAAGCAATCAGAATCAGGGTTAAGTGGGAGAATGATGACTACATCTGCCGTGGTCATATATTGAATGGTATGTATGATTCTCTTTTTGATGTATATACGAATGTTGAATCGGCTAAGGAGTTATGGGATTCTCTTGAATCGAAAGACATGGCAGAGGATTCTTCTAGTAAGAAATTCCTTGTTAGTAATTTTAATAATTACAAAATGGTCGATTCTAGACAGGTCATGGAACAGTATAATGAACTCCTTAGGATCCTTGGTCAATACACACAACATGGCCTGAAATGGACGAATCCATTTCTGTTTCAAGTATAATTGATAAGTTGCCTCCTTCCTGGAAGGATTTCAAACATACTTTGAAACACGGTAAAGACGATTTGTCTTTGGTCGAACTTGGTAGTCACTTGCGTATAAAGGAATCTCTAAGGGTGCAAGAAAGTGACAAAGGAAAGGGTAAAGAAGTTGTTGGTCCTTCTGTGAACATGGCAGAAGAGGGTAAAAATAAAAACAACAAACACAACAAAGGAAAGAAACGTGACTGGAAAGACTTTAAGGACCACGGTGGTGGTTCGAGTTCCAACAAGAAACCAAAACCAGAAGGTTGTTGGAAGTGTGGTAAAACGGGTCACTTCAAGAGGGATTTCCGTGTTGGTAATAAGAAACGCAAATGCTGGTGGTTCGGGAAAGGGGTCTAAGGACCATTCCCAAGACCAAGGTCAGATTTTAGTGCCTTTTTGAAACAGATTTATTAAATATTATGTTTCACTAATTTCGGAAGAATATTATGTGCAGGTTGATGCAATTGCGTGGTGGATAGATTCTGGTGCCACAACTCATGTTTGTAAAGATCGTTGCTGGTTTAAGACATACGAATCGGTGGATGACGGATCCGTACTATACATGGGTGATGATCATTATAGTACGATAAGTATATCTTATCGAAGTGTGATGTATTTGTAGGATTTGGTTATTATAATAATGGTATGTTTATTTTGAATTTGAATAAAGTTCCTAATGATTCAGATTCTGTATATATGTCTTCTTCTATTGTTGTTAATTCCTCATTATGGTATGCTCGTTTAGGACATGTGCACTATACAAGAATGCTTGAAATGTCTAAAGATGATTTAATACCCGCTATTGATGGAAAACATGATAAATGTACAACTTGTATGTTAACAAAACTCACTAGAAAACCCTTTAAAAGTATAACGAGGAAATCTGTCATACTTGAATTGATAGATAGTGATTTATGTGATTTTCATGCTACTCCATCTTTAGGCAATAAGAAGTATGTTTTAACTTTTATAGATGATGCCTCTAGGTTTTTCTATGTTTATTTACTACATGCTAAAGATGAAGCCCTTGATAAATTTGGAATTTATAAAACAGAAGTTGAATTGCAACAAAATGACTTAGTTAAAACCTTACGCACAAGATAGAGGTGGTGAATATTATGATCCTGTATTTTTCCAATCTGTAGGAATTATTCATGAAACTACAGCTCCTTACACACCACAACAAAATGGTGTGGCTGAAAGGAAAAATAGAGCTCTTAAAGAAATGGTTAATTCCATGTTATCTTACTCGGGTTTGAGTGAGGGGTTCGACGGAGAGGCCATGTTAACGACTTGTTATTTATTGAATAGAGTTCCTAATAAAAGGAACAAGACTACCCCATATGAACTTTGGTATAAAAAACGACCCAACTTGTCATTTTTACGAGTTTGGGGTTGTAGAGCCGTTGTGAGGCTTCCTGATCCAAAAAGAAAAACTTTGGGTGAAAAGGGTATTGATTGCATCTTTGTTGGATATGTTGAGCATTCCAAGGTATATAGGTTTTATGTAATAGAAACTAATGATTCAGTTTCTATTAATACAATTATAGAATCGAGATATGCAATATTTGATGAGAATCAATTTTCTTCAGTACCTAGACCAAAGGATATTATACCAAATTCGAATGAATTTCAAAGGGATGATCATTCTGATGATGTACTAAATGAGATTCCATAACCTCGTAAAGGTAAAAGAGTTCGGAAAGCTAAATCATATGGTTCTGATTTTCAGCTATACTTAGTTGAGGGATCGAGAGATCAAGTGGGATCACAATACTTTTATTGCTACTGTATTGAGGGTGATCCTAGAACCTTTAATGAAGCTATGCAATCTCGAGATTCTGCTTTCTGGAAAGAAGCAATTGGTGATGAGATTGGTTCAATTATGGAAAATGGTACTTGGATTCTATCTGATTTACCCCTGGTTGCAAAGCATTAGGTTGCAAATGTCTCTTCAAAAAGAAGATGAAAGTCGATGGAAGAATTGACAAATTTAAAGCTCGATTGGTAATCCAAGGCTTTAGGACAAAGGAAGGTATCGATTATTTTGATACCTATGCACCAATTGCTCGTATCACTACTATTAGATTGTTGTTAGCTTTAGCAGCTATACACAATCTAGTGATCCATCAAATGGATGTTAAAACAACATTTTTAAATGGTGATTTGGATGAAGAAGTGTACATGAAGCAACCGGAAGGATTTGTTTTGCCGGGTAATGAGCATAAGGTGTGTAAGTTGGTTAAGTCGTTATATGGGCTGAAACAAGCACCTAAGCAGTTGCATCAAAAGTTTGATGAGGTGGTGTTGTCAAGTGGTTTTCTTTTAAACCAATATGACAAGTGTGTATATATCAAATTTGACAGTTCCGGTAATGGTGTCATAATTTGTTTATATGTTGATGACATGTTGATTTTTGGAACTGACCAAAATCAAGTTGATAAAACTAAGAAGTTTTTGTCATCGAGGTTCTCAATGAAGGATATGGGAGAAGCGGACATTATTCTTGGTATTAAGATTAAACGTCAAAATAAAGGGATTGTATTTACGCAATCTCATTATATTGAGAACATACTCAAGAAATTTAATCGTGAAGATTGTTCTCCAGTGAGTACTCCCATGGATCCGGTAGAAAAGCTTATGCCTAATACTGGTAAGCCTGTGGATTAGCTCGAATATTCTAGATCCATTGGTAGCTTGATGTATGCTATGACAAGTACTAGACCTGATATTGCATATGCTGTTGGCAGATTGAGTAGGTTTACTAGTAATCCTAGTAGACAACAATGGAAAGCAATAACTAGGGTATTTAAGTACTTGAGAGGAACTAATATCTTGGATATCCTTCGGTGTTAGAAGCATATTCAGATGCTAGTTGGATAAATCATGTTGAAGATTCATCTTCAACTAGTGGATGGGTGTTTTTTCTTGGGGGATGTGCCATTTCCTGGGCTTCCAAGAAGCAAACATGCATCACTGGTTCTACAATGGAATCTGAATTTGTAGCATTGGCTGCTGCTGGTAAAGAAGCAGAATGGCTACGAAATTTGATACATGAGATTCCAATATGGCCGAAACCAATAACACCTATTTCTATCCGTTGTGATAGTGCTCCCACCATGGCTAGGGAATATAGTCAGATATATAATGGGAAGTCTAGAAACTTAGGTGTTAGACATAGTATGGTTAGAGAACTAATCATGAATGGTGTTATATCTATTGAGTTTGTTCGGAAACATCATAATTTAGCAGACCACTTGACGAAGGGTTTGGCTAGGGACTTAGTGAATAAGTCGGTGATAGGGATGGGATTAAAGTCCACATAAATCTACTACTTATGAGATACCCAATTCCCTTCTAATACAAATTTAGAAGCTGAATTCAATGTGGAAAGCTCATAGTTAGAGATTGTAACACGAATGTTGATCTTCCCGAGGTAAGTGTTCAGACCTGCAAGTGATGGTTAGGTTGAATTTTACCTTCTTCCAGGTTCTTTTGAAAAAATGAAAATGCAGGTGCAAGAACTAAAAGGACCACGTATGTGAACATGGAGTTTTGCCGCTTCAAGAAGCTTGGACTTGGCTTCCTATATGTTCATTATGGATTGGGACACATGGCTTGTTATAGTGTCAAGTATATGAATTGTAAAGTGTTGTAGAAACTTATGTGTATAGTATCTTCAGGTATTCAAATGGATTGACGGGTTCAATCGTTACGACACCCCGATTTTCGAGTATTTGGAATGTGTATTATACTAAGATGAAAATTCAATCGCAATACATTTTCATTTAAGCATTTGTTTGTTTCGTCATGTTTGTTTTAATATATGTTCATATATCTTTATATATGTTTTAGTAAATCAAGGATTACACTAAAATGGGGGAGCTTTGTTGGTGATTTTAGTGTCATCGACGGTCATTTATGTAATGTGATTTACGAGAGACTGATATGACTTCATATTCAACTCGGATACGAGTCAGGGAAGTGTGGAGTGCACACTCGTTGAGCTGATATGAACTCTACCACGAAAGTAAAGCAGGGGTCAAGGGGCAGAGCCCCTTGCTGGGACAGTTTTCAGACAGTTATAACTGTCTGAAAACCATCGGTAACCGTCACAAAACTTCCTTATGATTGGTTTCTAAAACTGATGTATCTGTCTCATTTTTTCCATACGAAAATTCATACAATTTCCTTTACTTTTCCGATTTGTGATTCAGTGTCAAGAACACAAATTGACAATTCTCTTTGTATTATCCCGATTAGGATTTCGTGTAACCCAGGAAATTGATAGGGTCGAAGTACTTAATACTGAGAGTGAATTTACACGATACACTGAGAAATCCAAGATTATCACATACAAACCCTAATATCTAACAAATGACATTTCAGCTTGGAGGAGTTCATCGGGTCATGAGTTTGGTCGATTTTGCTGTGGCTATTGGGTTGTATACTGCGGATTAGTTGGAAAACCCGCATTTTGATGATCATCTAGCGGCGGGTCGGATTAGTAAGTTATCTGATATCGAGGTGGCCGATTTTTGGGATGGATTTAGAAACTTCCAGTTTGATAGGCCTTTATACATCTATATTCGGAGTTCGGTGCATCATTCACTGCCTTCTTGCATAATCTATTGTTGCACGTCGTGAGGGACCTGAGAAGGTTCATCAGCCTGACTTGGTCTACTTGGGATGTATTGTTAGATGTATTATGGTTAACCTTCCATATAGACCGACACTTTGGATGCATAAGAAGGCGACAGGGACGAGGGCCACTAGTAGTATATGCGGTGGATAGTATGTGACGAGGCTGGCTCGTCATTTTAGTATTGGTGAGAATGTATATCAGACATTATCTCTCGTTCTTCCTGGGATGGATTATTTGCCTTGTCAGAAGCTACAAGATAATGGGATTTTGATTACTAGAGCCAAGCTAGGACAACAAGGAGGGATTGTGTATTGGGTACCTCCATTGTTGCATGGTATGCACCCCCTCGACGTGCTGGTCGTGGGGCAGGACAAGTTGCATCAGTACTACAACCAGGTGGTCCAATAGGAGGCCGTGGAGTTGGACGAGGTCGTGGTAGGGGTCGAGTTGCTGCGAGTCATGATGAGATTATGCACCAGCTTGGACAGATGCGACTGGAGCAACAACACGATTTTGGACAGATGCGTGCTGAGAGTCAGTATCATTGGGCTCATCAGGAGGGCATGATGTATCAGCTCATGGGTCACCAACAGTTCCAATATCAGCAGTTAGACAGTATCAGCCATATCTGTGGCAGCTATATTAGTTTGGTGAGCCGGGCCAGTAGTTTGAGCATCAACAGGGAGATGATGAGGAGGATTGAGAGTCCTTGGCTTTTATTTTTATTTTTCATGTTTGACACATTTTTCTTTTATTTTCATACTTTAAAACTTATAGTGTGATGTTGAATTATTTGTTTTGTGATGATGTGATGACGTTTCTTAATTGTTTGCTTGTTTACCCTGTTTAGAATATCTTTGCTTTTATGTGAGTCATGCTGGTAGTAAGTTCAGCGAAGGTCCAAGTCGGGGAATTTTTGGGAGTCATGCTGGCATTCAGTTCAACGAACTTTTTCAACCTCTTCTAAGCCTTTTCATATACGATAATCAGGGGAGTTTTTCGAGTTCTTTTAATATTTTCTTATTTCTTTTCTCCATTTTTACTCGTTTTTGTACAATGAGGGCATTGTACAACTCAAGTGTGGGGGGAGGTATTCGAAAAGAAAATTACTTGTCTTTAGGAACGTTTTGAATTTTCTTTTTAATTTTCTGCAGACCGGTTCCAACGGCGGTTGGGTCAGCTATAACAAAAAAAATTTGAATTTCGTTTTTAATCAGTATTTAACTTGTTTGCATAACCGACACACAACCCTATTCCATATTTGTGAGAATTTTGAGCCATTTATAGCACACATTTTATATGCTCTTATTTTTCATTTGTATGAGTGTGCCGGTGACCTGTATACTTTAAAACTTGACACTGTATACGCTTCGAGGCTATGAATGAGCATAGGTTTTTAAACTTATCAGTAACTAGGAAAGAGGCAAAAGAATTAGGATTGTTAAATTGTTGAATTGGCCTTTCGTTTCTTGATTTATATAGTCAGTGGCTACACTAGTTACGTGACTTACACTACCCTATCAACACTCATTTTTAGTGCTTGAGACGCTTAGATACCAATTTTGTGCCAACCCTTTTTCTTTTCATCACCCATTCATATAAATTCCATAAATTGAGCTTACATGTTTAAAACTCAATTAATCCAAATATTTTTGTTGAGAATTTCCCTCTTGTCATAATAAAACATAACGGTTTCAAGTCGCTTAAATTAGAAATAAAAAAGTTTACAAATTCGAAAATTAACCAAGTGTACTTCAATTCATAGCAAATAAGTACATAATTAAACATTTTCTTAAAATTCCCAAATTAGACAATGAACAAGGTCTTCTCCCGATTAGTATTTCACGCGACTTGCCTGACCCGTCCACGATATTGTGACAACCGTCTTATTTCAGGTGAAAACCCGCATTCTCTATCCATGTCTTAACTCGAATTGATCTTTTATTACTTGTCTCGTAAGCTCGGGTGTGTCGGAATCGAAATTGGAATCACTTAAATGAATCCTAATACCAAGTAAACACTTATTGAACTTGTCTAAGTTCCTATCTAAAATAACCGGAAACTTTCAACTAACGAAAACGCTTAACAAAGGAACAAACGAAAAACAAACAAAGCTGAAACAAGCCCGAATGCGCCGCCTGTTTTCCCAATGCGCCGCATTCGGGGCTAGTTCAGCTAAGTTTGTGTTTTTTGTAAATTTTAACAAAACGGACCCAAATCTTTAACCCACGTTTTGGCCCAGGTTCTTAGGGTCCATGACCCTTTTAAAAGTCCAGTAAACCTCCCTTGACACCCTTTTAAACTTAACACAAACACATAACACAAACACACACACATCAAACACTCTCTACACTCTCTCCCTCTCTATTAGCTCAAGAACACACACACTCACACCAACAATTCCAGTGACCTATACTTCAAAAATACAAAATCTTAGCCACATAAAACACATAAAAATCGTCATCAATCAAAGAGGAAGAAAGGGGTTAGCATTTCTTGGGTTCAAATTCGAGTTCTAAGCTTGTTTGGGGTCAAAATCACCAAGGAATCACTTCCACCATCTTCAAAACATTATCTACTCGGTATAAACCCTTTTAATCTTCTGTCTTTTTCATTTTTACTCATTGCATGTGCAATCCATCTACTAAAAATGAGTTTTTACAAAGATTGGTGACTATTTATGAACAAAAACAAATTTTTATGCAATGCATGTTTAGATCCATGAATTTGTGGCTAAAAACTGTAAAGAAACTATAAAACATCATGTAAACATATGAATCTATGAATGCATGTCGAAATCTACCACCAAACTAGCAATTTCAAGCAACAAAACGGATTTCCTAGAAATCTGAGGTCCGAATGCGCCGCAATCTGGACCACAGGAGGCGCATTCTGGACCCAGATTCTGGGAAATGGGTTGTTTTCGCCACTAAACGCAACCTTGAACTTATTTCACCAAACCGAGTACCATAACCTGTAAAGAACCAAACCTACATATAAAAAGACTAATTGAACAAGTTCTCATCATTTAAATGAGGTAAAAATGTATGAATGTTTGGTGATAAAAATTGTTAAGCGGGAAAGTGTTTTGAATTGGACATAATGATTTTGGCGCGGAAGCGCTGCCCGATTTTCGGTAGACCAAAAACCAACACTTCTAATAAAAACATTTCGTTACCTAACAAGATTATAAACTTGGATACTTATTAAATCTTGGTATTTCTTTAGGAGTTCCGTGATTCCTACCCGTTTCGACCCGTTCCGACCGCTCTCTCTATTACACTATCTTTCGCAAATTGTGAGTTACAACCCCACTTTATTTACAGTTTTCAAATAACTTTTGGGGGAAACAAGAGATCTAAATAAACTTGGAACTGTTATGAACTTTGATACAATTGTGAACTCTATTGAACGTTTTTGTTAAACTTATGCTTATTTAGTTTTATGTCTGTTTGGCCTATGATAAACTAATGGTTTGCCACCCTTTATTCGGCTTAATGGTTCGCCACCTTTATTCGGCTTTTTGGTTCAAAACTATGTTAAACTTAATTAATGCCACACTCGGCACTCGTATGTACTTTTATTGATCGTATAACTAACGTGACTCTTGAGGGATATAACTAGCCATAAGTGACTACTATCAGATATAAAATGAAACATTAGTGCCCATCTCGCAACACACTATTAGCTTTGATAAGCCGTTTAGTAATTATGAGTATCGATACTTAGGAAATAACCGTTCCTTGCTTAGGCGGCAACTTAAGTACATATTACTTGATCAGATATGACTCCCCGTAGATAGTCGGGGTAAGGGGCCTCACGGTTGGTAATTCGGTTTAGTGTGAACACTTGAGTTATATTATGCCAAGTAGTCGTTATACATGATTTCAATCAATAGTTTACTTATCTTGCGCGTATAGAGTTATACGACTCCCGCAACTATCCTTTAAGCAACTGTCTTGGTTCGAACTATTCTTTAAGCATTGTTCTACTTTTAGAAACTCCTAAGTATAGATATACTTAATTCAAACCCTTTTCAGTCGAGGACTAGAAAACTGTAACTCACTCACTACTTTATTGTAGTTGACACTTTATCTCTTGTTTCAGGAAACCAAATGTAAGACACGAAGTGCATTCAGTGGATGGGTCTGGCATGTCACGTGAAGTCAAGAATCGGGAGAAGACCTATTTTTATTATATTTTGGGAATTTTATTAAACGATTTACTATGTTCTTACGTTATGTACTTGTCAATGCTTGGTTATTTTTGAACTGTAAACTTTTGTTTTATTCGTAATGACTTGAAACCGTATGTTTTTATTTATAACTCGTGTGATTATATCTTGGCTCTTCACATTCCGTGTTTCCGCTTTAGCGGGGTGTGACAGACTTGGTATCAGAGCACTGGTTATAGCGAAAACGGTTTTGAGAATTTTTCAAAATTTTTGAAACCAAACTATAACCAAGGCTTTTCAGAAAAATCATTTCACGAGCTTTCAAACTTTAGTAGATTAATTCCGCAATCGCATGGCTTGCTTTCAACTAGGCGTAACTTGATCAACTATGCCTAGTTCAAAATAAATCTTGCGAGAACGGGAAGTAATTGCTATTGTTAAACGGTTTTTGAGTCAAAAAATTCCCGGTCTTGTCCATTCCCGATTCTCACGTGACTGACCCATACATGCATTTTCGTTTACATGTTTCCTTATTTTTCCTGTACTCACGTAACTTATTATTCGCAGATCCGACATGTCTCAGTCTTCGCATTCACGATCCCAGTCCCGTTCACTCTCTCGAGCCGCTTCCCCGCGCGAAGCATCTGAGGATCGCGTAGCATCCGAGAGTCAGCGTCACCAGACGACTGACCCGACTGAGGAGAGCTCGATGGCGATCTCCAGCAGCGTTGGCACCTCCAGCCCGAGGACCGTGCTACCAGCCGCACCACCAGCACTCGTTGCAGCACCGCCCCAGCGCCGTGGGCCCCGTATCGTTATGACGGCACGCAAGCAGGTCGTCCTTCCAGGTCGACTACCTGACAGGATGGCCGCACAGCAGGCCGGATCGTCCAGACCCACACCTTCACACCTCTCGTTCGGTCATCCACGTCTCGAGGCACCGCGCACCTTCATGCTTGACCATTACTCATGGGAGCGTCAGCTCGAGCGTGAAGAAATGCAGCGTGCCCACGACGCTGAAGCAGCCAGGCAGAGGACGCCGCCTACCCCACAGCTACCCCCTCCTACCGCTTTCCTGCACCTCCACAGCGAGGTAAGGGGACTTTCAGAGGAAGCCCAGCAACAAGGGCTGCTCCTCTGCGAGGTCTCTGATGCCGCACATCGGCTGGCGGAGCAGGCGTTGCGACACCGCGAGACGGCTCAGGCCACGGCCCGGACTGTGCAACGTCTGGTAGGAGTTTGTCTGATTATGGGTACCCTGTTGGCGGTGATTGCTGCCAAGATGCTTTTCGAGAGGCGCCGCTAGACGTTTCCTTTTACTTATTGTACTGTAGGCTCGAGTTGTAATTTTCCAGTGTACACAACTCAAAGCTATATCTATTTTATTTCCATATGTATTGTACTTGTATTTCATTCTCATTTTGAACCTTGTATTCAACTCTATATTATAAATGAATGGAAATTCTGCCTTATTATCTATTTGTACTATTGTCGTGTGAATCTTTAGTTATCATTGAATTGTTTCTCTTGCGTGTGAATCTTGTTGTGTGAATCTCTTGAATTTTTGTCGTGTGTGTTCTATCTGTTCTATTACCTTACTCTTGCGGAATTGTTATCTTGTTCATTGAATTATATTCTTATCATACTCTAATCGTGCGTTCTAAACTGAATCTGTTGTCTGTTGTCTGTTGTAGAACCATGGCACCCCGAACCAATGCCAGTTTCATCGCTGAACAAGTCGCTGAGCAGTTGAGCGCAGCGATGCCCAACATGATCGCTCAGATCACAGCGGGAATCAATGCTAACGTCAACAACCACCAGCAACAGGAACAGCACCAGCAATAACAACAGCAACAACAACAACAGCAGCAGAATCAGAACAACAACAACAACCAGAATCAGAACCAACACCAGCACCAAAACCCTCCCCCCTGTAACTACAAAGGCTTCATGGCATGCAAACCTAAGGAGTTCCACGGCACCACAAGAGCTGTAGGACTTGTGTCCTGGTTCGAGAGCATAGAACCAGTCTTGCACATTAGCAGGTGTGCCGAGGCCGACAAGGTGGAGTACGCTTCATGCGTACTAAAATGGGAAGGCTTTATCATGGTGGAATAATGTGGTTCGAACCAGAGGGTGTGACACCGCCTATGCTCTCTCCTGGGATCAATTCAAAAACCTCCTGATTGCGGAGTACTGTCCTAAGGGAGAAATCAAAAAGCTTGAGGCGGAACTGTGGAATCACACGATGGTCGGGAATGACATCAAAGGGTACACCACCCGATTTCATGAACTGGCCCGAATGGTTCCGAGACTAGTAACCCCCGAAGAAAGCCGCATTGACCGTTATGTTTCCGGTCTCGTTCCCGAGATTCGGGGAATGGTCATCTCGGCTGAACCTCAAACCCTTCAGAGCGCAATCATTCTGGCGCACAGACTCACCAGCAACCTCCTCTCCGCTTCAGCACCCTCCAAGAAGGAAGAAGGAGAGAAAAGGAAAGCAGATCAAACCCCCCGGAGAGGCAACAAGAAACAGAAAACCACCCGCAACTATGCGGTGACTGCTGCACCACCACCACCACCAGCTGGGAACCGAAACTATACGGGGACGAACCCCAAGTGCAGCAAGTGCAACTACCATCACCACGGGAATTGCCCGGTATGTTCAAAGTGCCAGAAGGTGGGGCACTTCGCCAAGTATTGTTCAGAGAAAGCAGTGGTCCAGGGTCAGAAGCCGGTGTGCTTTGAGTATGGCAGCGACCAACATTTCCGTAACGCCTGCCCCAGACTTCAGAATGCCCAACCAAACCAAGGAGGGCGGGGTCGCGGGTGTGCTTTCGCACTTACCGCTGAAGAGGCCCGGCAGGACCCGAATGCGGTGAACGGTACGTTTTCTGTAAACAACCACTATGCATCTGTATTGTTCGATTCAGGAGCAGAAAGAAGCTTCGTATCCTTAGAGTTTAGGCCCTTTATTAATATAGGATCTAAGATTCTTAAGGATAGCTTCACCGTAGAGTATGCCAACGGTCAGGAATTTGAGGCTAAGGATGTAATCGTAGGATGTTCAATATGCCTAGCTGATAAAACGTTTCCCATTGACTTGATTCCGATAGAGCTGAAGAGCTTTGACATCATAGTCGGAATGGACTGGTTATCTCGGTTCCGGGCCGAGATCGTCTATTTCGAAAAACTTATTCGTATCCCCCTAGCAGACGGCGAAACCCTTGTCGTGCAAGGCGACAAACCGGGCCAACAACTTCGCATCGTCTCCAGCGTTAAAATGCACAAGTACCTCAAGAAGGACTGTGATGCATTCCTAGCGCATGTCATCGAGCGTAAGCCTAGTGAAAACCGAGTACGAGATATCCCCGTAGTCAAGGATCATCCAGAGGTCTTTCCTGAGGATCTACCCGGGCTACCTCCACATCGACAAGTGGAATTCCGAATAGACCTAGTTCCTGGCGCAGCACCGGTTGCCAAGACGCCATACCGTCTAGCACCCCCAGAAATGCAAGAGCTATCTAAGCAGCTACAGGAACTCTTGGATCACGGTCTCATTCGTCCGAGCTCGTCCCCCTGGGGAGCCCCAATCCTATTCGTTAAGAAGAAAGACGGATCCTTCCGAATGTGCATTGATTACCGAGAACTGAACAAGCTGACCGTTAAGAACCGATACCCACTTTCGAGGATCGATGATCTGTTCGATCAGTTGCAGGGCGCAACTTACTTCTCTAAGATCGACCTCCGCTCGGGTTATCACCAGGTTCGAGTCAGTGAGAACGACATTCCAAAAACCGCTTTCCGAACCCGATACGGACATTACGAATTCTTGTCATGCCATTTGGTCTGACCAACGCACCAGCGGTGTTCATGGATCTGATGAACAGGGTGTGTCGACCGTATTTGGATAAATTCGTAATCGTATTCATATATGACATCCTCATCTACTCTAGGAACAAGGAGGACCATGCGAAACATTTGAAATTCATCCTCGAACTTCTTAAGGAACATAAATTGTACGCCAAATTCTCGAAGTGTGAATTTTGGCTCCGAGAGGTACACTTCCTTGGCCATGTGATCAACCAAGAGGGAATTCATGTCGATCCAGCAAAGATCGAAGCGATTGAGAAATGGCAAGCCCCCACGACTCCCACCGAAATCCGACAGTTCTTAGGATTGGCAGGCTATTATCGGAGGTTTATTAAAAATTTCTCAAAAATCGCTAAGCCGTTGACCGAACTTACACAGAAGGATAAGGAGTTCACCTGGGGAGAACAACAGGATGAATCCTTCCAGAAGCTGAAGCATGAACTGTGCCACGCACCGATTATGTCCCTATCGGAGGGTACAGATAATTTCTTAGTGTTTTGCGATGCGTCTCACCAAGGACTTGGGTGTGTCCTTATGCAGAAGGAAAAGGTCATCGCATACGCATCGAGACAGTTGAAGGTTCACGAACAGAATTATACAACACACGACTTAGAGCTGGGAGCTGTCGTGTTTGCACTAAAGATTTGGAGGCATTACTTGTACGGCACTAAGTGCACGGTGTTCACGGATCACAAAAGCCTTCAACATATCCTCGAACAGAAAATGCTTAATATGAGACAGCGGAGATGGATCGAGCTTCTAAGCGACTACGATTGCGAGATCAAGTACCACCCGGGTAAAGCAAACGTAGTAGCTGACGCCCTGAGTCGTAAGGAAAGGGCAAAACCGTCTCGAGTTAGAGCATTGGGGATTCAGGTTCAGACTAGCCTCCAAACGCATATTTCTAAAGCTCAACAGGAAGCATTGAAACCTGAGAACCTTAAGGGCGAGACCCTGCACAATCACGAAAAGAATTTTGAGCTTAAACCGGACGGAATCCATTACTTCAAGAATCGAGCATGGATTCCGAGAGCCGAAGACCTTCGCAAGCTCATTTTGGACGAGGGCCACCGATCCCGATACTCTATTCATCCGGGATCCGACAAGTTGTATAAGGATCTACGGGAATACTATTGGTGGTCGGGCATGAAGAAGGACATAGCCTTGTATGTGGCTAAGTGCCTTACTTGCTCGAAGGTCAAGGCAGAATATCAGAAACCTTCTGGGCTATTGCAACAGCCGGAGATCCCCATGTGGAAGTGGGAGCAGATCTCCATGGACTTTATTACTAAATTGCCTCGTACGGCAAGGGGGAATGATACAATCTGGGTGATTGTGGATCGATTGACTAAATCCGCACACTTTCTGCCGGTAAGAGAGAACCATTCAATGGAGAAGTTCGCACAGATCTACATTAACGAGATTGTCTCTCGTCATGGAACGCCCCTCTCCATTATTTCCGATAGGGATAGTCGATTCACGTCCCGGTTTTGGAACGCGCTTCAGAAATCGCTCGGGACGCGACTAGACCTAAGTACTGCTTACCACCCTCAGACCGATGGTCAGAGTGAAAGGACGATTCAGACACTTGAGGATATGCTAAGAGCGTGTGTAGTTGACTTTGGAGGAAGTTGGGACGCTCACTTGCCATTAGTCGAGTTTTCCTATAATAATAGCTACCATGCCAGCATCAAGTGTGCCCCGTTCGAGGCCTTATACGGACGCAAGTGCCGTTCGCCGCTTTGTTGGTTGGAAGCTGGCGATCGACAACTAACAAGGCTCGACATCGTCCAGGAAACCATTGACAAAATCACTACCATTCGAGAAAGGCTGAAGACATCTCGTACTCGGCAGAAGAGCTATGCCGATAACCGAAGGAAACCCCTCGAGTTCCAGGTGGGCGATAGAGTACTCCTAAAAATATCGCCGTGGAAAGGGGTAGTCCGTTTCGGGAAACGCGGCAAGTTAAGCCCGAGGTACACAGGCCCCTTTGAGGTAATCGAGCGAATCAGCCTAGTGGCGTATCGACTTCAACTTCCGCAAACTCTTTCTAACGTCCACAACGTCTTCCATGTCTCTCACTTGAAAAAGTGTCTATCAGACGAGACCATAGTCATCCCACTGGACGAGGTCCAGATCGACAACAAGCTTAACTTCATTGAAGAACCGCTTGAGGTTGTAGATCGAGAGGTCAAACAACTCAAGCAAAGTCGTATCCCTATTGTCAAGGTTCGGTGGAATTCCCGACGAGGTCACGAATTCACTTGGGAACGTGAGGACCAGATTCGTCAGAAGTATCCACATCTGTTCAGAGATCCTTCCTCCCGATGAGACGAACTAAATTTCGGGACGAAATTCTTTTCAACCCGGGGAGAATGTGACAACCGTCTTATTTCAGGTGAAAACCCGCATTCTCTATCCATGTCTTAACTCGAATTGAACTTTTATTACTTGTCTCGTAAGCTCGGGTGTGTCGGAATCGAAATTGGAATCACTTAAACGAATCCTAATACCAAGTAAACACTTAGTGAACTTGTCTAAGTTCCTATCTAAAATAACCGGAAACTTTCAACTAACGAAAACGCTTAACAAAGGAACAAACGAAAAACAAACAAAGCTGAAACAAGCCCGAATGCGCCGCCTGTTGTCCCAATGCGCCGCATTCGGGGCTAGTTCAGCTAAGTTTGTGTTTTTTGTAAAATTTAACAAAACGGACCCAAATCTTTAACCCACGTTTTAGCCCAGGTTCTTAGGGTCCATGACCCTTTTAGAAGTCCAGTAAACCTCCCTTGACACCCTTTTAAACTTAACACAAACACATTACACAAACACACACACATCAAACAATCTCTACACTCTCTCCCTCTCTATTAGCTCAAGAACACACACACTCACACCAACAATTCCAGTGACCTATACTTCAAAAATATAGAATCTTAGCCACATAAAACACATAAAAATAGTCATCAATCAAAGAGGAAGAAAGGGGTTAGCATTTCTTGGGTTCAAAATCGAGTTCTAAGCTTGTTTGGGGTCAAAATCACCAAGGAATCACTTCCACCATCTTCAAATCATTATCTACTCGGTATAAACCCTTTTAATCTTCTGTCTTTTTGATTTTTACTCATTGCATGTGCAATCCATCTACTAAAAATGAGTTTTTACAAAGATTGGTGACTATTTATGAACAAAAACAAATTTTTATGCAATGCATGTTTAGATCCATGAATTTGTGGCTAAAAACTGTAAAGAAACTATAAAACATCATGTAAACATATGAATCTATGAATGCATGTCGAAATCTACCACCAAACTAGCAATTTCAAGCAACAAAACGGATTTCCCAGAAATCTGAGGTCCGAATGCGCCGCAATCTGGACCACAGGCGGCGCATTCTGGACCCAGATTCTGGGAAATGGGTTGTTTTCGCCACTAAACGCAACCTTGAACTTATTTCACCAAACCGAGTACCATAACCTGTAAAGAACCAAACCTACATATAAAAAGACCAATTGAACAAGTTCTCATCATTTAAATGAGGTAAAAATGTATGAATGTTTAGTGATAAAATTGTTAAGCGGGAAAGTGTTTTGAATTGGACATAATGATTTTGGCGCGGAAGCGCTGCCCGATTTTCGGTAGACCAAAAACCAACACTTCTAATAAAAACATTTCGTTACCTAACAAGATTATAAACTTGGATACTTATTAAATCTTGGTATTTCTTTAAGAGTTCCGTGATTCCTACCCGTTTCGACCCGTTCCGACCGCTCTCTCTATTACACTATCTTTCGCAAATTGTGAGTTACAACCCCACTTTATTTACTATTTTCAAATAACTTTTGGGGGAAACAAGAGATCTAAATAAACTTGGAACTGTTATGAACTTTGATACAATTGTGAACTCTATTGAACGTTTTTGTTAAACTTTTGCTTATTTAGTTTTATGGCTGTTTGGCCTATGATAAACTAATGGTTTGCCACCCTTTATTCGGCTTAATGGTTCGCCACCTTTATTCGGCTTTTTGGTTCAAAACTATGTTAAACTTAATTAATGCCACACTCGGCACTCGTATGTACTTTGATTGATCGTATAACTAACGTGACTCTTGAGGGATATAACTAGCCATAAGTGACTACTATCAGATATAAAATGAAAAATTAGTGCCCATCTCGCAACACACTATTAGCTTTGATAAGCCGTTTAGTAATTATGAGTATCGATACTTAGGAAATAACCGTTCCTTGCTTAGGCGGCAGCTTAAGTACATATTACTTGATCAGATATGACTCCCCGTAGATAGTCGGGGTAAGGGGCCTCACGGTTGGTAATTCGGTTTAGTGTGAACACTTGAGTTATATTATGCCAAGTAGTCGTTATACATGATTTCAATCAATAGTTTACTTATCTTGCGCGTATAGAGTTATACGACTTCCGCAACTATCCTTTAAGCAACTGTCTTGGTTCGAACTATTCTTTAAGTATTGTTCTACTTTTAGAAACTCCTAAGTATAGATATACTTAATTCAAACCCTTTTCAGTCGAGGACTAGAAAACTGTAACTCACTCACTACTTTATTGTAGTTGACACTTTATCTCTTGTTTCAGGAAACCAAATGTAAGACACGAAGTGCATTCAGTGGATGGGTCTGGCATGTCACGTGAAGTCAAGAATCGGGAGAAGACCTATTTTTATTATATTTTTGGAATTTTACTAAACGATTTACTATGTTCTTACGTTATGTACTTGTCAATGCTTGGTTATTTTTGAACTGTAAACTTTTGTTTTATTGGTAATGACTTGAAACCGTATGTTTTTATTTATAACTCGTGTGATGATATCTTGGCTCTTCACATTCCGTGTTTCCGCTTTAGCGGGGTGTGACAGATATGCACTTCAATGCTTACACTTGGTTTCCTGAAACATGAGAAAAAGTGTCAACTACATAAAGTAGTGAGTGAGTTACAGTTTTCTAGTCCCCGACTAAAAAGGTTTACGACAAGTATATAAGTACAAAAGATTTCTCAAAAGAAATGAAGCAAAAACGGCGCTTAAAATATATGTACTTGTAAAATTGTTCACGTTGCAATGAGGTGTATTAATACCTTATAAAAATGTTCACGGACAAGTAGAATCAATTACTTGTAAAAATAGTTGTGGAATCTCGTATATCTCTAACTATATACGCGTAACAATATGTGTAAAAATAAAAGTACTAATGATTGGAATCTATTGTATCAACCTCTTGGCATAATATAACATAAGTGTTCACACTAAACCGAATTACCAACCGTGAGGCCCCTTACCCCGCACTATCTACGAGGAGTCTTTCTGATTCTAGTAATATGTACTTAGACTGCCGTCTAAGCAAGGAACGGTTCTTTCCTAAGTATCGATACCCATAATTACTAACGGCTTAAAGCTAATAGTGTGCAACGAACTAAAACTAGGCACCAATGCAATTTTCAAAATGATAGTAGGCACTTATGAGTCACTTTATATTCTCCTCAAGGGTTGGAATCTATACAATCAATCGTAGTTTCGAACAAGTGCCGATTCGGTGGTAAAACAAAAGTATATGATGAGTCAATGGAGGTGCCGAGTGTGGCGAGTTCATGATATACAATCATCATAAGTTTATAAGAGGGCCGAGTGTGGCAAAATAAACAGTTTACGAATATAATGTCACACCCTGGTAAACCGAAAACACCAGGTGCGAAGAGCAAGAATATAATTTCACAAGTCATAATAAAATGCAACGGTTTCAAGTCATTAAAATGAAATCAAAAGTTTACAAGTTCGAAAATTAACCAAGTGTACTTCAATCCATAATAAACAATACGCAATTAAACATTTCATAAGATTCCCAAAATAATTAGACAATGGACATGGTCTTTTCCCGATTCATATCTCACGCAACTTGCCTGACCCGTCCACGCTATGCACTTCAATGCTTACACTTGATTTCCTGAAACATGAGATAAAGTGTCAACTACATAAAGTAGTGAGTGAGTTACAGTTTTCTAGTCCACGACTAAAAAGGGTTACGTAAGGTATATATGTATAAAAGATTTCTCAAAAGAAAAGAAGCGGAACGACGCTTAAAATATATATACTTATAAAAAGATCACATGGCAACAAGGTATAGCAATACCTTAACGACTATACATAGACAAGTAGAACAAGTACTTGTAAAAATAGTTGCGGAAGTTGTATATCTCAAACTATATACGCGCAACAATATGCGTAAAATAAAGTAACTAATGATTGGAACTATTGTATCAACCTCTTGGCATAATATAACGTAAGTGTTCACACTAAACCGATTAATCCTGATCGTGAACAGCCCCCACCTCGCACTATCTACGAAGTGTACGTCTGAACTTAGTAATATGTACTTAGACTGCTATCTAAGTAAGGAGCGATCCTCTCCTAAGTATCGATACCCATATATACTAACGGCTTAAAGCTAATAGTGTGTACGAACTGAAAACGGGGAACTTATGCAATTTTTAAAAATGATAGTAGTCACTTACGAAGCATGTTATATTCTCATCAAGGGTTGGAGCTATACAATCAATCATAGTTCGAACAATTGCCGATCGGGGGCAAGCCATGAAGTCAAATAGTGCCGAACATGGGCAATTAAAACAGTTTACGCATATAAGTTCATAAAGTACTTAGATCTCATGTTTCCCCCAAAAAGAGTTAAGTAAACACATTAAACAATAGGGGATGTAACTCACGGATTGATACGAGACGTGACAAATGCGAAAAGCGGTCGAAACGTGTCGGAATCACGAAAATCCTATAGGAATACCAAAATTAAATAAGTATAAGGATTACTTTATGTTAATATGTCATATAACATTTTATAAGTTGTAATCTGTTAGGTCTCACTAAGATCCCAAACAATGGCAAATCAATAACAAATAAGTATTTAGACGTTAATTGTTATATATCGATTAATTACTCAGTTTCAGTATATATTATAGCGGAATTATAATATAGAAGCAATGAAAATAACACACAGTTATATTTCAGTCAAAGGTGTACCGATTACAAAACTCAAACTCACTATTTATACACAATTATAGTGAGTTTGATAAGGATCAATCTAAGAAGATCTTTTAAACATATAAAAGATATTGACTAACTAGACAGCCTTAAATCACGCCTGACTTCTCTCATGAGTCTGAGTTAGTCAGACTGAGTCACTCAGACTCATGTCACTCAGACTGAGTCACTCAGACTCATGTCACTCAGACTCAGACTTTGATTAACAGATTTATTAATCTTGGGATAGATCATTGTTTTTCCCAACAATCTCCCCCTATCTGTTTCAACCAAAGTCTTTTACAAAAGATGCAGCAAAATAAACACAAACATAAAAATCTTCAAGCAAAACATTGTTTGTGAACAAAATAAGCACCAGTCAGTTTACTTCCTTTTCTTCAAAGTTCTCTTCTTTCTTTTCAATGAAGTTTCAAACGGCATAGGTTGATCTCTTTCCCTCATCCATCTCAACCTATCTTTCTTCCAATCCATTAATATCTTCATTTCAGCATCAGATTTGTTAAAGTGCAGCTGATATTCCTTCTTTATTAGCTCCACCTTGTCTGACAATGTTCCAATTTCTTCAATTCTTCTAAGATTGTTGAACAGCCAGCTGATCAGCCTCATTCTGAATGGAAGACATTGAGGAGACTCACATTCACTTAGCAGAGCTATACAGTGATGAATAGAGGTCGTGGTGAGTCCATCCTTAGGTTGAAAACATTCTTCTCCCCCACAATCTGTATAACATAAGCCTGTATGCTTCTCAGTCTCAACATAAGTTCGGTCTTGAAACACAATCTCTTTAGGAACAGGATGCAAGTTACTGGCTTCAAGACTCAAAGATTTGGATTTGACTTTCACATTGTGCTTGGTGCAGAAAGCTCTGTAATCTTCATCATCCACTAGATTTAGCATGTGAGCTGCATTCATGTTGAAGATAGCTTCTCTTCTTATTGCCAGACTCTGAGCTGTGTCAGTTAGATTGTAGCTCAAATTTGCAATATCTTTCCATTCTTCCACTCCCATGGTGTGCATTCTTGACAGTCCAACTCTGAAAGATCCACCTTTATGTAAGCATGTGAGTAGAAGGTCAGTTCCACCATGGCTTGTACAATCTAAGTGATGAATCTTGTGTTTAAGCTTTCTCATGGTGAAGTTTGTTTCAATGTAGTCAACCCTAGCTTCTTCTTTGAGGATCAGTTTGGCCATTTGGGCATCAGCTTCAACCCTCATCTGTTCTTCTTCAATGGCCAGCTCTTCTTCAGCTTGTAGTTCAGCTTCAAACTCTTCAGCAGCTTTTTCAGACTGATCATATGGATTGAAGTCAAATTTTTCTTTGTATAAGCCCTTCACATACTCTCTGTATTGCTCCACAGTCATTCCAGCACTTTGAGCATACCTCTGGAGTTTAGCCAATTTTTCAGCTTCAGCATCAGTCTGTTTCTTTTTGGTTTCTGTATCATCTTCAGTTTGAGTTCTCTCCATTTTATCCCTTGCACCTCCTTCAGTCTGTTCTGGGTCACTTTCATACCCAGCTTTGCTTTTCATCACATTCATATCTGCCATCACTTCTTCATCCCCAGAATTCATACTCCAATCAGTTTCATAGTTTACTTCAGACTGACCAGTTTTCGTGTTGAGCCTGGTAGTCTTATAGTACCTTTTCTCCCCCTCTTTTCTTTTTCTTTTCAACTGCTGCTTGGGGATCTCAGATTCATACGTTGCATCAGTTATTTTCTCCCCCTGAAGCTGAGAGCCCTCTGCAATAGCCTTGCCCTTCCTGATCATACTAACCTCAGAGGTCAGTTTCAACACCACTTCCTTCAAATTTTTCAGCTCCTCTGCATTCTGTGTTCTTAACTCATGAAACTCAGTCTGCATTGCCTTCAGTCTGTCATCAAACTGAGCTGACATGTCCTTAAGAGCTTGTAACAGCACAGGAACAGTCAAGGCAACCTCAGACTGGGTTGAAGTAGTAACAGGTGTGGATGTAACAGGTGGCACAGCCTCACTCCCTCCCATTTAGGAGAATGATCATAAGCCATAGAATATGAAGTCTGTACCTCACCCAGTTTGGGGAGTAAGGCATTGGCGACTAGTGATAGAGAGTGTAAGAGATTTGGAGGTGGTACCTTATCGTGAACCAGCACAGAGCTGGTGAAAATAGCCGTTGGAATAGGCTCTGAAGCTGAGGGGGGTGGTCCCATACTGAGTACAGGTATGTCTAGGAGTGAGACATTTTCTTCAATGCTTGCCACATGTGACAGTGTGGTAGCAGCAATGTGGTGCTCCAAGTTTACTACCTTAGTGGGGCTTTGGGTAGTCATGGCAGTCAGATCCAACTCTTGCTCTAGCAGAGAGAGACTGGTCTGAACTGCAGCACTGGAGGGGAGTGTTAAACTCTCAGCCTCATGGAATAGTGAGTCCATTAGTGCTTGATTTGCTGTGGGGCTGGATGTGAGTGCTTTATCCAATGAACTTGGTGAGTCCATCAGGTTGGTCGCTTGTGTAGCCAGTACATCAAGGTGTGGAGTGGACTGCTCAGACTGAGAGGGGATACTCTCAGACTGAGGTAGAGTTAGAGGAATTTCCATACCTTGGTCAGCTTCATTTTGCCCAGCCCCACCCATGTCCACCTCAGCATCTGCAGCAGGGATATTTCCCTCAGGTCCTCCGTCAATTCTTTCAGCTTGGACATCTGAGTCTGAGGAGTCAGACTCAGTTGGTTCCTGATCAATGAACGGATTTGCAATCCATTCAAGCATCACAGGTGTAAGTGGAGCTTCAGTCTCAGTTATATTTATATATGTAAACATTTTTGGAGTCAGCCTGGGCAGTTCACAAGTATAAAATCGTTGATCAAGCTGATCATAAGTTTCCTTGCCCAGAGCCTCCTCAAAGCTGAGTGAAAGGACACGAATGAATGGAACATCATTCGGTCGTTTGGGTTTTAGGGCTAGAGAGAGAATCTCGTCAAAATAAAGTTGTGAGAATGAGATTCGTCTACCCGTTACCATAGCATGAAACAGATGAGTTTCAAACTCATTCATCTGATCCAAACTTCCCGATTTACCCCCCAGGCATCTTGTTATCATAGAAAACAAGAATTTCCACTTTCCAGTAAAGAGACTGTATTTAATTACTCCCTGGGTTTCAGTCTGACCAATAAGGGGAAAAGCTTCTTCCCTGGCTTGCTGTTTGCTCCGTCTAGCCTGAAACCCTCCTTCGCCAGCCTCAGCAAGTGTTGGAAGGAGTAATGCTCTTCGAATGATTTCTTCAGTGAGAAAAATGGTTGAGCGCCCATTATTGTATGTGCCTGTGAGGGCAGTTCTTTCAGCATTTGCGGTGCAGGTGTACCACCATTCACATAGAACGGGAGGACACATAGTGTTTGCACAGAAAAAGGCGCCATAGAGAGGATGAGCCTTCATGTACTGAATTAGTTGTTCAAAACCCTTGTTTCTACGATTGGCGGGAATTTCAGCAGTCGCCACTCTATTGTTGTCTTTAATTTGAACTCGTTGTTGAAAATCGGCCCCTGGAATCATTCTTGAGGTAACATGAAGCATCAGATTAGGGTTAGCCATGAGAGAAAAATTAAGCAAAGAATTAGAAAGGAGAAAATCTAGGTTTAAAAATTTGAAATACTGTTAGATTTAAACTAATATAGCGAAGATTTGTAACTAATTTAGAAAAATTACAATTTAGACCCCTAGACAATTACAACTTGCAACGAATGACCGTTGACAGGACTTGACCAAAGAACAAAATATTAAAAAAAAATATCTAATGATTAATTTAAATGATACAGAAGATAAAAAAATATAAAAAAATATGTTCCAAAAATACATTGAGTCTGAGGACTGTGGTCAGACTGATAGTCCTGAAGCTGACTTTTTAGTCAGACTGAAAATATTCAGACTGACATAGTGGTCAGTTTGAAAGTTTGAAATTGATCGGACTAAGGATTTAACATGCCAAGTTCTCCTAACAAATAGAAAAACCTTTCCTCACTCAGAGGTTTGGTGAATAGGTCTGCCAGTTGATCATTGGTTACCACAAACTCCAGTCTGACCTTTCCTTTCTCCACACAGTCTCGAATGAAATGATGCCTGATTTCAATGTGTTTAGTCCTGGAGTGGAATACTGGATTCTCAGTGATTTGAATAGCACTCTTGTTGTCACACATGATGGGTGTGTTTTGAATGTGGATGTCAAGATCAGCCAATTGATGTTGCATCCAAAGCAATTGTGCACAACAGCTTCCTGCAGCCACATACTCAGCTTCAGCTGTGGAAGTGGCGACTGAGTTTTGTTTCTTGCTAGACCAACTAACCAGCTTGCCTCCTAGGAGCTGACATCCTCCTGAAGTGCTCTTTCTGTCAAGCTTACAACCTGCATAATCTGCATCTGAGTACCCAATTAGTTCAAAACCAGAATCTTTAGGGTACCATAAACCAAGGTTTGGTGTACCCTTAAGATATCTGAAAATCCTCTTAACAGCTTTAAGATGAGATTCCTTAGGATCAGCTTGATAACGTGCACACAGACATGTAGAGAACATGATGTCAGGTCTGCTAGCAGTCAGATAGAGTAATGAACCAATCATTCCTCTATAAGTAGCTTGACAGACTGACTTGCCAGATGAGTCTTTGTGCAATTTGTCAGATGTGCTCATGGGTGTTTTCATTTCAGAACTTGTTGCAAAACCAAATTTCTTGATTAAATCATGAACATATTTACTTTGGTTTATAAAAATTCCATCCTCCTTTTGTTCTACTTGTAATCCCAGAAAGAAATTTAATTCCCCCATCATGCTCATTCTGTATTCACTACACATAAGTTCTGAGAACCAAGTGCAGAGTTTGGTATTTGTGGAGCCAAATATGATGTCATCCACATATATTTGAACCAAAATGACATGACCATTTTCCCTTTTTATGAACAAAGTTTTATCAATTGAACCCCTTTTAAAATCATTTTTGATAAGAAATTCAGACAGAGTTTCATACCAAGCTCTAGGAGCTTGTTTGAGACCATATAATGCTTTATTTAACTTATAAACATGATCAGGGAAGTTAGGGTCAACAAAACCTGGAGGCTGTTTCACATATACTTCCTCCTGCAAATCTCCATTTAAAAAGGCACTCTTTACATCCATCTGATAGACCAAGAAGTCCTTGAAGGCTGCATATGCTAGGAACAGTCTGATTGCTTCAATTCTTGCCACGGGAGCAAATGTTTCATCATAGTCAATTCCTTCTTCCTGTTTGTATCCCTGAGCCACCAGTCTGGCCTTGTTCCTGATCACCACTCCATCCTGGTCAAATTTGTTTCTAAATATCCATTTAAGGCCAATAATGGTCTTACGGAGTGGACGTGGGACCTTTGTCCAGACATTGTTTCTTATGAATTCACCAAGCTCCTCCTGCATGCCCTCAACCCAGTCTTCATCTAATAAAGCTTGTTCTACAGTCTTGGGTTCCATCAGACTCAAGAAGTTGGTGTAAAAACAGAAGTTGGCTGTAGCATTCTTTCTTCTTGTTTTAACACCTTCAGTTATGGATCCAATAACAGATGAAATTGGATGTCCCCTTACAGTCTTGATGTTTCCTGAACCATGATCAGCAACCTCTTCTTCTTCAGTCTGAGTGTTTTCAGTCTGAGTAGGTTGAGACTGAGCGTGGTCAGACTGAGGTACCTCAGACTGAGTGTTATCAGTTTCATTTAACTCTAAAGTGTCTGAGTCTGGAGCCTTCTGAAATGATGGTTCATCTGTTTCACTATCTGATTCTTGATTTTGAGACATGTGTCTAGCAATCTGATCTTCACTTTGAGGTTCAGATTCAGAAGAAGTTTGGAGCAGTTCATCACAGAGTTGATTGATTGTGGAGATGTCAATCTGAGAGGAGGATTCATCTCTATCAGACTGAGTGGTGTCATCAAAAGTGACATTGATGCTTTCTTCAACAACCTTTCTTCGTTCATTGTATACTCTGAACGCCTTGGCAACACTTGAATATCCAACAAATAGTCCTTCATCAGCTTTGGGAGACATTTTACATAACAGATCCCTTTGATTTAGAATGTAGCATCTACTTCCAAAGACATGGAAGTAGTGAATAGAGGGAACTTTGTTGTGATACATTTCATATGCTGTTTTGCCATGTCGCTTCACAATGATTGATCTGTTCTGTGTGAAGCATGCAGTATTCACAGCTTCAGCCCAGAATTTTATCTCCATCTTTCCATAACACAACATAGTTCTTGCAGCTTCAATGAGGGTCCTGTTTCTTCTTTCTGCTACTCCATTTTGTTGAGGAGTTCTAACTGAGGCAAAGTTTTGAACTATACCCAGTTTGTCACAAAAGTCTATCAAGACTGAGTTTTTGAACTCAGTTCCATGGTCACTTCTCATTTGTCTAACAAGAGAATTTTTCTGTCTCTGTTCTCTTTTGATCAGACTGATAATTTCTTCTGCTGCATCACTCTTAGCTCTTAGGAATATGACCCAAGTAAATCTGGTGTGTTCATCAACAACAACCAGAGTGTACTTCTTTCCTCCTTTGCTTTCAATTCCAATTGGTCCAAAGAGATCCATGTGTAGCATGAACAGGGGTTCACTAATGGAATGTAGCATTTTGGATGGAAATTGTGACTTTGTTTGCTTTCCAAGAACACAAGCTGAGCAAACTTTGTCTTTGGTATAGGTGAGTTCTGGCAACCCTCTTACTAGCTTGCTTTTGGATAGAGCATTAATGTTCTTGAAGTTTAAATGAGATAACCTTCGATGCCATAGCCAATTCAATTCCTCCTTTGTTTCAGTGAACAAACATGTCTCAGCTTCATCATTTGCTGTACTCAGATCCAGACAGAACACATCTCTTTCTCTTTTGGCTAGCAGTAATGGTTTTCCCTTGGCATTATAAATTATCCCAGCTTGTTTCCTGAATCTGACTTCATGATCTTCATCAGTAATCTGACTCACACTGAGTAGATTATGTTGCAATCCTTCCACATAAGCAACTCTCTTGAATGTGACAGCTCCAGCATGAATCTTTCCATATCCCCTAGTCATTGATACTCCGTTGTCTCCATATCTTACTTGAGGTCCATCTTCTTCCTTGTAGTCCTGTAGAAAGGACTTCATCCCTGTCATGTGCCTTGATGCTCCACTGTCTAGATACCATTTTGTAGAATCCTGCACATGAGAAAGGAAGAAATTAGTTCCTTTTGGGTACCCACTTTAGAGTGGATCCATGAACTGAGACAGGTTTAGGTGCTGATTCAATCTTGCATTCAGTTTTGGGACTTGTATAGTTCCATTTGTTTATTTCATTCATGCAATTTACAGAATAGTGACCTATGACACCACAGTATTTACAAGGAGCATTTTTGAGATTGACTCTAGATGGGGCTGATTTAAATTTAGAGGGTTGTACAAATTTAGCTTTTGCTGGAGAAGTGTTTCTTGAAGATGAATTTGAGTTTGATGAGACAGATCTGGATTTTGATGATCCTGGCTGATATGAAGCTGAACACTGTTTTGATGATACTGATTTATGAACATAAGGATTCTTAGGTCTAGACCTGGTCAATAATTTACAAAACACAGCTTCATGTCCTTTTTCACCACAGTTATAGCAAGTTCTCTTTGGAGGAGATTTGGATCTTGCTTGATTAGGTGATTTATCTCTGACTAAAGTTTTTACAATGTTGGTCAGTTCCATTAATTGATTTCCTAATTTATCAATTGTTTTTGATTCAGGACTTTTGTTATGACTTTTGGAACTGACAGGAGTTTGACTCTTGGGTTTTCTCATAACCTTGGGAGTAACTTTGGTCAAGGATGTAGAATCCTTTTCAATCTGCCTATCAGTCTCAGACAAGGTAACACATTCAGATTCAGAAGAAGATGAAGACAAAAGTTTATTTTTATTCAAAACTTGAGAAAGTACAGGTTTGACAAATGCATTTGACATCATTGTTTTATTTCCTTTCAAATAAGTAAAAGTATTTGGAAGGATTTCTGGTTTAAAAATGATTTTTTCTCTTTCTGCCTTCAGAGCTTCTTCTTCCTCTTCTGTCATGTGCTTCTTCAAACTGAATCCTTCACCCAACACAGCTTGAACTTGATTGGGTACCTGTCTGTTTAAGCAATCCTCATTTTTTAAAGATGATATACACCATGATTTACAAATTCTTTTATAGTGCTCAGTTTCTTCTCTAAGTTTGTGATTTTCTTTTGCAAGATCACTATAGGCTTCAGTCTGAGCATTTAAAAGAACTTTATAACTTTCTAATTCAGTTATTTTATCATCTTTACTTTTCAGAAGATTTTCAAGGTCTTTGAATTTTTGTTTGAGGTCAGTTTGTTCCTCTAAAGTAGTGGTCAAGTCAACAAAAATATACTCAAACATTTGAATTTTTTGTTCATTTGTGTAAGTTTCAAAGTTGTGTACCTTATAGAGTTTTGACTTGTTCCAGTCTGAATTGCAACTCATTCTTTCAGCTTCCTTTAGATCCTTTTCGAACTGAGAAGCGGATTTCTCAGCTTCAGTAGCTTCCTCCACCACTGCCATCAAACACTGATCTACCACTTCTTCTTCATCAGATGATAATTCCTCATCCAACCATTCTTCAGCAAAGAATGCTTTTTGTTCAGTTTGAGGCTTTTGAGTGTTGGAGCTGTTGCCTTTCTTGTATTTTAGATACTTGTTTCGGTATCTTTGGGCCCTTTCAGCAACTTCGTCCATGTGCTCAGTCTGGGCATTCTTCACTTTGCAGTCAGCAGCCATGTGTCCATGTTCATTACATTTGAAACATTTTACCTTTTTCAGATCAAAAGGTTTCTTTCCTTTGTAGCCTGTCTTTTGTTCAAGCTTCATGGTTAACAGGGCAAGTTGACTCTTTAGTTTCTTGACCTCAGATTCATTTTCAGATTCTGAGTCTGAGTGTGACTCAGACTCAGATGAGTCAGCTTGAGAATAAATTTCTTTATTCCTTCTGCTCGTTGCAACTAATGCAGCTTCTGGATCCTTTGCAGTTCGCCTATTATTGATCTTCTTTCTTTCTTGAGATTCTTCAAAGTTTAATAATAGACCAAAAAGTCCTGGCAGCTTGTAGGTAGACAGTTTCTCACTTACTACAAGAGATGTGATAACAGATTCAAATTTGTTAGGTAATATATCAACAAATTTCTTACATATATCATCATCATCTTTTGTCACTCCCAGAGCTGACATATCATTCAGTAGAATTTGAAATCTGGTGTGAACATCAGCCAAAGTTTCCTTTTCTTTCATATAGAAATTCTCATAATTTCTAATGAGACTGTTCAGTCTTTGCTCTTTCACTACTGGGACACCTTCATATGATACAATTAATGTATCCCATAGTTCTTTTGCCGTTTTACAGCCTGCAATTTTTGAAAAGATTTGTTCTGACACTGCATTTCCTAGAATGCTTCTGGCTCTGGGATCAAGATTGTATAAGAGCTTGTCTTGATCTGTCCATTGAGATTTGGCAGTTTGAACCCATCTGGCACGTTGGACAACTCTATCACCTTCTTTTACTTCATCAATGTTTTTACCTGGAATTATGGATCCTTCAGTTATGATTCTGATCATTTCTTCATGAATTCCTGATAAATGCCACTCAGCCTTGAGCTTCCAATGTGCAAAATTATGACCAGTGAACACAGGAATTCCTTTTCCAGCCATTGTGGTTATGTTTGAAGATGATGACATTGTTTTGAGATTTTAGGTATTGATCGTTTAAGATTTATAAATTTATTAAAATTTAAATCTTATTTGCTCTGATACCAGTTGTTAGGTCTCACTAAGATCCCAAACAATGGCAAATCAATAACAAATAAGTATTTAGACGTTAATTGTTATATATCGATTAATTACTCAGTTTCAGTATATATTATAGCGGAATTATAATATAGAAGCAATGAAAATAACACACAGTTATATTTCAGTCAAAGGTGTACCGATTACAAAACTCAAACTCACTATTTATACACAATTATAGTGAGTTTGATAAGGATCAATCTAAGAAGATCTTTTAAACATATAAAAGATATTGACCAATTAGACAGCCTTAAATCACGCCTGACTTCTCTCATGAGTCTGAGTTAGTCAGACTGAGTCACTCAGACTCATGTCACTCAGACTGAGTCACTCAGACTCATGTCACTCAGACTCAGACTTTGATTAACAGATTTATTAATCTTGGGATAGATCATTGTTTTTCCCAACATAATCTTTAGTTAACTTTAAGTGTCAAAGGTTAATAAGTGCGAATATTGTCCATTATCGCTTATCGTTACGTTTAATCCAAAAATGTGTTCAACGTCAATATTATTATGGTAAGTTATATGTTAGTTACTGAAATGTTATGATATTGTCTAACGGAATTTGGGCAGCGCTTCCGCGCCATAATTTTTATGTCCAAAATGTCCACACTTTCCCGCTCACAAAAATACATACATTTAATCGATACATTTTACCAAGTTCATTTTTAATGTAAATCATCCCAAACACAAGTCTTTTATTTTACTCAGTTCCAAATATTCAGATTCGAAAAACCAAATTGCGTAGATGAGTTCTTGATGACAAACGAAGATTTTCGGAAAACTGCCAGCAGTCACAGTGCGCCGTTCTGGGTCTTAGGACGGCGCCCTGGTCGCTGCAGAGCCACGGTGCGCCGTTCTGGGTCCTAGGACGGCGCCCTGGTCGCTGCTGTTTTCCCGAAAATCGTTTTTCTTGCAAAAATGGTTATTTTAACGGTAGATTTCGACATGCAACTGCTATAAACTTTATTATTCATCATTTTCTTAGTTTATATGTAACTTTTAACCACAAAAACGAAGATCTAAGTAAAGTTTTCTATAAACTCGTTTTTGTATAAAAATGGTTATAAAACTTTATAAAAACTTGTTTTTAGGTGTTGGATCATCCATGCAATGACTTATTTCAGTAATAAAAATAAAAAGAAGAGTTTCTACCGGATGAATTGCTTGGATGATGATTTGGAAGAGATTTAAGCTTCAAAATCGGTAGAAAATGGTGTCTTGATGATGGCTTCTTGCTCCTCTTGATTAATAGAACGATTTATGTATGATTCAAGGGTGATTCTTCTGTGATTTTGTGACTGGAAATGGGAGGGGTTTAGAGAGAATTCTAGAGAGAAGTTAGAGAGAAAGTGTGTTTGTGTGTTTTGGTTTGTAAAAGTGAAAGAGAAAGACAAGGGGGGGGGGTGTATTTTGGTCTAGGGACCTGCAATCACTGGCAAAAAGGGTCCAATCCCGAGCTAGGTGGTTGAGTAAGTTGTAGCAATCGAGATGGAGCCTTAAAAGATCCAAATTTCGAATCTCTCCTGCCAGGGCGTCGTTTTGGCTTCCTTAGGACGGCGTCCTAGCTCTTTTTCATCATTTTCGTTTTACGTTTTTGTTATCGTTAAGCCTTTTTCGTTAATTGAAAGTTTCCGATTTTTATATAAAATGAACTTAGGAAAGTTCCTTATGTGTTTTCTTGGTATTTGAACTTATTTATAGATTCCGAATTTTGATTCCGTCACAGACACGTTTTCGGTAAAAGTACGGTTAAAGACAATAACAGACATTTCAACTGTATAGAGTACGAATTTCACCTGAAATTTAGACGGTTGTCACATTCTCCCCGGGTTGAAAAGAATTTCGTCCCGAAATTTAGTTCGCCTCATCGTGGGGGAGAGTCCTTGAACAGATGTGGATACTTCTGACGAATCTGGTCCTCACGTTCCCACGTGAATTCATGACCTCGTCGGGAATTCCACCGAACTTTGACAATAGGAACACGACTCTGCCTGAGTTGCTTGACCTCTCGGTCCACAACCTCAAGCGGTTCTTCGATGAAGTTGAGCTTATTATCGATCTGGACTTCGTCGAGCGGAATGACGATGGTCTCGTCAGACAAACACCTTTTCAAGTGCGAGACATGAAATACGTTGTGAGTGTTCGAAAGAGCTTGCGGGAGTTGGAGTCGATACGCCACTGGGTCGATTCGTTCTATCACTTCGAATGGTCCGGTATACCTCGGGCTTAGCTTTCCGCGTTTCCCCAAACGGACTACGCCTCTCCATGGCGATATCTTGAGGATTACTCTATCGCCAACTTGGAACTCAAGGGGTTTCCTTCGGTTGTCGGCATAGCTCTTATGTCGGGTACGGGTTGTATTCAGCCTTTCCCGAATGGTATTGATTTTGTCGATGGTTTCCTGGACGATATCGAGCCTTGTGAGCTTTCGATTGCCGGCTTCTAGCCAACAAAGCGGTGACCGACACTTGCGTCCGTATAAGGCCTCGAATGGTGCGCACTTGATGCTAGTGTGGTAGCTGTTGTTATAGGAGAACTCGACCAAAGGAAGGTGGGCGTCACAACTTCCTCCGAAGTCAAATACACACGCTCTTAGCATATCCTCAAGAGTTTGAATCGTCCTTTCACTCTGACCATCGGTCTGAGGGTGGTAAGAGGTGCTAAGGTCTAGTCGCGTCCCGAGCGATTTCAGAAGTGCATTCCAAAAGCGGGACGTGAATCGACTATCCCTGTCAGAGATAATGAATAGAGGCGTTCCATGACGAGAGACGATCTCATTGATGCATATCTGAGCGAACTTTTCCATCGAGTAGTTCTCTCGTACCGGTAGGAAGTGTGCGAATTTCGTCAATCGATCCACAACGACCCAGATCATGTCAATACCCCTTGCCGTACGAGGTAGCTTGGTGATGAAATCCATGAAGATCTGTTCCCACTTCCACATGGGAATCTCCGGCTGTTGTAATAGACCTGAAGGTTTCTGATATTCCACCTTGACCTTCGAGCAAGTAAGACACTTAGCTACGTACAAGGCGATATCCTTTTTCATGCCCGTCCACTAGTAGTATTCCCGTAGATCTTTGTACAACTTGTCGGACCCCGGATGAATAGAGTATCGGGATCGGTGGCCTTCATCCAAAATAAGCTTACGAAGGTCTCCGGATCTCGGAATCCACGCTCGACTCTTGAAGTAATAGATCCCATCTGTTTTGAGCTCGAACTCCTTCTCGTGGTTGTGTAATGTTTCGTCCTTAATGTTTTCGGGTTTCAACGCTTCTCGCTGAGCTCTAGCGGTTTGCGTTTGAAGGCTTGTCTGTACCTGTATTCCCAACGCTCTAACTCGAGATGGTTTTTACCCTTTTCTTCCGACTCAGGGCGTCCGCCACTACGTTTGCTTTACCCGGGTGGTATTTGATCTCGCAATCGTAGTCGCTTAGAAGTTCAATCCATCTTCGTTGCCTCATGTTGAGCATTTTCTGATCAAGAATGTGTTGGAGGCTTTTATGATCCGTGAAAACCGTGCACTTAGTGCCGTACAAGTAATGTCTCCAGATTTTCAATGCGAACACAACGGGTCCCCGCTCTAAGTCGTGTGTTGTATAGTTCGGGTCGTGCACCTTCAGTTGCCTTGAAGCGTATGCGATGACCTTTTCCTTTTGCATAAGGACACACCCAAGACCTTGGTGAGATGCATCGCAAAACACTACAAAATTGTTTGTGCCCTCCGGTAGGGACAAAATCCATGCGTGGCAAAGTTGGTGTTTGAGTTTCTGTAAGGATTCGTCCTGTTCTTTTCCCCAAATAAAGTCCTTATCTTTCTGTGTGAGTTCGGTTAGAGGCTTAGTGATCTTCGAGAAATTTTCGATGAACCTTCGTTAGTAGCCGACCAATCTTAGGTATTGTCGGATTTCCGTAGGATTCGTTGGGGCCTGCCATTTCTCGATGGCTTTGATCTTTGCGGGGTCTACGTGAATTCCCTCTTGGTTGACCACATGACCAAGGAAGTGTACCTCTCTGAGCCAAAATTCTCACTTCGAGAATTTGGCGTACAATTTCTGATCTCTAAGGAGTTCTAGAATGAGTTTCAAATGTTTCACGTGATCCTCCTTGTTCCTTGAGTAAATGAGAATGTCGTCTATGAATACGATCACAAATTTATCCAGATACGTTCTACACACCCTGTTCATCAGATGCATGAAAACCGCTGGTGCGTTGGTCAGACCAAATGGCATGACCTGATGATAACTAGAACGGAGATCGATCTTAGAAATTCGTAATGTCCGTATCGCGTTCGAAAAGCGGTTTTTGGAATGTGGATCTCACTGACTCGAACCTGATGATAACTAGAACGGAGATCGATCTTAGAAAAATAAGTTGCCCCTTGCAACTGGTCGAACAAATCATCGATTCTCGGAAGTGGGTATCGGTTCTTGACGGCCAGTTTGTTCAGTTCTCGGTAGTCGATGCACATACGGAAGAATCCGTCTTTCTTTTTCACGAAGAGGATTGGGGCTCCCCAGGGGGACGAGCTTGGACGAATCAGACCATGATCTAAAAGTTCCTGCAGCTGTTTCGACAGTTCTTTCATTTCAGGTGGTGCCAGACGATACGGGGTCTTGGCAACCGGTGCTGCGCCAGGAACGAGGTCTTTTCGGAATTCCACTTGTCGATGCGGCGGTAGACCGGGTAAATATTCGGGAAAGACCTCTGGATGATCCTTGACTACGGGGATATCTTGTATACGTTTCTCCTTGGGTTTAAGTTCGACAACATGCGCGAGAAATGCATCGCAGTCCTTCTCGAGGTACTTGCGCATTTTTAGGATTGAGACAACACGAAGTCGTTGTCCAGGTTTATCTCCCTGTACAACTAGGGTTTCACTTTCTGAGAGAGGGATACGAACGAGTTTGTCGAAACAAACGATCTCGGCTCGGAAACGAGATAGCCAGTCCATTCCGACCATAATGTCGAAGCTTTTCGGCTTTATCGGGATCCACTCGATGGGGAAAGTCTTGTCGGCTACGCACATTGAACATCCTAGTATAATATCCTTAGCTTCTAACTCTTGACCATTAGCGTATTCGATAGTAAAGTTATCCTTAAGAACTTTAGATCCTAGGTTAATAAGGGGTCTAAATTCTAAGGACACAAAGCTTGTCTTAGCTCTTGAGTCGAATAGTATAGAGGCATAATGGTTGTTTGCAGAAAATTTACCTGCCGCGGCATTTGGATTCTGCCTTGCCTCTTTGGCAGTGATTGCGAGAGTACTGAAAGTTTCTGTTGTATGCAATATGGGACAAATAATACGGGGGTGTTTGTTGCTTCCGCATTCAAGGCAAGCTCGCTTCTTTCCTTGCTTACCAGTATATGTGCGGCAATGTCTGGAGTGGTTCCCCGATTCGTTACATGTATAGCACACTAGGCAATCCCGGACATGGTGGAGGTAGTATTTGTCGCACTTAGGGTGCGGCCCAGCGTAAATCCGGGGTCCGGTCGTGGGTTTCTTGTCGCGGTTGCTCCTTATTGGCTGATGATCAGCCTTTCGTTTCTTATTCTCCTTTCGCTCAACGGTTGCTGGAGGGAGAAGGAGGTTCTTGTTTCGGGATTTTTCACCTTCCTCTTGTTTAACTGGGAATGGAAAGGGAAGGGCTTTATCATTTCCTATAATTTTGTCGTTGATCCCAGCGATGATCCGAGCGATAATGTCGGGAATTGCTGCATTTAGGTGTGACAACCGTCTAAAATTCAGGTGATTTTCATATTGTATGTCTTCGTTATGTCTATGCTATTCTTAGTCGTACTTTATCGTGATCGTGTTTGTGTCGGAATCAAAGTCGGAATCAATAAAAAGGAACCTTACACCAAGAAACTATACTATGAACTTGACTAAGTTCATGACGAGAACTAACGTAAAACTCTAGACAAATACTTAACGAAAACTTAAAACGACATTTAGCTGGAAAAGCTATCCAGCCGATGGCTGAAGCATTTTAGCCAGCGACTGGATATGCTCAGCCGGCGGCTGGATATACTCAGTCGGCGGCTGAAAGTCGCTGGCCAACCTTTTTATGACTCATAATTGCATGAATCTCGAGTGGCCCAACATCTAAACACGGGACTGGACCAAAGACTGCCATTGTGGAGTCCCTAGGCCAGTCTTTACACTCATCTCTCTCTCATTCTTTCATCTCACATTTCAAAACACAAAACACACACACATATCTCTAAACTCTCTCCCTTCTCTCTAAAAATCTCTAAAATCCATCAAGAAAAACAGTGATTTTTACCACAAAAACACCACAGAAATCATCCTTAAACATACACAAATCGTCCATATAACAAAGGGTTACTATAAATCGGGTTTTAAGGAAGTTTCTACCGGTTTTTGAAGCTCAAATCTCCTCCAAATCGTAATCCATTCATCTCTTTCCGTAGATTTCTTACTCTTTACTGTTTTTATATAAAAATGACTTTGCATGGACGATCCATTTCATAAAAACGTGTTTTTATAAAGTTTTATAACGATTTTCTTACAAAAACGGATTTTTGAGAAAATCTACATATTTGTGTTTAAAGATTTAAAAGAAATTGAGATTTAGTCACTAAAATGTATATATTTCACTAATACTGTTGCATGTCAAAATCCAACCTAAAAACGCTCTAAAATCGCGAAAATGGCAAAATGACTAAACTGACCGGAGGACTCCAGCCGGCGGCTGAAGATATTCAGCCAGCGGCTGAGGTCCAGCCGACGGCTGAATATCTCCAACCGCTGTCTGAAAGTGGCTGTTTACAAAAATCTAATTTTTACGTTTAATAACGGTAAATATCGAGAACCTGGTATTTTCACAGCTTATTCTAATGTCATATCAGATTATGAATTTTGAGAAAATAAATGTTTGGTTAAGTTTTTATAACGAAATCTAGTATGTTATATATATTGTCGTTTGGATATGTTTATTGAGCGGGAAAGTGGACATAAAAATTGGACTAAATTTTTATAGCGCGGAAGCGCTGCCCAAATTTTACCGGAACATGTATTTAAACTTCGGTAACGAACAAATAATATAACTAAACCTTATTGACTTTGAACATCGAACGTTTTGGACATAATTGGACTAAACGGAAATTAGACGTAATATGACAATGTCGTAACATATAAGTTTTATTACTAAAAGCTTGGACAGAAGTTAAGTATAAAGGTTTAACCCTTAAAATGTTAAAATGGAACTTTAACATAAATTAAATCATAATACTTATACGGGACTTGGTTGTTTTAGGATCTCCTTGATTCTGACGTGTCCCGACCTTCTTTCTGCACGAGACTTTATCTTCGCAATCCGTGAGTTACATCCCCTAATATTTAATGTCTTAAATACTCTTTTTGGGGGAAACATGAGATCTAAATGCTTTATGAACTTGAACATTTTATGAACTATTGGACGTTTTATGAACTTATATGCGTAAACTATTTTAATTGCCCCTATTCGGAACTCTTTGACTTTATGGCTTGCCCCCGATCGACATTTGTTCAAAAACTATGATTGATTGTATTATACGACCTCGCCACTGACTATGAAAATATAACATGCTTGTAAGTGCCTACTATCAGTTTTAAATTAAATCAAAGTGCCCCGTTTTAGACAATTACACACTATTAGCTTGCTTAGCCGTATAGTAACTATGGGTATCGATTCTTAGGAGATGATCGCTCCTTACTTTAGATGGCAATCTAAGTACATATTACTGAGTTCAGACGTACCTCGTAGATAGTGCGGGGTTGGGGCTATCACGATCAGATAATCGGTTTAGTGTGAACACTTACAATTATATTATGCCAAGTGGTTGATACAATGTTTTAATCATTAGTTACTTTACTTAAGCATATTTTCTCTGCGCTTGATCCGCAACTAGTCTTTTTCCAAGTATTTTTCTACTTGTCTATGATCATCTTTAAAGTATATATACATTTTAAGCGTATGTTCCGCTTATTTTCTTTTGAGAAATCTTTTATAAATATATACTTGTCGTAAACCTTTTTAGTCGTGGACTAGAAAACTGTAACTCAATCACTACTTTATTTAGTTTGACACTTTATCTCATGTTTCAGGAAATCAAGAGTAAGTCATGAAGTGCATAGCGTGGGCGGGTCAGGCAGTTTACGTGAGATATGAATCGGGAGAAGACCATGTCAATTGTCTTTTATTTTGGGAATTTTTATGAAATTGTTTAAAGTTGTATTTGGGTGTATGAATTTAAGCACTCTTGGTTATTTTCGAACATGTGAACTTTTATTTCTATTTTAATGACTTGGAAACCGTTGCATTTTATTATGACTTGTGAAATGATATTCTCGCTCTTCGCACCTCGTGTTTCCGCTTTAGCGGGGTGTGACAGACTTGGTATCAGAGCACAGGTTATAGTGAAACGGGTTTTAAAATTTTTTCAAAGTTTTCGAAACCAAACTATAACCAAGGCTTTTTCGGAAAAATCATTTTTACGTGTTAAAAGTTTAGTAGATTAATTCCGCAATTGCGTGATTTTTTCCAACTATGCATAACTTGATCAACTATGCCTAGTTCAAAATGAATTATGCAAGAACGGAAAGTAGTCGCTATTGTTAAGGGTTTTGAGTCAAAAAATTCCCGGTCTCATCGATTCCCGATTCTCACGTGACTGAATCGTGCATGCATTTCATTTACACTTTCCTTTAGTTTTCCCCTGTACTCACGTAACTCATTATTCGCAGATCCGTCATGTCTCAGTCATCGCACTCCCGATCACCGACTCGATTACACTCCCGCTCGCTCTCACGGGCCGCTTCCTCGCGTGAAGCTTCTGAAGACCGCGCAGCCTCCGAGATCCAACGCCATCAGACTACTGATCCACCCGAGGAGACCTCTATGGCCTACTCGAGTAGTATCGGTACCTCTAGTCCGAAGAACGTACTACCACCTGCTCCCCCGGTGCCCGTTTCAGCACCACCTCAGCAGCTTGGACCCCGTACGAGATTGACTGTGACAACCGTCAAATTTCAGGTGCATCTTATACTCTATGTCTCTCATATTGTCCGTCGTTGTGTTTAACTGTACATTTACCGGAAACGTGTCAGTGTCGGAATCACTCCCGGAATCGAATTATATAAGTCCTAATACCAAGAAAACACCTAATGAACTTTCCTAAGTTCATAACGTATTATAATTAAGAACTTTCAGTTAACGAAAAGGTCCAACGAAGCAAAACGAAAAAACGAAAAATCAGAAAAATACTGAAAAAGTGGACCAGTGCGCCGCACAGGCAAGCAGTGCGACGCACTGGCTTGCAGATTCAAAATTTTTATAAGTTTTTAATTCTTGCCTCGTTTTTACAAAACCAACCACCAATTAAACTCGGGCTTAGACCATCATTTACTGAATTTGACAGTCCCCAAGGCCCCTCAACATCATTTCCTTATTTTCTTTTCATTTTCTCATTTTCATTTAACAAAAAAAAAACACACACACACACACTAAAACTCTCTCAAACTCTCTCAAGAAACTCCCCTAAATCCAGAGATTTCCAGCCACTTAAACCCATATTTTAACCATAAAAAATCGTCCAAACCTCCAAGCAAGCAGGAAGGAATCAAGTCTAGTTCGGTTCAAGGCATTTTCACTTTCATCCGGTAGAAACTATTTTCTTACCTTAATTTACTATTTTTACTTCTTGCATGGATGATCTATGGATTAAAAACATGTTTTTACAAAGATTTGTGACATTTTATGGACAAAAACGATTTTTAACCGAATAACACTTTAGATCTATGTTTTTATGAATAAAGTTATGTACAAACTGTAAAAATGGTGTTTTATGAAGTAATTACTGGTTGCTTGTCGAAATCTTTGGGTAACAAATCGTTTTGGGCAAGAAAAACACAAAAACGAGAAAAGACAGCTGGCAGCGCGCCGCACCCCTGCTCAGTGCGGCGCACCGGGCTGCTGTCCTTCCCGAAAATCGTTGTTTTGGTCGTTTAAAACTTATGTACGTATTCTGGATTTTTGTTAATGACATTATGGGACTGAGATGAGTAAAATAATAATAGTGGTAACTTGTATTGAACTCTTTGGACTAAAATGGACTTGTTTAAATAAATGTATATATATGTGTTTTGTGAGCGGGAAATGACTTTAGGTTTTGGACATGAAATTTGGGCGCGGAAGCGCTCCCCAAATTTCGTTAGAAAACCTAAACCATTTCAGCAACCAAAACATGTCTATCATAATAATAATAACGTTAATTATGGACTTTTCAGACTAAATATAACGTTAACCGCTTCGGACCATTTTTGGGATAATATTAACCATGACACTTAAAGTTAACTAAAAGTTATCTATTATATTATATAAAGTAACATAATGGGATAATAACACTTGGACAACCTTGGTATCCTCAGGCATTCCGTGATTCCCGACTCTCATTTCCGACCGATTTTCGAGTTCTCTATCTTCGCAACCCGTGAGTTACAACCCCACTTTATTTACTGTTTTTAATATTATTTTGGGGGAAACATAAGATGTATTTGTCTTGGAAACTTTTGCAACTCGTATGAACTTTTGGAACTAACATGAACAAAAACACCAAGTGTATTCTTGTCTCGTTCGCACAAATACAATAACCAGACGTCATAAGTGCATACGCTTACGTCAATGATATTAACGGCTAGATTATCCGCGTTAACTTAAGTTGACCGAGTGTTATGCATACGTATGCTTACATCACATACCCATTTATAGGTCATACAATGAAGACCCATGGACTTAATCATGGCCCATGGCCTATAAATGGAAAACCTAATCCTTGCAGCATTCTAATCATCGACAGAATTCAGGCATTCTCATCATTTCCATTTACACACACACACGCAAGTTCAAGAGAGATTTTCCCACTCTCTTACGTCAGCAGGCTTAATCATATGTCACCTTAGGCTCACTAAGAGCTTAGTAGGTTCGAACTGCCCTAGCAGAGTTCGTATCGATTTAGCCAACACCCCAAACCCTTGGGCTCGTCAATCTTTGGTCAAACAATTCTTGTAAAACAAACCTTAAGGGAAAATAACTAAAAAATAATAAAAAATAATTTATAACGTTAGAATTATTGGATTACCATTCATTTTAACCATATATCAAACTTTAAAAAACGAATTTTTGTTGTGCATCAAAAAATGGGTAATTTTATTGTTTTACATCAAATTTGAATATTTATTGCACATAAACAATGAATTTGATTCACAACCCTTAAACGACATATATTTTGATGCATATCGAAACTTTCTTTTTTAAAGTTTATTATAATCGAATAAATTAATATAATATAAAATTACACATATCATAAATTATTTTTACTTATTTTACTTTAAGTATTGTTTTATAAGAACCTCATCCGATATATATATGTTAGTAAAAAGAATAAGAGAGTAAGAAGAAAAAGTGAGAATATCGTTATAACTCAAATAAAGTCGAATAAAGGCTCTAATCCTTGATGCTGATTTGATAAAAGGCAGAGACAGGAGGATGAGTCGGTAAAAAGTTCTAGAATTCTAAATCCTTGATGCTGATCTGATAAAAGGCAGAGACAGGAGGAATAATTCACGTCATAATTAAATAATAATACTATATGTATGTATATTAGTTCTCGGAGAAATGTCGATGATATTGGGGACACAATGTGTAACCTAGTTCAAGCAAAGCTTACATATACCTAAAACAGTTATACACGAACTCAATAGGGTGTGCATAGCATCAATACTCGACATGATCCGACTTTTTAGTTAGTTAAATAAATTAGGAATAAGGTGACATTTTTCAACCGATACTGGAAGTTCAATGATACTTTGAAGAAAATGGGGGATTGGCAAAGTTTAAATATAAGTCGGATTCCAAATAAGTAGATGTAATTAAATAATAAGGTGATTGCTTCTGTGATGTCAATGTTGTACTTAAAAGGACAAACATACAAATAATCGGCTTATTTTTATGATTCCACTTCTAACGGTATGATCCTAAAAGAAAATGAATCCCTAAATGTTTTTTTTGCATTTTGTAGGTTGCTGAGTAGTGTGAATATCTTATAGATAAAAATCACAAAAAGATTTTGCGTTTTAGGTTAAGAAAACAACAAAAAATACAAAAAGATTTTGTTTCTATATTTATTTTCTTCGTTGTCACGTATCTTGCATGATTTTAAGATTTTATCGAGTGTTTTTGAAAACTTAAATGGTTTTATCATAAAAAGGATAAAATGTTCGTTTGGATAGTGTTTCTCTGTTAGTTAGGAATAAAGAGTGTAAATTTTTGGATCTTGAAGAGTTAGAGCTACCTCTTGGAAGTAAAGACTCGAAGTCGTTCTTTATGAAGCCGTAGAGCTCGAAGATGAAGACTCAGTAATCAAGATATTCAAGTCAAGTTGGCTACAACTTCGAATACCAGAAGATACTTTGTCAGAAGAAACGAAGTACTTCAAGATCAAGACTTCTTGAAGAGTGGAGTTAAAGAAACAACTCTCGATCTCACGACATCAAATTTTGAAGAAAATTCGTCGAAAGTACAAGCTACATCAAAGGGGGAGTTTGTTGGAGCATAACCATTATTAATTGTAACTTGTACTTCAAGTAGGACGTTTCGTGTAGTTAGAAATGTATTTAGATCGAGTTATAAAGCGTTTGTTACGTTTATGAAAGAGTTACACTACAAACAGTTACGCTAGCGTAACTCCTTCCCAAGAGTTTGGACTTAAGAGTTTCGCAGCGTAACTAATTAGGTATTTATGGCTGGTTATAAATACCTCACATTGGGATCATAAATGTAGCCGTTACGAATCCCGAGAGAGCAAGAGTCACGTTGCTAATTGGTTATCCAACGTAACTGTTTGTTTGAAGGTCTCAAGTGTTGTAATCGATTGAATTGGTATTATTCGTAGTTGTAAAACATTACTTGAGCTTTATAATATCAATTTTTTGATTATATTCGTATTTCTTCACAATACATAAGCATATTAGTGATTCCGCCATTAATATGACTTATGATTCAAATAGAGGTCCGACATACGGGTTCCGACAATATCCTATAAAATATTGTTGTAAACAAATAATGATTCATCCATTTCATGTAAGATTTTTCAGAATTATTTCTTTTTAATATCTTATCAACTTCCATAAAACATTGGCTCCAAATTCATTGTATACGACTCCCGTTACTAGTCGATTTTGACAATAACTTCACAATCTTGATGTTTATAATTTAGAATCCAAACCACCAAACTTTGCTAAAAAGAGTTTGATCCCAATACCCTATTATGAATTTATAGTGTAAATTTAATACAATATCATGACTAACTTCAAAACGGTAGTTTTTTGGAATATTTTGTTTGTTTATCAAATCATAATTAAAATCGTGTCATAAGGAACTGCAAATTTGAACATATTGATTTGATCAAGATTTCTATCTCTTCTAGCTTCGTAAATCCGTCTTAAGATTGTTAGAAATAATGCATCTAAATGAAATGGATATAAGTTATAATAATATCAAGAAACAAACAATACATAAAATTAATACCATTACCTTTGTACGTGAAACTCAGTAAAACATAATCGAAGAAAAATGTTCAAGTATGGGTTCAACAGACCGAATTATCTAGGTAAACCATTTTCTGCCTTTACTCTATTACAAAATACTAGAACGCGATAACAAACAAGCATGAATAAGAGGGTAATAGTTCTATTGTTTTTATATATATGTGTCTAATGAGAGAGAGAAACTCTCAATTTATAGACTAAGGAATGAGGGTCGATTGACTACTACATCGAGGAGTGGGTATAACCTCTAAAGAGGACTTCCTATGGAGAGTAATGCCAAATATTTCGTTCATGTCCAAATCTGCGCATTCGAGTCCATTTGGCAATGCCAAATCAAACTTGTAGATGATATTTGCTAATGCAAGTTCCATGACAGCTACACTAAATTGAATACCAGGGCATCCTCTCCTACCCGCACCAAACGGAAGCCAATCAAAATTAAACCCTTTATAGTCAATGGAGTTATTCAGAAACCTCTCTGGTCTAAACTCATTTGCTTCCTCCCATTTGGCGGGATCTCTTCCTATTAAGTAAGCATTGATAATAACTTGTGTGCCCGATGGAATATCATACCCCATTAATTTGATATCTTCGGTTGATTTTCGAGGGAGAAGAACTGGGAGTGGAGGATGCAATCGTAACGACTCTTTTATGACAGCTTTAAGGTACTGCATATTCTCCAACTCCTCCTCATGAATCATCGATCTTCCTTGGGCTATTTCTGTTACTTCGTGTTGCAACTTTTTCATTATTCTTGGGTGTTTAACTAGCTCGCTAATTGTCCATTCTAGACTTGTAGATGAAGTGTCAGTTCCAGCAACAAACATATCCTGTCAGAGAGACAATCTTTTATACATGATTTAAATTTGATTGTTCTTAATAGTTTCTAGAATATAGGTGGCTTTTAATATTTACTATCCGGATATGAAAATGAATGCATGAATTAGTTAGAGACATTTTTCAAAATATAAAATTTTACATATGTTGCATATGTGAATATGAATATATGTATAACATAATGATAGATCAATTACTTTTCAATTACAAACGATTGGATTAACTAATTGAAACTGATTGATATAGATAGTTTCTTATGCTTATATATCAGCGAACGACATGATTTGCAAACCCAAACCGATTTGTCTTATGATGGTTCTCGCTCACGAACCTAAGTATTAGTATCAAGAACATCAAATTAAATATGGAAGAACTTCCCATCCACCACTAATTTGTAAATTAACTAATATGCTAGTTTGTAAATTTAAATCATAATTCATAGCTATTCAATATGAAAACGAAGACGGGGGAATTCATACCAAGATGACAGTTTTAATGCTGTCTTTGTGAAGGGTAATTCCGGTTGTGTTGTTTCTTTGGATATCTAGTAAGATGTCAACTAAGTCTTCTGAATCACCACTTTCAGCACATACTCGTGTTTTCTCATTTACATGGTCTTCAATTACCCCTTCAAGAAACTCATCTACTTCTTTAGCAACTTTTTTTGCCCTCCCGTCTAAACCACTTAGCCTATCTATCCATGACAACCATGGAATATAAGTACCCACACTAAAATCGCTAAACAACGTAATAAATTTGCTTAATAAATCGACAAGCTTTACGGCATCATAAGTTCTCCCAAGAGCCACCTTACAAGTTATGTTATTTGAAAGTGAAGCAAGTAATGAACCCATATCAACCAAAGAACCACAACGTTCACCAAGCATGTCAATCATAAGAGAGATTTCTTTTTCTCTTACTTGTCCAAAAGACTTAACTCGAGTAGTACTTAAAAGATGAAGTACGGCAATGCTTTTCAATTGCCTCCAATATTCCCCATAAGATGAAAACGCTATGTCCTTAGAGCCATACACTAGTAAGTCCGCGATTCGTAAACTTGGTCGACTAGAGAATGATATATCATGAGTTTTCATGATTTCTTGGGCTACCTCAGAAGACGAAGCTACAAGCGTCGGTACACTACCAAAATGTAATAGCATGATTGGACCATATGTATGGGACAATGTTTGGAGCGACTGATTAGGGTTTAATCCTAGTTGATGGAGATTTCCGATGATTGGAAGTCTCCGTGGAGATGGTGGTAAGTTTCTTTTGGTCTTGGCTTGAAATGAAATCCTTATAATACGAATTAAAATCATCAAAATGATGAATGAAAACATTGAAAAGAAAAAAGTTTGTAAGGGAGGAAAATTTGTCATTATGTTACTTGCTATCAAAATTTGAAGGAATTTTTGTTCTTATGAATCATGGAAGCTAGAATACTAAATATATGAAGGGAGGCCGGCCTCCCAAACAAAAATAAAAGCGATTTTATATTATTTTAGTTCAATCATTTTGTCAACTTATTTTTATATTAAGTTATCTGGATATTATAAATTTTTGTTATCACTAAATTTTTTCTATTAGTATTACAATAAGTAATCAATATAGTAGAGGAGAAAAAGGCTTCAAATAAAGACAATACAAAACGAAGAAATAAAAACTAAATTTTTATTTATTGGACTAAAACTCATAAATCACGATATGTCACATTTAGGCTTATCATCTATGAGTCGCCATATAAGGGATAAACTACCAATAATTAGAATCTTGATTTCAGAGCTCATCCTCATTCGTCCATAATATATATTAAAACTAGATTATTGCCCCGCGATAGCGCGGAAAAAAATAAAAATTGAATCTTAAATTTTATGTTTATGTAGATTTTAATTTATTATAAGAAAATAATGTTATACGTATAATACATATACTTTTACGTTTATACACATGTTGTTTATAATTATAATAACATATAACACATTTACTTTTATACACATATTTTGATATTTTGTATTAGTAGATTTTAGAAGAATAATAAGGTAAATCATAGTTCAAATTGAACGATTCTATAAATAAATTATAATTATGTTTTTTATTTTAGTAGATATGGAATTAAAGAGAGAATGTAATTATGTATTGTAAAAGTGTGTAAAATGAAAATAATATTTGATGACATCATCAATCTGATCTAACGGCTGACATCAAAGAAGTTAACTCATCTAAGGGATATTACCTTGTCATGTGACATTTAAGGTCCTTCTTTTATTATATATTAAAGATATGTAAATCAAAAACTACATTATAACTATTAAATTAGTTTTAAGATTAACTTTAAAATTTAAAATTAAAATAATATCGTTATATGATTTTATCATAAATTATTTTTATTTTAACCTTTATATTTTAAATATAATATTAACACTTCAATTTTATTATATATTCAAACAAATCAAGTTTATTGTATTATAAAATGTGTACTATTAAATTAGTTTTAAGATTAACTGTAAATTAAGTATACGAAGGGAGAGCTAGATCTAATAATTCGTCATCTTTATTTACTTTCATAAAAGTTGTCCCAAATAAAAATAAAAATATTCTCTTGAAAACGATTTTATAATATTTTAGTTCAATCATTTTGTCAACTTATTTTTATATTAAGTATAGATAGATATAGATATTATGAATTTTGTTATCACTCAATATTTTTCTATTAGTATTAGAATAAATAATCAATATTTTAGAGAAGAAAAAGGCTTCAAATAAAGACAATACTAAACAAAGATATAAAAACAAAATTTTTATTTATTGATAATAGACTGTGTAAACCCTAAATTTTTTGGACTAAAATTCATAGACCATATCAAATTTAGGTTTATCATCTATGTGTCGCCGAAAAGAAACAAACAATAATTGGGAATTATGATTTCAGAACTCATCCTCACCCATCCATAATATATATTAATAATATATATTAAAATATGTGAATCAAAAACTACATTATAACTATTAAATTAGTTTTAAAATTAACTATAAATTTTTACATTAAAATAATAATGTCATATGATATTATCATAACTTATTTTTATTTTAACTTTTGTAATTTAAATATAATCTTAACACTTCAATTTTATTATGTATTCAAACAAATCAGTTTTATTATATTATAAAATATGGACTATTAAATTAGTTTTAAGATAATTTTTAATTAAATATGTGAAGAGAGATCTAGATCAAATAATTCGTCATCTTTATTTACTTTCATAAAAATTGTCCCAAACAAAAATAAAAATATTCTATTGAAAACGATTTTATAATATTTTAGTTCAATCATTTTGTCAACTTATTTTTATATTAAGTATAGATAGATATAGATATTATAAATTTTTGTTATCACTCAATTTTTTTTCTATTAGTATTAGAATAAGTAATCAATATTGTAGGGGAGAAAAAGGCTTCAAATAAACACAATACTAAACCAAGATATAAAAACTAAATATTTATTGATAATAGAATGTGTAAATCCTATATTTATTGGACTAAAACTCATAGATCACTATATGTCAAATTTAGGCTTATCATTTATGGGTCGCCATATAGAGGAGATCCTACCAATAATTGTAAATCATGATTTAAGAGCTCAATCATGATTTAAGAGCTCATCCTCTCCATCCATAATATATATTAAAATATGTGAATAAAAAACTATATTATAACTATTAAATTATTTTTAAGATTAACTTTAAATTTTTAGATTAAAATAATAATATTATATGATCTTATCATAAATTATTTTTATTTTAACCTTTATATTTTAAATATAATCTTAACACTTCAATTTTATTATATATTCAAACAAATCAATTTATTATATTATAAAATGTGGACTATTAAACTAATTTTAAGATTAACTTTAAATTTGTATGTAATATTTCATAACATATTTTATTATATATTTAAATATTAGTTCAAATGATTATAAATGAAACAAAATAAATTGTAACATAATGCCACCAACATAACAAAAAATAAAAAAAAAACAAAAAAAAAAGGATCTAAAATCTAAATTTCGATAAAATATAACAACCAAAAACACTCAAATGACTAGCTTTTAAAACTTAGGAGATGGAAACTCTCTGATCTCTCAGTTTTTTTTTATATTTATACTTGTATTATTTTCGATATATAACTATAAGAAAAAAGACAGTTAAATTTCGATATTTGACTCAGATTTCTTCTTATCCTTTTTAAATATAATATTGTATTTGTAAAAATAACAATCAAAAGAAAAACAATTTTTTGTTTTGTTTTTCTTTCTAAAAAAGTAGAAACATATAAAATTTTCCATATTTTATAACAATAGGAAATTTATAAGATGAAATTAAAGCCAACCATATGCAAATAAATGATTATATATTGCACGAATATATATAAGAACTTTACTATGCAAAAAGACACACCTTATCTATATCATTATATAATGCATTTAGCCTATTTTGATTCTAAGAAATCAAGTTTGAGAAGATGAGATCTTGATCGTTTATTTCAATAAGATTAATCTAGACCGTATAATATGAAACTTACAAATTATTAGATATATTTTTTTTGTAAAGGTAACGGTTTAAAGGATGATTAAGTGGTTAATAGACAACATAAATGCAAACATTATTTCAATAATATTCTCATGAATAACTTTAATACTTTAAATATTAAGTATTAAAAAATAATATTTACATTAGCTACCTTAGTATTACTAAGTTGTGAAATATGATCGGTGGTGTCTATGACGGTAGGAATTGTTCTCGACATTGATCAAATGATTTTTGATATATAAACGTATAATTAGTAACTCCTACTACCACTTGTCCTTGAGGTCAACAAGCACGGGTTCTACATATTTGATATTGACACCGCATTACATATATTAAACTTATAAAGACTAAAACCATATTTTGAAACTTCTTAATTTGACTTCTAAAACTCCAACTTTTAAATAAAGAAAAATTTAATATAAAATTCATTTAAGACTTGTTGTCACCAACATGACATTCATAAAGTTTAATAATAAAAGACACTCAAATGTCCAACCTTCAAAATTTAGAATTAAAGTATTTCATTGACTTCTTAGACACCATTTTATCTCAATATTTAAATATGTTATTATTGTATTATTTTTAATAAACTTCTTACCTGAACGTTTTAAAGATGAAACTTAAAACATGTCTATATAAAAGAAACGAAAAAATATTTGACATCATATACAATTTTCCTCAATTTCTATATATCATATTTTTTCGTAATAGAATTTTTTTCGCGTATACGTTAAAAATAGTTATATTTATGCTGTTTTTAAGGTTTTGTCCACATTATATCAAAAATCTAAACTTTAATCCCACGTAAATTTGATAAAAAAAAATTAGTTTGCCCCAGCCATTAATATGTATATCAGCTACTATGCTAATTAGTAAGGTTTAATCATAATTCATAGCAATTCGACATAAAAAGGAAGATGAGAAACTCTTACCAAGATGACAGCTTTGATGCTGTTTCTGTGAAGCGTAAACCCTGTTGTGTTGTATCTTTGGATATTTAGTAAAATATCAACCAAATCTTCAGAATTATCATGTTCAGCACATACCCCTGTTTTCTTATTTACATGGTCTTCAATAACCCCTTCAAGAAACTCGTCAAGATCTCTCGCAACGTTTTTTGCTCTTCCCTCTAAACCGCTCATCCAATCTATCCACGATAACCATGGAATATAAGTACCCACACTAAAATCACTAAACAAATTGGCGTATTTCTTCAATAAATCTACAAGCTTTACGGCATCATATGTTCTCCCAAGGCTAACTTGAGAAGTTATATTATTTGTAAGTGAAGAAAGTAATGAACCCATGTCGACCAAAGTACCACAACTTTCTCCAAGCATGTCAATCAAATGAGATATTTCTTTTTCTCTTACTTGACGAAAAGACTTAACTCGCGTATTGCTTAGAAGATGTAGTACTGAAATGCTTTTTAATTGCCTCCAATATTCACTGTAAGGAGAAAATGCTATGTTCTTAGAGCACCCGGAGTGGGGGGTTCTCGGCTCGTTGTGCACTCACAACTAGCGTTGTGCTCGTTATGAGTCCGAGTCCCCCTCGTTGTGGGTTCGTTGTGAGGCACCCGTTGTGCCTACAACGACCCGTTATCGCTTTTTTGTTTTTTTTTTTTTTGTTTTTTTTCCCTCCAACGGATATATTACCGTTATTATTATTATTAATTATTATTATTATTATTATTATTTTTTTTACCAACCCATTTCACCTATAAATACAACCCCATTTTAACCAAAAAAATTAATATTATTATTATTATTTTTTTTTTTTTACCAACCCATTTCACCTATAAATACAACCCCATTTTAACCAAAAAAATCAACATTCTTTCAACAATCTTATTCTTAATCCAATTCAATCTCATACCCAAACCCAAAAAAATCACAAAATGTCTTCGTCTTCATCAAACGCTCCCCAAACAAACACAAACAATCCCTCGACGCCACAATCACAAACACCATCCGCTTTCACTAACTTTTTCGGCACACCAAACACCCTATTTCCAAACCAAATACCAAACTTTTCGCCACAACAATCCCAACAAATTCTAAACACGTATTTAACGCAACAACCTCTACAACCACAATACCCACAACAAATGTTCACTCCCGAACAATACGCCATGCATCAGCAACTTTCTCACAATCCCAAACTTTTCTTCCCCACACTTTTCCTCCCCAAACTTTTCCAACCCAACAAACCCAACAAACACAAACATTTGTTCCCGAAACCCAAGAAATCGTCCAAGAAACGGACGATGTGGTCGAAGTAACCGCGGCACGACCGTCCACGTCGAAAAAGAAAAAGGTGTGCAAAAAGGTTGCATGGACGGTCCCAGAGGAGGTCCTTTTGGCTGAGATGTGGTGCTCGGTCTCGGAAGATGAGACGATAGGAAACGCCCAACCCGACACTCGATTTTGGGTACGGATCGTTGAGGGTTACAACGAAGAGGCGGCGAAGAAAGGATTGTCGGAGAGAGGCAAGGATTCCCTCAACTCCAAGTTTACGGCGATGAGTGCCTTGGTCAAGGCTTTTATTGGCCACCATGCCGAGGCGTTAAGAAATCGAACAAGCGGGACTGACGACCATGCGGTTTACTTAGCGGCTCGGCAAATGTACTATGAGTCCGAGCATTCGACGTTTAGGCATGACAAGGCCTGGGAAATCTGGAGGGATCACAGCCGATGGCGCTCATTTGTCAAGATAGACCCTCCACTCGATACCGTCAACCTCGACGACGTTGGTGCCGGGGACGACATATTTGCGGATGATGTAGAACAACGACCTCCAGGAAAAAAGAGAGGTAGTAAAAGAAAGGAATCATCCAACGCCTCCGACAAGGCGCAAACATCTTCGTCCTCGACGCTTTGCGGGCTCATCGCGACACACCTGAAGAAGATTACGAAGACGAAGAAGCAAACGACGGAAATAAAGGCAAAAACCCTCCACCGACAAGAACAAGCGGCTATGCGACAAGAGGAAGCGACTTACTCTAGTGCACGAAGAGACGATATGATGTTTCTTCGACAAAGCACGGAGGGGATGCCGCCGGCAGAAGCGGCTTGGGTCGAAGCGGAGAAAAATAAAATCCGAGAAAAATACGGGATTAATTAGTTTAGTTTTTATTTGTTTTAATTATTTATTTTTGTTTTAATCATTTGTAATTTTTTTTTATTTATCTTATTTAATGTTTTAATTATTAAGTTTTAATATTTTATATTCTTTTAATTATTTATTTATCTTTTATTTTTAATGTTTTAAGAAAAAAATTAATAATACTAAAATACTCCCACAACCCTCTCTATCATAACAACCTCACAATCTCACAACCATCATTCTCACTGCCACGTCATCACCTTTTTCCCCCACAACCACCACAACCCTCATTGTCATTCATTATCACTCCGGGTGCTCTTAGAGTCATACACTAGCAGGTCGGCGATACGTAAATGTGGTCGACTAGAGAATGATATATCATGGGTTTTCATGATTTCTTGGGCTACTTCCACTACTAGAGAATAGACTTTTTGGAACGCTGTTTTTGGAACGATTCCTTAAAAACTGTTCCAAAAAAAATTTGTCAAAAAATATCAATACCAAATTTATTTGAACCGTTCCAAAAAATCATCTTTGGAGCGGTTTGTAAAGAACCGTTCTAAATAATCATTTTTTGGAACATATTACTATAACCGCTCCAAAAGAACCGTTCCAAATAATCATTTTTTGGAACGTATTACTATAACCGCTCTAAAAGAAACGATTTTTTGAAACACCTTTCTCTAAACCGCTCCAAAAAGCAAAATTTAAATTTTAAAAACATAACAAAATCCTTAATCAACGGTTTGTTGATATATATTTATTATCATGATTAAATATTCTATTTCAATTTTTAAATTAGATACAAAAAAAATTATCACAAACCTCCATTAATACATTTAAGCTTCAAAGAAAATATTAATAGCATGATTGGACCATATGTATGGGACAATGTTTGGAGCGACTGATTAGGGTTTAATCCTAGTTGGTGAAGATTTCCGATGATTGGAAGTCTCCGTGGCGATGGTGGACTGGTGGTAAGTTTCTCTTGGTCTTGGCTTGAAATGAATTCGTTATCAAAACGATGAATGAAAACATAGAAAAGAGAATAGTTTCTAAGGATGGAATGATGATACTAGTTTTCATATTTTCTAGGAATTTTTGTGTATATGTATCATGGAACTAGCTAGGACTCGAAATATATAAATGACATGTGATTCTTGGCGGTGGATCCATGGATTTTAGAAAAGTTTTGTCACCATGTGATCAGTGATTGCAATTTCATCATTGTTATTCAACGATATAGATAGAAATTGTAGAATCTAGATTCTTATCAATATTGTGAGTCAAACTACTTGTTTTTAACTATTTATTATAATTAATTGTATTGACCAACACGTTTTAACTTGATTCACATGTCCTATGTTATCACCACTAAACTAACTAGATTTTTAGATGAAAAAGGTAGCGAATTTAAGATTATTTTGAATGCAATGTGTTAAATATTTGCATAAGTATAAATGAATGTTTGAAGTGATGTGTTAAAGTTAATGTATGAGTTTGTTAAAGTTGGGCGTTAATAGTTCAAACATGTTTTAACATGTTTAAAATGATCTTATACATAAACCTCAAAAAATATTACACCAAAATCTAGGAGTATGTGTTTTAAGTATCAATGTTTTATGAACCGAAATTACTTATTCATCCTAATTTTTTGCTTTAAGTTCAAATTCGAGGGATAAAAACTGAAAATTTTGAAAATTTTTCTTTTTATAAGAAAACTCTATATTTATTTAATGTTGATAAACATATGTCGAGACATATAGTTATATTAAGCGGATAATGTGTGAACAACGTAAATACATTTTAGCAGTTATATCAGTCGAATGATGTGTGAACAACCTAAAAACATTTTAATCGTTTGCTTTATTCTTTTTTAAAACGATTATTTATTAAAACATGCTAAAATAAGATTCTCTTTTTACAACGATTTCTTAAATAACCGTTTTAAAATGACTAATCGATAATAATATAATTTTTATTTGAAAGTAAATTATAGAACTGGTTTTTATAACCATTCCAAATCAATTTATATAATTTTTATTTGAAAGTACTCTTTAGAACTGTTTCTTATATAACTGTTCCAAATAATATTATTTAGATTTCTAAGATGATTAAGTGAATCGATCCTGACATATTTTAACTGCATCTCCCCTCCCCCTCCTCCAAAATTGTAATTATTAAAACTCAAACTTTATGTATAGAGTTTTTAACCAAATTGGTACAACTTTTTTTTCTTTCTTTCTTTCTTATCGTAAATACCAAAGTTTTGGCCTAAACGTTATGTGTTATCTATTATCCATATGGTGTATTAAATAGTTTCTATGAAAAAAAATGGATTAAAAATCAATAGTTTACTAGGTGAAAGACTAGTTTTACCGCGACTAGGCTGCCGTGGCATCAAATATGTCCAACATAATATCTTTGTACCAAATTAAATTCTGAACTTAAGCGGTACCAATTAAGTTTAAAATTATTAGAAATGAGAGTTAAATATCTTAACCTAATGCAAAAAATTTGAGAATTAAATCATTTATTTACTAAGCGAAAAACTAGCTGTCGATTAATATTCGGTAGTAACAACAAATCATTTATTTACTAAGCGAAAGACTAGCTTTCGATTAATATTCATGTCTATTTTTAATGTCCCTATGGGTGTGGTGGAGGATTTGGAGAGACTGAGAAGAAGATTTCTATGGGACGGTGAGGGTAATACTAATCGAATCAACTGGGTATCATGGAACCATATTATTATCCCTAAAGAGTAAGGTGGTCTGGGCTTGGGTTCTATATGGGCTCTCACTCTCGGGCTCATGACAAAGTGGTGGTATAGGTATAGAATGGATTCTTCAGCATAGTGGGTTCGTATTATAAAAGGTCTACACCACTCGAATCATACCAGAAACGGAAGGATGGCGTCTAAATTGATGCGGGGCGTTTGGAAAGCTATTTTAGCTGTGGTTCTGCCCTCAAAAAATTGGGGATAGCTAGCGATGAAATTGTCAGGAGGGTCGATGGTGGCACATGTTGGACGTCAAACTTTCTAACTCAAAATGCTTTCAGTGTTAGCTCTCTTAGGACCAGAATCGATAGGGCAAAGCATTGGATAAGTGACGGGTGATTCCTATGGTTAAATGTCATCCCTCATAAGGTTTCTTGTTTTGTTTGGAGAGCGCGGATTAAGCGCATCGCTTTGGTAGTGGAGCTGGAACGGAGAGGTATCTCAATGCAGTCAAGGTTCTGTAGTTCATGTATCAACGGTGAAGAAACGGGTGACCATCTCTTGATGTCGTGTCCATTTGCTAATTACGTTTGGAAGCGGATTTTTCGCTTGATGGGTATGGAGGATCTAAACTTCAGCTCGGTGAGGGAGGCTACTGACTTCGTGGGACAGGAGATCAACGAAAAAATCCACGATCATTGCCTCGATCTGTTATGGGGTTCTCTGGTGCGTATGGAGGACGAGAAATGACATAATTTTCAATGGGGTTATGGGATCTCCGGTTAAGGTTTTTGATTGTATCATTATGACGGTTTTTTGGTGGCTTAAGCATAGATGGGGAAATGTTAGTTTCGTTTGGTTGAATTGGGTTGTTTCCCCTTTCTCCTATTTGTAACCTCGCATTTGCTTTTTGTATTTTCGTGCCCGTTTTCTAACTCCTTGCTAGTCGGGTTATTTTAATATTATTTGCCGATGCAAAAAAAAAAAAAAAAAAAAAAAAAAAAACAAATCCAGTCTTGTGTACAAAATAATTACTATTATCAAACAGTACTCCCCTGTAAACTTAAACTTTTAAATTGACATTTTATTTGTTATAAACTCCATTAAAAGTTGGGGGTCCTAATTCATTCGTTTGCTATATAAACGATATACGCAAGTATATATGTTAGAGCAAGGATTGACAGGCTCAATAACTTGGATGTTTGGGATTCAACCCCTTGACCTCCTGCTTAGCAGTGCGAACCTATCAAGCTCTTGGCGAGCCTAAGGTGGTCAAGTGGCTGGTTGGAGAAAGATGATCGGAATATGTTTACTGCGGGAAATGTATAGGTATTCCGGTCAAGAGATACTGTGTGCAAGTATGAGAGTGGAGAAGATGGCCTCCAAAACCTGAAGTGTGGAGTATTTATACCCAACACTACCAGGTATCAACAACGTATGACCATGATGACCATTTATGACCCATCAGTAGGATTCCAACGGGTATTAAGGATACAGATAACGTCCATATCATTATATAACCTTATTAATACTTTGACGGTTACACTCCAGGATTAGGCTTGAGTGTCTGACTGGTAGGATGTCAGGAGTATGATACTATGAGATGAATCCCAAGGCATTAGTGTTGGTTTGGAGGAATACGGTACTTATTAGATACAAGGTATAAGTATTGGCTCTGGAGTGTCGGGCCAAAAGCATGAGTGACAGCTTAGGCATAAGTGCTACCAAAGTGTCGGACATCGGACCACGAGTGCCGGACGCCGGGATACGGGTGCCGGACACCGGGCCACGGGTGTCGGACGTCGGGCCACGGGCGCCGGACGCTGGGGCCAAGCTACCGGACACGGGGCCAAATTCCCGGACACGGAGTCGGATTCGCGGACGTGGGGCTAAGTGTCGGGTGTCGGGGCCTAAATGCCGGACACGGGGCCAAGGCTAGGGTGTCGGGGCCAAAGCTCGGGTGCCGGGGCTAAACTCCCGGACACGGGGCCAAGGCTCGGGTGTCGGGGCCAAATTCCCGGACACGGGGCCGGATTCCCGGACACGGGGCCATTTTACCTGGACACGGAGCCTGGTGCCGGGGCCAAATTCCCGGACACGGGGCCGGATTCCCGGACACGGGGCTATTTTACCCGGACACGGGGCCTGGTGCCGGGGCCGTCTTACCCGGTCTTGGGGCCGGGTGCCGGGGCCATTTTACCCGGACACGGGGCCTGGTGCCGGGGCCATTTTACCCGGACACGGGGCCTGGTGCCGGGGCCATTTTACCCGGACACGGGGCCGGGTGCCGGGGCCATTTTACCCGGACACGGGGCCTGGTGCCGGGGCCATTTTACCCGGACACGGGGCCTGGTGCCGGGGGCCATTTTACCCGGACACGGGGCCGGGTGCCGGGGCCATTTTACCTGCCGGGGCCAAATCTCCCGGACACGGGGCCAAGGGCCAAGTGTCCGGACGCCGGGACGAAATGTCCGGATGCTGGGGCCAAGTGTCCGGACGCCGGAGTCTTGTGTCCAGACGCCGGAGCCTAAGGGCCGGAGCTAGGAGATAGCAGGCAAGCTTTTGTAAGTCAGGTTATGTGTTTAGGGGGTTAATGGGCTATGTGTATGAGTCATTCCCTACTAACACTATCATGCCCCCCAGTTAGGTTTTAAAATGGTTTTTTTTTAAGCCTAACTTTTTTTGCTCTTAGTGTCTCTTCCGGCGATTCTTTGGCAATGCCTTTCTTGGCCGCTTGAGGTTGCCTTAAGTAGTTGTGACCGAGGCCATGTCCAATGTGTCTTTGAAAAATAATGTTTTATTGGGTGATCAAGCCAATAACACATTTGTAACCTGTTATCTTGGATGTTGTGTCACACCATCTTGGGTGTGCGTAAGAGTAATCATACTGAATTGTGTCTATGACACTCATTTGAGTACCTATGGTTCTTTTGTATGCCGATGACATAGGTAGATGTTGGCATCTCATGTATATTTCATATATTGTCGATGGCACTTTTGTTGGTTAACCTTCAATTTGTTTTACTCGCGAGTGATGTCGCTTCCCAATGAGAAGTGCTTGCCTTTTCCCGGTAGGTAAAAAGACGAATATGTGATTGCATGTTTGGCGTAGACTGAAGATGTCTATATGTGCCTTTTGCTTAAATTTCCCTCCAAACGTAGTTTGGGGTGGTGCATCAGGTTTGTTGCCTTGTGGGATACATAGATCAGACCACGTTGAATTTTGAGGTGCATTTCTGTGAATGACTCTTTGAAGAGTGTTTTGTTATGGTGTGGCCAAGTCCCTGATGAGTGAGATGGCCAAATACCAAAGTTTGCCAGATTTCCCAGATATCCAGACTTGGCTAGTTGTTGATTGTCAAGGTGTACCATGTTGTAGAGACATCCGGACTGGCCGGCTGTTCAGGTTTTTTTTTTTTTTTTTTTTTTTTTTTAAACTATTGAAACAACTGTTGGCTAGGCACATTCTGACGGGTGTTGTGGTTGTAAGTGTTGACAATCAGCAATAGTATGTAAATATTAAACGTAGCACCTTTTTAGATTCATTGCATTCCATGTCCTGGGTAATGGTTGTCCATCTAAGTCAGACAGGGTGTAGGAGCCAGTTCCATGTGTTTCAAGGACACTATATGGGCCTTTTCATGTGGGACCCAACTTGCCCAACTTTTCGGTCCTGCTAGCTTCATTCTTCCGCCATACGAGATCTCCCACTTTGAAAGATGTGTGTCGGACTCTTTGGTTATAATACTTAGCCATCTGTCTATGGCTTTCTACTTGTCGGATGAGAGATATTTATCTTCGCTCCTCGATGATATTCAAGTTCTCCCTTAGGGCTTCTTCGTTTAGCTCCGGATTGAAATGAAGGGTCCGGTGAGTAGGGATTGTAAGTTCTGGTGGGATAACTGCCTCAGTGCCATAGACTAGGCTGAAAGGGGTTTCAGATGTAGTTCTGCCGGGGGAAGTTCTATGTGCCCAAAGAATGCCTGGGATTTCGTCTACCCATGCCTTTGCATATTTTCCCAATCTGGCCTTAATTCCCTTGACGATTGCTTTGTTCATGACTTCCACCTGACCATTAGCTTGTGGGTGTGCCACAGAGGTAAATCGTTGTTGGATATCCATATCCTGACACCAGGTCTTAAATGGATTATCTGCAAATTGTTTTCCATTATCACTGACTAGGACGTGTGGAACTCCAAAGCGACATACTAAATGTTCCCAAACGAAGCTTATCATTCGAGGCCCGGTGATAGTTGCCAAGGGCTTAGCTTCAATCCATTTTGTGAAATAGTCCACAGCCACTTAAAGGTATTTAACATTGCCTACTCCAGGGGGGAATGGTCCGACAATGTCGATTCCCCATTTGTATAATGGCCATGCGCTAGTCACTGGAATGAGGTCATGATTTGGCATTTTTGAGACTGGCGCATGTTTTTGGCATGATTCACATTTTTCAATTTCTTCCTTTGCATCTCTGTGCATGGATGGCCAGAAGTATCCAAGTCTCATGACCTTAGTGGTTACCGAACGAGGGTCTGCATGCATGCCACAACTTCCACCATGTACATCCTGAATTAGATCCTTTGCTTGCGTTGGGCTGACACATCTTAGATGTGGACCCAAAAAAGACTTCCTAAACAGGTAGTTGTCTATGAGGAGATACATTGGTGCCTTCATTCTGATTTTCCTTGCTAGTTGTTTGTCTTCCCGGAGTTGTCCATTCTGAAGGAAGTTTTTTATTGGAGTCATCCAACAGACTTCCTCCGTTATTGCGGCCACTTCCTTTGCTGGCACTATGGATTTCTCAGTTAGGACTTCCACCAACAATTCTTTCTTGAGGTGGGCGAAGGAGGATGCTGCAAGTTTGCTCAATGCATCTGCTATTTTGTTACGGTTTCTTGGTACTTGCTCTATGGTAAATTTTGAGAAGTCCGAAATGATTTTTCTGGTTTCTTCCAAGTATTGTTGCATGGAAGTTTGATTTGCTTCATAGCTACCATTGATATGATTAGCTACCAACTGGGAGTCCACAAAAGCTTCTATATTTTGAACTCCCATCTTTCTAGCTATTCGTAGCCCTGATAAGAGAGCTTCATATTCGGCTTCATTGTTGGTTGTCGGGAAGTCAAACTTAAGGGCGTAGGTATACTCGTTTTTGTCTGGATCTGTGAGTATGAGGCCAGCTCCTGACCCTTCTAGGCTGGATGCGCCATCTGTGAAGAGGGTCCAAGGAGGGCTGTCTGTCACTAATGGATCCTTTGGTTCTTCCATTCCTTCGATTTCAGCCAGGAAATCTGCCAAGATTTGTCCTTTCATCGAGTTTCGAGGTTGGAAAGAAATTTCATGTTCTCCCAGTTCAATTGCCCATTTTGCTAATCGTCCCGACACTTCTGGTTTTCCCAGTATTTGTTTGATTGGTTTGTCTGTTAGCACTTGGATGGGATGTCCTTGAAAATATCTCCTCAAACGTCTAGACGCATGAACCAAAGAGAGTGCCAATTTTTCCAAACATGGATAATTAACCTCTGGGCCTTTCAGTGCCCTACTGATGAAATAGATCGGCATTTGTGAGTCGCCCCTTTGGGCTACTAAAACTGCGCTTACACATTCCTTGGAAGCAGCCAAGTATATAGTTAGTGTCTCCCCGGCTATTGGAGCTGTGTGTTAGGAGATTGGCCATGAATTTCTTCATTTCTTGAAATGCCACTTCTGCTTCTTCAGACCATGAGAAGTTTTTTTTCCGAATTCATCCCTTTAAGGTATTAAAGAAAGGGAGGGATCGATCTGCGGCTTTGGACAAGAAACGGCTAAGTGCTGCTAGCTTGCCATTTAGGCTTTGGACTTGCTTTTTGGTGGAAGGAGATGGCATGTCAATGACTGCTTGAACCTTCTGAGGATTGACTTTGATGCCATTAGGTGTAACAATATGTCCCAAGAATTTTCCTTCCTCCATGCCAAAACTACACTTGGATGGATTAAGCTTCATGTTAATATTACGTAATGTTTGGAAAGTTTCCAGGATATCAGCCAACATGATGTCTTCCGTATTGCTTTTGATAACTATGTCATCTACATAGGCTTCTATGTTCATTCCCACTTGATTTTTGAAAGTTTCATCTATTAGACGTTGATAGGTTGCTACAGCGTTTTTCAAGCCAAATGGCATTTTTTGAAAACAAAATATGCCTTTGTCTGAGTGAAAATCTGTTTTGTCTTCATCACCTTTTTTCATACAAATTTGGTGATAACCTTTATATGCATCTAAAAAGCATTTTAATCTAAATCTATCTAAGGATTCCACTTTCCAATCGATGTCTGGTAAAGGATAGTTGTCCTTTGGACAAGCTTTGTTGATGTCTTTGAAATCAACGCATAATCTCCAAGAACCATCTCCCTTCTTTACCATAACTGGATTAGCAATCCAAGTTTGGTATTTTACCTCTCTGACAATCCCTGCTTCGACCATTTTGTTTACTTGGTCACATGCAGATTTACTACGATCCAGGGCCATGCCTCGTTGTTTCTGTCGGATTGGCACAATATTGGGATTCGCGTTGTGACAACCGTCTAAATTTCAGGTGATTTTCAGTTACTAATTCGGTTCGAAACTCTAGTTCTCTTTTACCATGTTCATATTGTTCGGGTTCATTCTATTGTACTTTTAAATTTGTCGGAACAAATGTCGGAATCAAAAATATAAATCCTAACACCAAATGATCAATACAAGAACTTGACTAAGTTCATAACGGTAACCAAAAAGATTCTAGTCCTTAACTAATTATAACGGAAAACTTAAAACGTCAAAAGCTGGATTTTTCAATTCAGCCGGCGGCTGAATATATTCAGCCGGCGGCTGAATCCAGCCGACGGCTGAATATAACCAGCCGGCGGCTGAATCCTGCTGTCCAGCTGGATGATGACTCATTTCTGCATGCGTTTTCATTGGACCTCCTTTATTTGGCTCGGGACTGGGCAACCATAACTGCTCTTTGTGATCCCCTAGGCCAGAAAACAACATCACTTTAACATTACATTCATTTTGTTTGAATCAAAAACACAAAACACACACACACAACACACACACACTCTCTAAACCCTCTCTCTATTTTGTCTCAAGAACACATAACCAAAACAGAAACTTTCCACCATTTTCAGTCCATTTTCGTCCATAAAAATCAACCATCTAATCCACACAAATCGTTCTAGGGGTAAAGGGTGTTAAAGGAAAAGGTTTAAATCGGGTTTCCAAGTCGTTTTTGGAGCTAAATCTTGTTCAAACCATCACATCTTTATTCTCTTCGGTATAACACTCTCTTTTTTACTATTTTTATACTTATCTTCACTTGCATGTACAATCTATAATCTGGAAATATGTCTTCATAAACTTTCAAAACGTTTTCTTGACTAAAAACGCGTTTTTGTGTTAGATCTATATATTTAACATGTAAATCTAAAAGAAAATGGTGTTTTTACCTCAAAAATACATATGTTTAAGTTATACCAGTTTGCATGTCGAATCTAACGGTTAAACGAGCTTAAAAACGAAAAATAGAGCAACTTTGAAACTGGCCGAAGCCTTTTGGCCGGCGGCTGAAGGATTTCAACCGACGGCTAAAGGTCAGCCGGCGGCTGTCTTCCTCCAGCCGCCGCCAGAATGCCCCTGTCCACTATTTTTGTCGTTTTAAAGATCGTAAACGTGATTTTAAGCTGAAATAAATTATCACAGATTATATACATGCTAATAAGCCACTGTTTTGACATATTATATTGTTGGAAAAGCTTTTTGGACTTGAAACTTGAGTATTATTGCTTAAAACGTTATATTGTGAATATTAAAGCGGGAAAGTGTTTTGAAAATGGACATAAATTTTATAACGCGGAAGCGCTGCCCAATTTTCACCGTAAATAACATTTCAAATTCAGAAACTTAATAACTTCGAGACTTATACACTTTAACTTGGAACTTTGACACTTTTGAACATATTTGGACTTATCGGACTATAAGACGTACACGAACATACAAACTTTCCGTAATAAACCTTTTGGGACAGAATCTAAGTATACTAAATTGAGACTTAAAATGTTAAATTGAAACTTAACATAACTCAATAAAACTTATACAACTTTCCGGTGTTCTAGGTCGTTTGTGATTCCCGACGCGTTCCGCTCTCTTGTGCTAGTTCATATCACGTACCTTCGCAAACCGTGAGTTACAACCCCACTTGTTTTACTTTTGTACATTTAAACATTATTTGGGGGAAACATAAGATCACATGTTTGTAACTTATCACTCTATTTGCAACTTATTTGAAACTGTTCAAACTTGGTACTTCTGAAACATTATTTGAAACTGTTCGAAACTTGATACTTTTGGTACTTATTGAAACTTTTAGAAACTTGTTCAAACTTGTTCAAACTTGGTACCTGTTCAAACTTGGTACTTGTTCAAACTATTATGCGTATATGTGTTGATGCCTTAGCAGGATAACTAAATCTAGGATACTTGTTAGCGACCAATCCTTGATGGATATATAAGCCCGTAAGAGTTCAGTTCAATTTTTGCAACTTTGTTCAATTGCCCCTTTTTGGTTCAGGTTCATTTATACACTATTAGCAATGGCCGTTAGTCATATGGGTATCGATACTTAGGAGCGGTCACTCCTTACTAAGGGTTAGCGTCCCAAGTACATATTACTACCACTCAGATGTTCAATCAATTAAACTTTTTGGGCTAGTTCAGGACCATGCAACCGGTTTAGTGTATACTTACTACTTATATTATGCCAAGTGATTGATACGAGTTACTATTTAGTTAGACACATACTCCCTACGCATATACCTCTTTAGCGCTTGGTTTCCGCTGCAACTTTAATTATACAAGTTTTATTTATTTAAATTACTTGTGTACGTTCAAACTTTTACTATTTACATATGTGTTCAAACGTCGACTCGTTCTTTACTCATGACGTCAATATATGTTTTGGCAACTTACTATTTTTGGCAACTTACTATTTTTGGCAACTTTCTATTTTTGGAAACTTCTCTCGAAACTCTAAACTGTAACTCACTCACTACTTTATGTAGTTGACACTTTATCTTATGTTTCAGGAAATTAAAGTAAGTGTTCGGAATGCATGGCAAAGGAGGGTCGATATGGTTACGTGAGGCGTTTATTGGGAAAACACCTTTCTATTTTGGGAATTTTATTTGAAACATTGTAACTTGTACTTTATTTTAAACTTATGAACTGCTTGGTTGTGAAACTTGAACAATTTTTAATTTAAATCGAAATGACTTGAATCGTTTATATTTGCTTATTACCGTGTAATGATATTCCAGCTCTCACATTCCGTGTTTCCGCTATAGCGGGGTGTGACACGCGTTTAGGGAATGCTCTGCTAGTTCCCTTGGGACACCATTCATGTCTGATGTCTGCCATGCAAAGACATCAAGGTTTGATTCTAGTAACGCTATGAGTTTAGTCTTTGCCTGTGCTGGGAGTTGTGAACCAATGGTCACTGGTTGTTCAGGGAAATTTTTATTAATAATAACTTTTTGTTCCGGACCATCAATGATTTCCATTGCCACATCACTTTTGGGACCCTCTACCAGTTTTGGTTTCTCTACCTGTTTGCACTCTTTAGGCCATGACGTTCTAGCCCTGACTATGGCTATGCCAGCTGGGGTAGGGAACTTTATCATGCCATGAATGGTTAATGGAATTGCTCCAAATTTTTGTAATGTAGGCCTGCCCAGTAGGACATTGTAGGCCGATGGTGCATCAATGATTGAAAAATTAATCATTTCTAACCTATAGTGTGGATATTCTCCTAACATCATGTTTATTGCTACCTCTCCGATTGGCCAATGCGTCTCACCTGAAAACCCCACTAGATGGAATTGTGTTGGACGCTTTGAATGATGTACTTTTTCAGGGAGCTTCCTAAAACAGTGGGCATAAATAATGTCGATTGAGCTCCCTGTATCAACATATGCCTTATTCACTTCATAGTTGGCTAACCGGATTTGTATTACTACAGGGTTGATGGAAGGAGTTTCAATTGGTGGAAAGCAAATAGGTTCCATCACCCAATCCTGAAGGACTGATGCCTTCCTTTTGCGAGATGTAGTTTCTTCCTGCGCCATGTATATGTAATTAGGTGGGGTGGTGGATGGGGTATTGGTGGTTGTCTTTGGCTTAAGTGAACCGATTTGTGATGAGGAATTGCCTTCCATGGAGAAGAAAAAATGGTGGTGAAACTAAGAAATGAAATCAAAAAAGATAGAAATGAAATGAGACACCGTTGCTAAAACGTGTCCCACGGATGGCGCCAATGTTAGAGAAACGATTGACAGGCTCAATACCTTGGGTGTTTGGGATTCAACCCCTTAACCTCCTGCTTAGCAGTGCGAACCTATCAAGCTCTTGGCGAGCCTAAGGTGGTCAAGTGGCTGGTTGGAGAAAGATGATCGGAATATGTTTATTGCGGGAAATGTATAGGTATTCCGGTCAAGAGATACTATGTGCAAGTATGAGAGTGGAGAAGATGGCCTCCAAAACCTGAAGTGTGGAGTATTTATACCCAACACTACCAGGTATCAACAACGTATGACCATGATGACCATTTATGACCCATCAGTAGGATTCCAACGGGTATTAAGGATACATATAACGTCCATATCATTATATAACCTTATTAATGCTTTGAAGGTTACACTCAAGGATTAGGCTTGAGTGTCTGACTGGTAGGATGTCAGGAGTATGATACTATGAGATAAATCCCAAGGCATTAGTGTTGGTTTGGAGGAATACGATACTAATTAGATACAAGGTATAAGTATTGGCTCTGGAGTGCCGGGCCAAAAGCATGAGTGACAGCCTAGGCGTAAGTGCTACCAAAGTGCCGGACATCGGACCACGAGTGCCGGACGTCGGGATACAAGTTTAGGACACCGGGCCACGGGTGCTGGACGTCGGGCCACGGGCGCCGGACGCTGGGGCCAAGCTACCGGACACGGGCCAAATTCCCGGACACGAAGTCGGATTCCCGGACGTGGGGCTAAGTGTCGGGTGTCGGGGCCTAAATGTCGGACACGGGGCCAAGGGTAGGGTGCCGGGGCTAAACTCCCGGACAAGGGGCCGGATTCCCGGACACGGGGCCAAGGCTCGGGTGTCGGGGCCAAATTCCCGGACACGGGGCCGGATTTCCGGACACGGGGCCATTTTACCCGGACACGGGGCCGGGTCTCGGGGCCATTTTACCTGCCAGGGCCAAATCTGCCGGACACGGGGCCAATGGCCAAGTGTCCGGACGCCGGAGCCTGGTGTCCGGACGCCGGGACGAAATGTCCGGATGCTGGGGCAAGTGTCCGGACGCCGGAGTCTTGTGTCCGGACGCCGGAGCCTAAGGGCCGGAGCTAGGAGATAGCAGGCAAGCTTTTGTAAGTCAGGTTATGTGTTTAGGGGGTTAATGGGCTATGTGTATGAGCCATTCCCTACTAACACTATCACTATACAACAACGTATTGTTGAACAAAATAATCACAAATTTCACACAGTTCATCCATTTTCGATAAAACTTTCCAGTGAACAAGTTTTATATCTTATTAAATTCTAGAAAAAACTATGGCTTAATATGTATTCGTTTACTATGAAAGCGACGAATTTTTAACACGACTACTCAAGTGTGGTAAGTGGTAACAATGTGTACAACAACATATTATTTCAAACGAACGGTTATTTTTCTATAAAACTATCCAAATATTTTTTTATATCTCATTAAAATGAGCTCAAAATGTATTAGTTTACCAGTTAATTTTCTACGTATACGTGAATAATAATATTGAATTTTGGTATATCATTAATAATGTAAGACAACATAAGTTAAACATGCAACTAAAAACCTAAAAACAAAATTGAGTTGTTATGAAAGATATGGTTTAATTTCAATCCCCCAAACGGACTTAATAAGTCAAATGACTTTAAACAAGCTTAATTTTTCGTACAACCCAAACCAGAATTATCTGTTTTTATGTCCGAAGAATAGAACGTGAAACAATTTAGAAATAATAATAGGTAACTATTTTTAGTGTCCGGATAACTCAAGTAGAAACTATAAACTATTACATGTAGGCGCTTCACGTTTATTATGACAATTAAGAGGGAAAGAGAAAATTGAGAAACGATTATTATTTAATTTGTTGTATGCACCGAATGGTCGAACCATAAAAACTTACTACATAAGTATTTCTAAGGTTAGAAGGACTGAACTAGGAACTTTACATCCAAAAAATATATTAAGCGATAAATGAAAAACTATCATCAACCGTTTATAATAAAATTTAATCGAACATTAATTTTTTATCAACGCTGCATCGCGCGGGTTCTATACTAGTAGTTATATAATTGTCACTCGGATTATTTCTTTTTACTTTATAATCAACAATCTACCAACCATACATTTGTCATATTTGGTCAGCAGGACCACGAATTCATAATCAAAGACTCAAAGTCAAATCAAACAATAACAAACACATGAACATGTATAAGTATTATAAGTTGAGTTATCTGTTTAAACAAGTGTTTGCTACAGATTAATTCAATCAACTTCAGTTTTGGTCACTCACCATAACTTGTGTGTTTTGATTACAAATGACTAGCCAAGTTGAAAGCGTACTCGAGAAATAGCATGATCTGACCGGAAAAGTAGTATTGGTGACCGGAGCATCGCCTGGTATTGGCAAAGAATTTTGCCTTGATTTAGCTAGAGCTGGTTGTAAGATAATAGCTTCTGCTAGACGAATTAAATTACTCAAATCGCTTTGTGATGAAATTAATGGAATGAAGACATCCTCTACCGGTTCTGAACCAGAAGCAGAGCCAGTTCAAGCCTTAGCGTTGCAGCTGGATGTTAGTGCGAATGAGGCCACCATCATGGCCGCTGTTCAGAAGGCGTGGGAAGCGTTTGGGCACATTGATGCTTTAATTAACAACGCGGGAATTTCAGGTAGCATTCAGAATCAGTTTGTGTAGTAGCTAGAAAGTAAAAAAACTGCAAACCTGTAGATTTTTGGTAAACCAGTAAACGTAAATGTTTTTGTTTAGCTAATTCGAAATAAGTAATGAGAGTTATGGCGTAAAATATATTCACAAAACCTTATAAGTCGAGCCATATTAACAAATTTATTATCCTATAATTTATAAAAGAAAAGCCGAAAAGCTAAAAAAAATAGTTTGGGTCAACCCGAGCCATATTAAGTTCTTTTCCTTTGAAGAAGTTTTTCATGCAAATGCTCTCGAATAAGTTCTAAAAAGTAGCATACATGGAAATGGTATTATAACTACACGGGCTAACCTTGGATTTTATAATTTAGGTCAACCCCGTAATCCTTTGGAATTAAAAGAGAGTGACTGGAATTATATCTTCAGGACAAACTTAACCGGGTCATTGTTGATTGCAAAACATGTTTGTTTATGCATGCGTAATGCTAAACAAGGAGGTTCAGTAATCAACATTTCATCCATTGCTGGTACTAATCGTGTTTTTCTACCTGGAGGAGTTGCTTTTCTACCTGGAGGAGTTGCTTATGCTTCTTCAAAAGCAGCAGTTAATACTATGACAAAGGTAACGTTTCCATTTCATATAACATCTTTCATGTACAAGTACAACTCACAAAATGGGTGGTTTCACTAAACGGTTAGGGTCCTGTTGGGTGGGTTCCATTGTGTCGAAGAGTTCTTTTGTTTTTTCTTTTCTTTTCTTGATAAGGGATTACGTAAAAGCTTGTTAAGATATCATCACCACCCTCATCGTTAGAATTTACATTAAACTCTCAAGGTCTGGTACGGTTTCACCTATTACTCAAACATGATCATAACTAAAAACTTTACTCACTCGGACCATTTCAGCTCACCAAACATTTTGCTAGTGGTAGGAAAGAGAGGGGGCCAGCTGGGTTTTGCTAAGGATCAAAACAGTAAAAGTACATTATATTGGTTGTTAGACATAGGAACCCAACAACAAATGTAAGCCCAGGTCCGTATGTGCACTTGGGCCCGTTAGGTTATTATTTTCCTATAAATAGGTCCTATGTAATCGTTTTAAAGTGATCAATACAAGGTTCCGATAAAAGGTACCTGTTCGAACCGAAAAACAAAGCATTCGAACCATAAATCAACATACACGAACTGAGCTAGTCATTCGACCAGCTCCTTCACCTATATGACTTGTCCAACGCGACTAGGAAAGCAAAAGACACGACTAGGAAAGCAAAAGACACGACTAGGAAAGCAAAAGACACGACTTACCAATTCGATCACGGTTTGCAAGACCACGACTGGGCCATTCGACCAGCTTTATTAAAGCCACGGATAGCCATTCGACCAGCTTCTTTCGACTAGCCTGGACACGACTAGGGAGTTAGATCGAGGAGTTGAGCCATCCGATTTGAAACTTCCGTGTTCGAACAAGGAACCATTCGTCTAAGGAAACAAAGCTCACGAATTCAGCCCATTCGAACTCACCATTCGACTAACCATCCAAAGACCACGAACTTGAATCAAACGATCTACTTCGATCCCAATTCGAACCCCAATTCGATTGTATTTTTTGATCTGTGTGTTTTCTTTGTCGGCGAAAATAAAAGGAGATCCAATTGTGATTTTTTTGTTGGCAAAGATAAGAACACGAACCCCTGGTTGTGGTATTCGTTCGGAACTTCGGATAGTCTTCTATTCGACCAGAGAAAGAAAAAAAAAAAGGGCAGTCACTAAAGCCCAATAAAAGCCCACATCATTAGTTAAAAAAGAAAAAGAAAAAGAACCAAGCCCAAAACAATTTTAACAATTTTAACGATCTAAACCAACTATGGCGGACGCAGAAAACAATAAATTCGCCGAACAACAAATAAATTTGCTTCGTAACGGAGCTCAGAACCAATTTCAAAACTCAAAACCTCCTTTCAAGAATCATCGGTCAGACAAGCTGTTTTTTCGAACTCAATCAAAGGTGGATAAGAGGAAGCTCAAGTGTGAAGAGTGTGGTATGTCGAAACACACCAAAGAACAATGTTTTAGGATCGTTGGATATCCAGAATGGTGGAGTGATAACCACAAAACCTCCAAGACTGGAAAAGCTGCCGCCGTCATAGGCAGCAGAGAGATTAACGGCGGAGGAAAGAAGTTAATGTTAAACGTGCATGATTTCGAAGAGGAGAACGTTTCTTCCCGATCTGGAGAAGTTAATGTTGCCACCAAAAACGCCAAGTGTAATTCATGGATTTTTGATTGTGGTGCCACTGATACAATGACGTTTGATATAACCGATCTAACGTCAAACTCGAAAGTTGACAAAACACGAATTCACACAGCTAACGGGGAAACTCTCCCAGTTAAAGGAGGGGGAACCATTGAAATATCGAAAGAATTACGACTCTCGAGATGCCTTTATGTGCCATCATTATCACACAAGCTATTATCCGTCAGTCATGTTACGAAAGAATTAAACTGTGTGGTATTAATGCACCCCACTTTTTGCATTTTGCAGGATATCAGGACGGGAAGGATCATTGGGCGTGGTATTGAGAGACAAGGATTATATTACGTAGATGAAGTCGCTCAACAAGGCTCAGTTATGCTGACTCATGGTTCAAACGATAGGAAAGAATGGCTATGGCACCGACGATTAGGACACCCGTCCACTGGTTATTTACGTCAGTTATTTCCGCATTTATTTCCAAAAAATAAAGATTTCCATTGTGACACTTGCATTTTGGCAAAAAGTCATAGACATACGTTTAAACCAAATGATACTAGAGTTGATTCACCTTTTTTGTTAATTCATTCTGATGTTTGGGGTCCCGCTAAAATTGAAGGAGGACAAAATTTCCGATATTTTCTGACATTTATAGATGATTGTACTCGAATGACTTGGACTTATCTTTTAAAAAATAAGTCTGAAGTTTTTACGAAGTTCACATTCTTTTGTAACATGGTCAAAACCCAATTCAAAAGTGAAATCCAAATTCTCAGGTCAGATAATGGGGGGGGGGGGGGGGGGGGGGGGAATTTTGTAACACCTCCATGAAAACCTTCTGTCAAACACGGGGAATTATCCATCAAACTTCGTGTGCTCACACGCCTGAACAAAATGGGGTTTCAGAACGAAAAAATCGTTTTTTATTGGAAATCACACGGGCTATTATGATTGAATCCCAAGTCCCAAAGTCTTTTTGGCCAGAAGCCCTTGTCACTGCAACGTATCTTGTTAATCGACTTCCAACCCGAGCCCTAGCACTCAAAACTCCTCTCCAAACATTTTCACATTTCCATAAATTGCCATCAACTCTAACCCTCGAACCTCGAGTGTTTGGATGTTCTGTTTTTGTTCATATACCAAAAATAGAGCGTTCAAAACTTGATCCATGTGCAGAGAAATGTGTGTTTTTGGGGTATGGTGTCAATCAACACGGGTATCGGTGCTACAGCCCTAGTAGACGTCACATGTTCACCACAATGAACTGTGAATTTATCGAAACGGAGTTCTTTTATCATACCCATCTTCATGGTCAGGGGGAAAATGAAAATGACACATTAAGATGGATAAGTTGGGCACCACCTCTGCATGACTCTCCTATTGATACTCCTACTCCAACTGATAATCCTGAAGATTCTAATACTGGTACTCATACTCCAACTGATAATCCTGAAGATTCTGAAGACAGTACCACTGCCATCAATAATGATCCTCCTCAATTGATATCCGAGGTAAGTGGTTCTGAATCTCCGGATACTCCAAATAATTCTGATATGTGTGATGATGAACAACAGTTTGAGATGGAAGCTCCGAGTGTGACTGAACCAACTCGGTATGATCTTCCTCCTAGATCAACGAGGGGAATTCCGCCTAACAGGTACTCACCTGAAAGAAGTTCAAGAGGGTCAAGATATCCAGTTGCAAATATCGCAAGAAGGAATTTAGTTCCGGAAGCCAGGTCCTTCGCAAACGCGATTTGTTCTGAAAAAATACCAACAAGTGTTGAAGAAGCACTTAAGTATAAAGAATGGAGGGAAGCAATCGGTACTGAACTTGAAGCCCTGAAAAGAAGTGAAACATGATAAGAATGTGAATTGCCTCCAAGAAAGAAACCCGTTAAATGTCGGTGGGTGTTCACTATTAAGTATAAACCCGATGGGTCAATCGAAAGGTATAAAGCTCGATTAGTCGCAAAGGGATATACTCAGACTTATGGGATTGACTACTGTGAGACTTTCTCACCAGTAGCCAAAATTGATACTATTAGAGTTCTATTCTCAGTTGCAGCAAACAAGGATTGGCCATTACACCAATACGATGTCAAGAATGCCTTTCTACATGGATAATTGAAGGAAGAAATCCACATGGAAACTCCACCTGGAATCCATGATAGTTCCGAAGCCAGAAAAGTTTGCCGGCTAAAGAAATCGTTGTATAGTTTAAAGCAATCTCCACGAGCTTGGTTTGGTTGGTTTACCACAGTAATGAAGAAATATGGCTACAATCAAAGCAATTCTGATCACACTCTATTCTTGAAACGAAGAGGTAAACTCATAACCTGTTTAATAATCTATGTTGATGACATGATTATTACAGGAGATGATTCGGAAGAAATGACAAACTTGAAAGCCAATCTCTTCAAAGAATTCGAAATGAAAGATCTGGGAAGACTAAAGTATTTTCTTGGAATCGAAGTTCTAAGATCAAAGTTAGGGATTTTCATTTGTCAACAGAAGTATGTCCTTGATTTACTAGCAGAGACGGGAATGCTAGATTGCAAACCTGCGGATACTCCCATGATTGCTAACCAGAAATTGTTCATGGAAGATGAGGCAGATTTGGCAGATAAAGAAAGGTATCAACGAACGGTGGGAAAGCTGATTTACTTAGCTCATACTCGGCCAGACATCGCATACGCTGTGGGGGTTATAAGTCAATTCATTTACCAACCTCAAGTACAGCACATGGAAGCAGCTTTACGGATTATTAGGTATCTCAAGGGAACTCCTGGACACGGTGTTCTATTTAAAGCAAATGGGCACCTGAAGATTGATGCTTATACCGATGCTGACTGGGCAGGCGTCAAAGGTAATAGGAGGTCTACATCAGGGTATTTTACCCTAGTGGGAGGAAATCTTGTTACATGGAGGAGTAAAAGCAAAAGTTGTCGCCCTCTCAAGTGCTGAAGCTGAATTCCGAGGAATAGCACGAGGGTTAGCTGAAGTCCTATGGCTGCGAAAACTATTGTCAGAAATTGGGTATCCCTCAGAAAAAGCCAGTAAGATCATGTGTGACAACAAAGCGGCTATCCAGATCTTAGGAAATCCAGTTCAACATGATCGCACCAAACACGTTGAAGTTGATAGACACTTCATCAAAGAAAAACTTGAAGATGAGATTATTAAGCTCCGTTTGTTTCATCAAAAGATCAGCTTGCAGATATCTTTACAAAGGCGGTTACCGGAAAGATCTTCGCTCACTGTCTTGACAAGTTAAGCATTGGAAATCCCACTACTTAGCTTGAGGGGGAATGTTAGACATAGGAACCCAAAAACAAATGTAAGCCCAAGTCCGTATGTGGACTTGGGCCCGTTAGGTTATTATTTTCCTATAAATAAGTGTACTATGTAATCGTTTTAAAGTGATTAAATACAATTAATTCTTACACAAAACCTATTCTTAATTTCTACATAGTCGTTGACAATTAGGAAACAATTGCTTATAAATGGTTGATCCAGCCTCCAGGTTTTTTGCTATGTTTTGTCTTGACAGGTCACAATGGTAAATAAAAAATAACTTATATCTTTACTTAATCACTTTTATAAAAATTGGCGAAATTGCCACCCCTTTGTGTATTGATTTATTGTTTTGAATTCATTTATTGGAATCAAACACCAACGTTAGGAATGGAGTTGGGACGAAATAACGTGACTTTAAAGACGGTTCCTCTGAAAACACTTGGCACAATAAATCCAGCACGATATTTGATCCATGATTCTTTGGTATATGTTACAGGAAGCTGTTTTATTGCCGATGCTGGTACTAGCTTGGTAGCTATTCCTATTTTCTCATCACTTTAAAGTCAAATTTTGACAGCTTTGAGGATTGATTTTTATAACGATTAACGTGTGACGTGTGTATCGTTCTCTAAATATAGTTTTACTTTTGTTGCTGAAGATCATTGATCTAAGCATCTTTAATTCATGGGCTAGCAAATATTATGTTTAGTAAAATATTGGACCATTGATGTAGGAAGAAAATGTTTATTAGTAAACTCAAATGTTTATTATCATAGAATTATGCATAAAGAGATCAACTCCTACCACCGAGGAGTCGCTATAACCATTAAAGGTGACTTCCTATGGAGAGTAATGCCAAATATCTCGCTCATGTCCAAATCTGCGCATTCAAGTCCATTTGGCAATGCCAAATCAAACTTGTATATGACATTTGCTAATGCAAGTTCCATGACAGCTACACTAAATTGAATACCGGGGCATCCTCTCCTACCCGCACCAAACGGAAGCCACTCGAAATTAAACCCTTTATAGTCTATGGAATTATTCAAAAACCTCTCTGGTCTAAACTCATTTGATTCCTCCCATTTGGCGGGATCTCTTCCTATGACTGAAGCATTGATAATAACTTGTGTGCCAGATGGAATATCATACCCCATTAATTTGATATCTTCAGTTGATTTTCGAGGAAGAAGAAGAGGGAGTGGAGGATGCAATCGCAACGATTCTTTTATGATAGCTTTTAGGTACTGCATTTTATCCAAATCCTCCTCTCGAATCATCAATCTTCCTTGGGCTATTTCTGTTACTTCGAGTTGCAACTTTTTCATTATTCTTGGGTGTTTAACTAGCTCGCTGATTGTCCACTCTAGACTTGTAGATGTAGTTTCAGTGCCGGCAGAAAACATATCCTGCAAGAGAAACAATCTTTCATACATGGTTTAACATTGATCATAACAGATTTCCGATTATAAGTTTCTGTTTAATGAAAAATTATGCTGACTTGAAAATGGATGCATGAATTTTAAATTTTGAAAATTGACACTTCAAAATATAAAATTTTACATATGCTGTATTTATTTATACATGTATGTATGTATGACATAATTACAATCAAGGATTAATATCATAAGCGAAAAATTAACTAATAGAAAATGATATTTTTTTTAGAACAACAATATTAGTGATTCGGGGCCGAACCCAAGACCTCCTAGGGGAGGACAACCTCCTACCAATGGGACAAACCCCCATTGGCAATAGAAAATGATTGATAATGATTTATTAGCCTTATATGGTCGAACCACGTGTTTTGGAAACCAAAACCGAATTATTCTTATTACACACCTAAATAATAGCATCAAGAACATCAAATTAGTATATCAACTACTATGCAACTTAGTATGCCATCATTAATTAATATGTAGATAAATTATTATGCTACTTTGCTTGTTAGTAAGGTTTATTTATAATTCATGTCTATTTAATATGAAAACAAAGACAGAGAAATCATACGTAGATAACAGCTTTGATGCTGTCTGTGTGAAGGGTAAAGCCCGTTGTGTTGTCTCTTTGAACATCTAGTAAGATGTCAACAAAGTCTTTGGAATCACCACTTTCAACACATATTCCTCTTCTCTCATTTACATGATCTTCAATAACCCCTTCAAAAAACTCGTTAAGTTCTTTTGCAGCGTTTTTCGCTCTTTCCTCTAAACCACTTAGCCTATCTATCCACGACAGCCATGGAATATAAGAACCCACACTGAACTCACTAAACAACTTGACATATTTGTTTAGTAGATCTACAAGCTTTACGGAATCATATGTTCTTCCAAGGGCCACTTTACAAGTTATGTTATTTGAAAGTGAAGCAAGTAATGAACCCATATCAACCAAAGAACCACCACTTTTACCAAGCATGTCAATCATAAGAGAGATCTCTTTTTCTCTTGCTTGTTGAAAAGACTTAACTCGAGTGTTACTTAGAAGATGAAGTACTGCAATGCTCTTCAATTGCCTCCAATATTCCCCATAAGGCGAAAACGCTATGTCCTTAGAGCCATACAATAGTATGTCCGCGATACGTAAACTTGGTCGACTAGAGAATGATATATCATGGGTTTTCATGATCTCTTGGGCTACGTCAGCAGATGAAGCTATAAGGGTCGGCACACTACCAAAATGTAGTAGCATGATTGGACCATGTTTATGAGATAAGGTTTGGAGAGAGTGATTCGGGTTTGATCCTAGTTGGTGAAGATTTCCGATGAGTGGAAGTCTTTGCGGAGATGGTGGTAAGTTTCTTTTGGTCTTGGCTTGAAATGAATTCCTTATAATACGAATTAAAATCATCAAAATGATGAATGAAAACATAGAAAAGAGAAAAGTTTGTAAGGGAGGAAAATTTGTCATTATGTTACTTGCTATCAAAGTTTGTAGGAATTTTTGTTCTTATGAATCATAGAAGCTAGAATACTAAATATATGAAGGGAGATCTAATAATTCGTCATCTTTATTTATTTTCATAAAAGCTGTCCCAAACAAAAATAAAAGTATTCTGTTGAAAACGATTATATAATATTTTAGTTCAATCATTTTGTCAACTTAGTTTTATATTAAGTATAGATAGATATAGATATTTGTAAATTTTTGTTATCAATCAATTTTTTTCTTCTTGAAAAAGCAACATTAGTATTAGAATAAGTAATCAACATTGTAGAGGAGAAAAAGGCTTCAAATAAGGACAATACTAAACAGAGATATAAAAACAAATTTTTTTTTTTATTGATAATAGAGTGTGTAATAAAAATAATTTTATATGATACTCACATAAACTATTTTTATTTTAATCTTTATATTTTAAATATAATCTTAACACTTCAATTTTGTTATATATTCAAACAAAAATAAATTGACTCCATTAAATATTTTTTTATATATCTAACTTTTCATAAATTTAGTTACTTAACCCGGTTTTATAATTTTTGTAATTTATGAAAAGATTTTGAAAAACAAAAATAAAATGAAAAACGATTTTTCAATACTTAAAGTTGAAGTCAACAAAATAAGTGTAAAGTGTAAATGAAACTATATAATATTTCATAACACATTTTATTATATAGTTAAATAAAATTAGTTCAAATGATTATAAACAAAACAAAATAAATTGCAACATAATGTCACCAACTTAACAAAAAAAAAAAGACAGAAACTAAAATCTAAATTTTGATAAAGTATAACAACCACAAAAACACTCAAATGATCAGCTTTCAAAACTTAGGAGATGAAAACTCTCTGATCTCTCACTTTTATATATTTATACTTGTATTCTTTTCGATACATCATTATTAAAAAAAAGACAATTAAATTTCGACATTTAACTCGTTTTCTTTTTTTTTTTTTTTTTTTTTTTTTTTTTTTTTTATCTTTTTTAATATAATATTGTATTTGTAAAAATAACAATCAAAAGAAAAACGATTTTTTGTTTTGCTTTCTCTTTCTAAAAAAATAGAAACATATAAAATATTCCATATTTTTAAACAATACGAAATTTATAAGGTGAAAGTAAAGCCAACCATATGCCAATTAATGATTATATATTGCACGAGCATATATAAGAACTTTACCTTATCCATACTACTATATAATGCATTTAGCCTATGTTGATTCTAAGAAATCAAGTTTAAGAAGATAAGATCTTGATCGTTTATCTCAATAAGATTAATCTAAACCGTATAATGTGAAACTTACAAATTATTAAATACATTTTTTTTGTAACGGTAACGGTTTAAAGGATGATCATGATTAAGTGATTAATAGACAGCATAAATGCAAACATTATTTCTATACTATTCTCATGAATAACTTTAATACTTTAAATATCAAGCAATAAAAAAAAATATTTACATTAGCTACCTTAGTACCTAAGTTGTGAAATATGGTCGGTGGTGTCTATGACGGTAAGAATTATTCACGACGGTGATCAAATGATTTTTGATATATAAACGTATAATTTGTAACTCCTTCTACCACTTGCCCTTGAGGTCAACAAACACGGGTTCTATATATTTGATATTGTTGTTGCACTACATATATTAAACTTATAAAGACTAGAACCATATTTTGAAACTTTTTAATTTGACCCCTAAAACTCTAATTTTTGAATAAAGAAAAATTAAATATAAAATTCATTCAAGATTTACTGTCATCAACATGACATAAAATCTAAAATTTGATAAAGTTTAATAATAAAAGACACTTAAATGTCCAACCTTCAAAATTTAGAATGAAAGAATTTCATTGACTTCTTAAACACCATTCTATCTCAATATTTCAATATGTTATTATTGTATTATTTTTGATAAACTTCTTTACCTGAACGATTTTAAAGGTGGAGCTTAAAACTAGTCCATATAAAAGAAACCACAAATATTTAACATTATACACAATTTTCTCTCAATTTCTATATCATATTTTTTCCTAATAGATTTCTTTCGCGTATACGTAGAAAATAAACTAGTGTTTATTCTAGAATTTTTCGGGTATACGTAGTGAACTATACAAATTTACACACTTAATAGAAAAAAAATTAGTTTGCCCACATAAAAAAAATCTCTGACTCCTGGCTAGCCATTAATATGTATATCAGCTACTATGCTAATTAGTAAGGTTTAATCATAATTCATAGCAATTCGACATAAAAAGGAAGATGAGAAACTCTTACCAAGATGACAGCTTTGATGCTGTCTCTGTGAAGCGTAAACCCTGTTGTGTTGTATCTTTTGACATTTAGTAAAATATCAACCAAATCTTCAGAATTATCATGTTCAGCACATACCCCTGTTTTCTTATTTACATGCTCTTCAATAACCCCTTCAAGAAACTCGTCAAGATCTCTCGCAACGTTTTTTGCTCTTCCCTCTAAACCGCTCATCCAATCTATCCACGATAACCATGGAATATAAGAACCCACACTAAAATCACTAAACAAATTGGCGTATTTCTTCAATAAATCTACAAGCTTTACGGCATCATATGTTCTCCCAAGGCTAACTTGAGAAGTTATGTTATTATTAAGTGAAGAAAGTAATGAACCCATGTCGACCAAAGTACCCCAACTTTCTCCAAGCATGTCAATCAAATGAGATATTTCTTTTTCTCTTACTTGACGAAAAGACTTAACTCGCGTATTGCTTAGAAGATGTAGTACTGAAATGCTTTTCAATTTCCTCCAATATTCACCGTAAGGAGAAAATGCTATGTTCTTAGAGCCATACACTAGCAGGTCGGCGATACGTAAATGTGGTCGACTAGAGAATGATATATCATGGGTTTTCATGATTTCTTGGGCTACTTCACTAGACGAAGCTACAAGCGTCGGTACACTACCAAAATGTAATAGCATGATTGGACCATATGTATGGGACAATGTTTGGAGCGACTGATTAGGGTTTAATCCTAGTTGGTGGAGATTTCCGATGATTGGAAGTCTCCGTGGCGATGGTGGTAAGTTTCTCGTGGTCATGGCTTGAAATGAATTCGTTATAATACGAATAATAATCATCAAAACGATGAATGAAAACATAGAAAAGAGAATAGTTTCTAAGGATGGAATGATGATACTAGTTTTCATATTTTCTAGGAATTTTTGTGTATATGTATCATGGAACTAGCTAGGACTCGAAATATATAAATGACATGTGATTCTTGGCGGTGGATCCATTGATTTTAGAAAAGTTTTGTCACCATGTGATCAGTGATTGCAATTTCATCATTGTTATTCAACGATATAGATAGAAATTGTAGAATCTAGATTCTTATCAATATTGTGAGTCAAACTACCTGTTTTTAACTATTTATTATAATTAATTGTATTGACCAACACGTTTTAACTTGATTCACATGTCCTATGTTATCACCACTAAACTAACTAGATTTTTAGATGAAAAAGGAAGCAAATTTTAAGATTATTTTGAATGCAATGTGTTAAATATTTGAGTAAGTATATAAATGAATGTTTGAAGTGTTGTGTTAAAGTTAATGTATGAGTTTGTTAAAGTTCGGCGTTAATAGTTAAAACATGTTTTAACATGTTTAAAATGATCTTATACATAAACCCAAAATCTAGGAGTATGTGTTTTAAGTATCAATGTTTTATGAACCGAAATTACTTATTCATCCTAATTTTTTGCTCTAAGTTCATGGATAAAAATTAAAGATTTTAAATTTTTTCTTTTTATAGGAAAACTCTATATTAATAAAGGTATATTTAACTATAATTAGGAGATTATTTCTTATAGATGAATCCACCATGATTATTTGGTTATAAACTTAAAGTTTATAAATCGTGGTTATTTAGTCATAAACCCAAAGTTTATAGACATTGATTATTTAATTGATTGGCTTGATCGGTTACCATCTCGGATCAAAGATGCGAAATATATAGAAGTATTAGAAAATTCTTCATGATTTTTATGTGTTGTTTGCTCTCAATAGAAGTTAACTTATTGCCAACTAAAGTACGGATTGAATCCCATAATTATGGAAATTATAAAAGGGGTATGAATATGCCTATACACCCATATCATGGAGCATTTAGAGTTTGAAAACCGATGCATTGTCTAAATGTTCATCAAGTCGCAACCTGAAGTTTGCATGATTAGTGACTCAAGTAATGAGACATTGAGCACATTATTCCAGATTATCAAATTCGTTTTGGCAATAGTGGTGAATATACTTCAAATTTTTTTTTATAAATGATTATTGGAATAAGTGTTGAGATTGGTATGTCTTACGCAAATTGGTTTTGTTGAAACGCTTATCAAGCGTCTTCAGTTGATTGCAAAGCTAATAATCATGAGAGTAAAACACAAAGATTTTGTTTGGGGCCATGTATTTACATGAAAGAACACTAATTCGCATCAAGCCAATATTTGTAATGATTCCCCCCATTATGATTGATATTTGGTCATAAGTAATTCCCAAAAATATTTTGATTATGCTTATATGTTTAAATTTGTTCCACCCCAACGCATATATATGGGACGTATAAAATGTTGGGAATATATGTTTGGTATGCACCCACATATAATTACAATTTAATATGCCATCAAGGGGAGATTTGTTTATGGCATGATTAATGATTGCAATAAATTAGTTATCCCAGCATTAGGTGTGACAACCGTCAAAAATTCAGGTGATTCTCAGTTACTATATCGGTTCGAATCTCTAATTACTCTTTTATCGAGTTCATATTGTTTGAGTTCGTAATTGTTGTGTCTTTATTTTGTCGGAACCAAAGTCGGAATCAACTTATAAATCCTAACACCAAAGAAACTATACAAGAACTTGACTTAGTTCATAACGGAAACTAATAAAGTCCCAGTCCACAACTAACAATAACGGAAAACTTAAAACGTCACCGAGCTGGAAAATGCCCTCCAGCCGACGGCTGGATATGGCCAGCCGGCGGCTGAAAGGCCGCTGACTGTGGCTTGATGACTCATAATTGCATGAATGTTGATTGGAGGAGTGTTAGACTCGGGTATTGGACCAAATACTGGTCACCACAACTCCCTAGGCCAGACTTTACCATCCCTTCTCATCTCTATTCACTTTTTCATTTTCATTTTGAAATCAAACACCTACTCTCTCTCTAAATCTCTCTCATTTTCTCTCAAGAACTCAAACAAAAACAGAAACTTTACACCATAAACAACAACAAAAACACCAAAATCGTCCATTAAAATCATACATAAAATCGTCCTAAGGTTAAGGGGTAACAAGAGGAAGCTTGGAATCGGGTTTTGAAGGGGGTATTGCATCCATTTTGAAGCTAGAATCCTATCCAACCGTCACCTAAAGCTTTCCTTCGGTAAAACTCTTCCTTTTTACTCTTTTTACTTAAATCTTTGATTGCATGGACGATCTATAAACTGAAAAAGTGTTTTTCTAAAAATCTAAAACGTTTTCTTATTTAAAAACAAGTTTTTCTAATAGATCTACATTTTGATGATATAAATCCGAAAGAAACTGTGACTTTTACTCTAAAATGATTATAATCGACCTAAAACAGTTTGCATGTTCGAATCTAACACTAAAAAGGGCTAAAAATCGAAAAATAACGAAAACTAGAAACTGGCCGAAGGCCTCTGGCCGGCGGCTGAAGACACTCAGCCGGCGGCTAAGGTCCAGCCGGCGGCTGAGTATCTCCAGCCGCTGTCTGGATCCTGCTGTTCACAAAAATCGTCGTTTTAAGAACTTTAAACGTAAAAATAAGTCCAAATAAGTTACCACATAATATACTATTTTGAAACTTACTGTTTTTGGAAATAAAACTGTTTGGGAAAGTTTGAGGATTTGAAACACTTGTAATATCGTTTATATTGGTTAAAATGGTTGTTTAAAGCGGGAAAGTGGTTTTGAAAAATGGATTAAATTTTTATAGCGCGGAAGCGCTGCTAAAATTTCACCGTAAACTATTACTCAAACTCAGTAACTAAATGTTTTCGGGACTTATACATTTGGACCTTGGACATTGACCCTTTTTGGACATAAATGGACTAATCGGACCTTAAATCGTACACGAACACGTTTTATCATATAACTTTTCCGTAATAAGCTTTTGGGGCAGAATCTAAAGTATAAGAATTTGAGGTTTAAAAAGTTGAAATGGAACTTTAACATAACTTAAGTCATACTAATAATACTTATACAACATTTCGGTGTTTTAGGTCATCTTTGATTCCCGACGCGTTCCGCTCCATCCGTGCTTATTAGTATCTTTCTCCGCAACCCGTGAGTTACAACCCCACTATGTTTTACTATTTTAATACTTATTTTTGGGAAACATAAGATTGTATGTTTATGTGACTTTTTTGGAAACTATTTGCAACTCGTATGAAACTTTGAAACTTTTTGAAACTTATGAAACTGGGAAACTTTGGAAACTCGTGAAACCTTGAAACTTTTGAAACATGTGAAACTTGGAAACTTGTGAAACTTGTGAAACTTGTGAAACTATTATGCGTATAATGTGTTAATGCCCCTTAAATTGGCTAAACTAAATTTAGGATACTTGTAGGCGAGACCAATCCTTGATGAAAATATAAACTCCGTAAGTGCTTACTACTATTTTTAGAAACAGAATTCAATTGCCCCGTTTTTAGTTCGGAAACTTTACACACTATTAGCAATAGCCGTTAGTATTATGGGTATCGATACTTAGGAGAGGTCACTCCTTGCTTGTGGTTCACGTCCTAAGCACATACTACTAGATTCAGGTGGAAACTCAATGAAACATTTGGGGCTAGATCTGACCAGACAATCGGTTTAGTGTAGACTTACTTTTATATTATGCCAAGTGATTGATACAAGTTACTGATTTAGTTAAGCACATATTACTTACGCATATACTTTATTTTAGCGATTGATTCCGCTGCAACTTTTATGATACGAGTTCTATTTTTACTTACGTGTGTACGAAACTCTTTATATATATATATATATATATATATATATATATATATATATATATATATATATATATATATATATATATATATATATATATATATATATATATATATATATATATATATATATATATATATATACGTTCTAGCGTCGTTCGGTCTCCTTCTTCACTTATGACATTATTACTTATATATATATTTTCATTTTGGAAACCTTTATCGAGAAACTCAAAACTATAACTCACTCACTACGTTATGTAGTTGACACTTTATCTTATGTTTCAGGAAACTAGTGTAAGTGTAGAAGTGCATGGCAAGGAAGGGTCGGTATGGTCACGTGAGGCGAATCTTGGGAAAGACCCTTTTGTTTTGGGAATTCATTTTGAAACTTTGTAATTTGTACCTGAATTAACTATTAAACTGCTTGGTTGTTTTCGAATTATGAACTATTTTATTTTAAATGCAATGACTTGAATCGTTTAATTTGCTTATAACCGTGTAATGAAATTCCAGCTCTCACATCTCGTGTTTCCGCTATAGCGGGGTGTGACAGACTTGGTATCAGAGCACAGGTTATGGTGAAAACGGTTTTAAAAAAAAACAAAAAAATTTCAAAAAGTTTTCGAAACCAAACTATAACCAAGGCTTTTCGGAAAATCATTATGGGTTCAAAACTTTAGGGAATTAATTTCGCGATTGCATGATTGTTTTTAACTACGCATGGCCTGATCACCCATGCCTAGTTCAAAATGACTTATGCAAGGACGGAACGTAATTACTAATGTTAAACGGTTTTTGAGTCGAAAATTCCCGGTCTTATTATTCCCGATCTCACGTGATTGACCCTTACATGCATTTCCTTACATATTTTCCTTTAATATTACCTTGTTCCCGTACTTACGAAACTCCTTGTGTCGCAGATCCGCCATGTCTCAGTCGTCCCGTTCACGATCCCCCTCGCGATCCCAATCCCGATCACAGCCGAGAGCCGTATCATCTCATGAGGCTTCTGAGGGCCATACCGCCTCGGAGAGCATCCGTCACCAGACTACCGACCCCACGGAGGATACCTCCATGGCTGTGTCGAGCAGCATCGGGTCCAGCCCGAGGTCGGTACTACCACCACCTCCACTGGCACCCGTTGCAGCACCGCCCCAGCGGCGTGGACCCCGTGTCGTTATGACGGCACGTAAGCAGGTCGTCCTTCCAGGTCGACTACCTGATCGGATGGCTGCACAGCAGGCTGGTCCGTCCAGACCTACACCACCCCATCTCCCGTTCGGACACCCACCTCCCGAGGCACCACGCACCTCGATGATGGATCACTACACGTGGGAGCGACAGCTCGAGCGTGAAGAGATGCAGCGTGCCCGCGACGCTGAAGCAGCTAGGCAGAGGATGCCGCCTACCCCTCAGCTTCCCCCTCCTGCCGCTTTCTTGCACCTCCACCGCGAGGTAAGGGAACTTTCAGAGGATGCCCAGCAACAAGGGCTTCTCCTCTGCGAGGTCTTCGACGCCGCGCAACGGTTGTCAGAGCAGGCGTTGCGACACCTCGCAGAGGGCTCAGGCCACGGCCCGGATGGTGCAACGTCTAGTGGGAGTTTGTTTGATTATGGGGACCTTATTAGCGATCATTGCTGCCAAGATGCTTCTTGAGAAACGTCACTAGCTTCTCCTTTCTATTTATAGTATTGTAGGCCGAGTTGTAATTTTCCATGTACACAGCTCAGAGCCATTTCTACTTATTTCCTTTTTGTATTGTACTGTACTTCATTTCCATTTGAACCTTGTACTCGACTTTATTATTATTAATGAATGAAGTTTCTGTCTTTTAGTATCTATTATTGTTATTGTCGTGTGAATCTTGTTCTATGGTTGAATTATCCTCTTACGTGTGAATCTTTGTCGTGTGAATCTTTGTCGTGTGAACCTTGTCGTGTGAATCTCTTAAATCCTTGTCGTGCGTGTACTATCTGTTCTGTTATATTACTCTTGCGTGATTGTTAACTTGTTCATTGGATTATGTTCTTATCATACTCTAATCGTGCGTTCTAAACTGAATTTGTTGTCTGTTGTAGAATCATGGCACCTCGTTCAAACGCAAGTCTCATTGCTGAGCAAGTCGCTGCTCAGTTGAACGCAGTGATGCCCAACATGATCACTCAGATCACGGCTGGGATCAATGCGAATGTCAACAACCATCACCAGCAGCAGTAGCAGCAACAGCAGCAACAACAACAGAACAATAACCAGAATCAGCAGAACAACCACCAGAACCAACAACAACACCCGAACCCTCCTGCTTGCACCTACAAGAGCTTC
>CAJVGC010000001.1:21090639-21137822 GCA_910822075.1 Senecio squalidus | reverse complement strand
CAATGTTCACAACGTGTTCCATGTCTCGCACTTGAAAAAGTGCCTATCTGATGAGACCATCGTCATCCCACTCGACGAGGTCAAGATCGACAACAAGCTCAACTTCATAGAGGAACCGCTGGAAGTTGTTGACCGCGAGGTCAAACAACTCAGACAAAGCCGTGTTCCTATTGTCAAGGTTCGTTGGAACTTCCGACGTGGTCACGAATTCACATGGGAACGTGAAGACCAAATACGTCAAAAGTATCCGCATCTGTTCAAGGATACTTCTACCTGATGGGACGAGTCAAATTTCGGGACGAAATTTCTTTCAACCCAGGGATGATGTGACAACCGTCAAAAATTCAGGTGATTCTCAGTTACTATATCGGTTCGAATCTCTAATTACTCTTTTATCGTGTTCATATTGTTCGAGTTCGTAATTGTTGTATCTTTATTTTGTCGGAACCAAAGTCGGAATCAACTTATAAATCCTAACACCAAAGAAACTATACAAGAACTTGACTAAGTTAATAACGGAAACTAATAAAGTCCCAGTCCACAACTAACAATAACGGAAAACTTAAAACGTCACCGAGCTGGAAGCTGTCAGCCAGCGGCTGGATATTGCCAGCCGGCGGCTGAAAGGCCGCTGACTGTGGCTTGATGACTCATAATTGCATGAATGTTGATTGGAGGAGTGTTAGACTCGGGTATTGGACCAAATACTGGTCACCACAACTCCCTAGGCCAGACTTTACCATCCCTTCTCATCTCTATTCACTTTTTCATTTTCATTTTGAAATCAAACACCTACTCTCTCTCTAAATCTCTCTAATTTTCTCTCAAGAACTCAAACAAAAACAGAAACTTTACACCATAAACAGCAACAAAAACACCAAAATCGTCCATTAAAATCATACATAAAAAAGAGGAAGCTTGGAATCGGGTTTTGAAGGGGGTGTTGCATCCATTTGAAGCTAGAATCCTATCCAACCGTCACCTAAAGCTTTCCTTCGTAAAACTCTTCCTTTTTACTCTTTTTACTTAAATCTTTGATTGCATGGACGATCTATAAACTGAAAAAGTGTTTTTCTAAAAATCTAAAACGTTTTTCTTATTTAAAAACAAGTTTTTCTAATAGATCTACATTTTGATGATATAAATCCGAAAGAAACTGTGACTTTACTCTAAAATGATTATAATCGACCTAAAACAGTTTGCATGTTCGAATCTAACACTAAAAGGGCTAAAAATCGAAAAATAACGAAAACTAGAAACTGGCCGAAGGCCTCTGGCCTGCGGCTGGAGACACTCAGCCGGCGGCTAAGGTCCAGCCGGCGGCTGAGTATCTCCAGCCGCTGTCTGGATCCTGCTGTTCACAAAAATCGTCGTTTTAAGAACTTTAAACGTAAAAATAAGTCCAAATATACTATTTTGAAACTTACTGTTTTTGGAAATAAAACTGTTTGGGAAAGTTTGAGGATTTGAAACACTTGTAATATCGTTTATAGTGGGTTAGAAATGGTTTGTTTAAAGCGGGAAAGTGGTTTTGAAAAATGGATTAAATTTTTATAGCGCGGAAGCGCTGCTAAAATTTCACCGTAAACTATTACTCAAACTCAGTAACTAAATGTTTTCGGGACTTATACATTTGGACCTTGGACATTGACCCTTTTTGGACATAAATGGACTAATCGGACCTTAAATCGTACACGAACACGTTTTATCATATAACTTTTCCGTAATAAGCTTTTGGGACAGAATCTAAAGTATAAGAATTTGAGGTTTAAAATGTTGAAATGTAACTTTAACATAACTTAAGTCATACTAATAATACTTATACAACATTTCGGTGTTTTAGGTCATCTTTGATTCCCGACGCGTTCTGCTCCATCCGTGCTTATTAGTATCTTTCTCCGCAACCCGTGAGTTACAACCCCACTATGTTTTACTATTTTAATACTTATTTAGGGGAAACATAAGATTGTATGTTTATGTGACTCTTTTGGAAACTATTTGCAACTCGTATGAAACTTTGAAACTTTTTGAAACTTATGAAACTGGGAAACTTTGGAAACTCGTGAAACCTTGAAACTTTTGAAACATGTGAAACTTGGAAACTTTAGAAACTTGTGAAACTTGTGAAACTATTATGCGTATAATGTGTTAATGCCCCTTAAATTGGCTAAAATAAATTTAGGATACTTGTAGGCGAGACCAATCCTTGATGAAAATATAAACTCCGTAAGTGCTTACTACTATTTTTAGAAACAGAATTCAATTTCCCCGTTTTTAGTTCGGAAACTTTACACACTATTAGCAATAGCCGTTAGTATTATGGGTATTGATACTTAGGAGAGGTCACTCCTTGCTTGTGGTTCGCGTCCTAAGCACATACTACTAGATTCAGGTGGAAACTCAATGAAACATTTGGGGCTAGATCTGACCAGACAATCGGTTTAGTGTAGACTTACTTTTATATTATGCCAAGTGATTGATACAAGTTACTGATTTAGTTAAGCACATATTACTTACGCATATACTTTATTTTAGCGATTGATTCCGCTGCAACTTTTATGATACGAGTTCTATTTTTACTTACGTGTGTACGAAACTCTTTATATATATATATATATATATATATATATATATATATATATATATATATATATATATATATATATATATATATATATATATATATATATATATATATACGTTCTAGCGCCGTTCCGTCTCCTTCTTCACTTATGACATTATTACTTATATATATATTTTCATTTTGGAAACCTTTATCGAGAAACTCAAAACTGTAACTCACTCACTACGTTATGTAGTTGACACTTTATCTTATGTTTCAGGAAACTAGTGTAAGTGTAGAAGTGCATGGCAAGGAAGGGTCGGTATGGTCACGTGAGGCGAATCTTGGGAAAGACCCTTTTGTTTTGGGAATTCATTTTGAAACTTTGTAATTTGTACCTGAATTAACTATTAAACTACTTGGTTGTTTTCGAATTATGAACTATTTTATTTTAAATGCAATGACTTGAATCGTTTAATTTGCTTATAACCGTGTAATGAAATTCCAGCTCTCACATCTCGTGTTTCCGTTATAGCCAATGTTGTGAAAATCGCGCCTGAGGCGCGCCTAGGCGCTAAATCGCATGAGGCGCCAAGGCTAGGGATTTTTGTTAGGTCGAGTCGCATGACATGCATGAATCGCAAAAAAAGCGCAACGATCCGGGCTTTTGCGCAAAAAAATCGCAAAAAATCGCAAAACGATGGGGAATTTGGAGAATTCGACTGAAATCTCTTGCATTAGTTTCATTAAGTTTCTTTGTGAAATATTATCATGAAAATGTGGCATTATGCCTTGAATATTGACACGCTTGCTTTATATTTTGGGTTTAAATTCAAGCTTTATTACATATGTATTAGTTATTCAGTATCTCAATATTATTATGTGCTATTTAAATTGAATAATTTTGACACATATGTTATAGAAAAACATAATATATATAGTGCGCCTCGTGTTTATGAATCCCACGATTTGGTATGCGCCTCGCCTCAAGGCTCATTGACCTCCTTTGCGCCTTAGTGCGCTTTGAGCCTTTCAGAACATTGGCTATAGCGGGGTGTGACATTAGGGGAGAGAATGAGCAGCTAAAACTTGAGAAAGATTGCAATGAATTACCGACCCTCACACTAAAAAGTATGAACCAGAAGTTCATGAGATAATTCATTTGCCATATTTAGTAATTGCTAGACAATGTTACTGACCAAAGAGAGTGACCATGTCACATGTATTAGCTGCTAATGCTCCGATTAAGACATGTCATGGAAAGACAACATGATATTAGTAATAAATCTACGACACAACTGAAGTGTGGTAGAATAATCGATTCCAAATAAAATACTCGAAATAAGGAAAGGAGCAAGGGATTAAGATGGTTAAATCGAGGTAATAAAGACCCCAAATATACTCCTGAAGAGTATAGACATGATGGTTCCAGAAGAACCTAAGGTACCTATTCTATAAAGAGATCTCAATATGTTATATCATGTCTAGAAAAATATGGAATCGAAATAAAATGAAATCGACGTCGACGATGATTTTAATATAGCGTTGGATATTATTTATATTAATGAGGATCATATTAGCATACCTTCCTAGAAGTGCAGAGATGGAAATGATTGGCCAAAAAGGGAAAAACACAAGTATTAAATGAGAATTTAAATATTGATAGATTAGGACCTTAAGTCCATACATATGAATGTGTATTTAAAGCGGTGTTTTGTTTATTTGAGATTATATGATATAAGGCAAGATTGATATATTAAGATTTTTGCAAAGACTCGCTTTCGATTACAATGAGATGTATTATAAAGTGGTGGATGCAACGATTTGTAATGATATCTTATAAGTCTGGCAATATAAAAGATATTTGATTCGCGTCTAATTAATATTGTAAGAGCTCACTTGGTATTGAGATTTCTTGAAGGGTATAAAATGCATGAAGCATGTCCCCCGATATAAATGCATGAAGCATATAAGAAAAGTTCTCGAGAACACTATTTGATTAAATGAAAAAGTCCTTATATCGGTTGAAGTAATGATGATATATGTGATACAGTCGCCATGATAATTTATATTGATATAGCAATGAATAATTATGTTTGTGCACACAGTTAATAAAGAGATCCGGATCTATATATGTTATAATTATGATGTATGAATACATCTAGAATTTGTGATGATATTCTAAAGGCGATTGAATAGTCATGTAAGTAATGTTAAAGGAAATACCTTTTAAAAGACATAAGCTTTATCTTGATTTATATATTTACCATGTGAAGGATGAAATCCATGCACACTAACAACAATTATGCATTGAGTACTTAAATGGTTAGGAGGTAACTTTATATTGATATGACCTTTTTTTGACAACCAAAATGATTATGATATTAATGGTCATGAAGTACCACATTTGATTGATATTGAAGCATTGAGTTGCTTATATGAGATGTTATTACTTACGAAATGTTATCTCCGAAATATGGTTGATATCTCATCATTATGGGGAAATTTAGTTGATTATCATATTAGTCGCTCACAAACCATATATGTATTATGAAGAGATGACATTTGATTGTGTCAATTCAAAGAGGTTAAGTAATGTGATCATCAGAGAGAGAAATACGCGTTGCACTCTTTTTCCCTTGACCGTGGTTTTGTCCCATTGGGTTTTCCTGGCAAGGTTTTTAATGAGGCAACATCCTCAAGCGTATTAAACATTTATGTACTCTTTTTTCTCCCTAGATTTTTGTCCTACTGGGTTTTATTTAGTAAGGTTTTAACGATACATAATCTTTTAAAGGACATCAAAGGGGGAGTGTTATGAATAATTATGGTGTGGATGTCCATATATTTAGAATATATTTGTATACTATTAGAACATTTGTTTCTTATAGAATATTCCATATTGTAACTATAAATATACCTCTATATGAGATGAATAAAACACAATTCTCCATTCTCTTTTCTCTATATTTCTTTGTGTTCTATATTATTTCACAACATATATATATATATATATATATATATATATATATATATATATATATATATATATATATATATATATATATATATATAATGTTGATAAACATATGTCAAGACATAGAGTTATATTAAGCGGATAATGTGTGAACAAAGAAAATACATTTTAGCAGTTATATCAACCGAATGATGTGTGAACAACCTAAATACATTTTAATAGTTATCAAGCGAATGTGTGTGAACAACCTAAATACATTTTAATCGTTTGCTTTATTCTTTTTTGAAACGATTATTTATTAAAACGTGCTAAAATAAGATTCTCTTTTTAGAACAATTTCTTAAATAACCGTTTTAAAATAACTAATCAATAATGATATAATATTTATTTGAAAGTAAATTTTAGAACGCTTTTTTAAATCGTTCCAAATCAATTTCTATAATTTTTATTTGTAAGTACTCTTTAGAACTGTTTCTTATATAATTGTTCCAAATAATATTATTTAGATCGGTTTTAAAAAAGATTTTATTTTAATAGAATGGTGTTTTTAATGCCATTTAAAAACCATTATAAAGACGTTTTAGACCATTCAATCTCCAGAAACTAGCTAAAGAACCTCTTTTAAGTCTTAGTCAATAAGAACGTGGACTCTACTATGTCAAAAGATCTTGGCCTAAACCTTATGGAAATTGATTACAACAATTCATCGGGTTATGTTTAAAAAATTCTGAAATGCTTTTATTAATTATACATCTATATCCTCCATTTTCAGGATCTTTTCTATATTTATAGAGTGCATGTGTTTTCTGTATGTCTTTGTATTTTAACTTCACCTCCCCGCCCTCCAAAAGTGTAATGTAATTATCAAAACTCAAACTTTATATAAAGAGTTTTCAAAAAAATTGATACAGCCTTTTTTTTTTTTTATCGTAAATAACAAGATGTTGGCCTAAACTGTTATCTGTTATCCATATGGTGTATTAAATAGTTCTAAAAGAAAATATGGATTAAAAATCAATAGTTTACTAGGTGAAATACTAGTTTTACCGCGACTAGTCTTTCGTGGCATCAAATATTGTTGGGATTGAAACTTAGTTAAATTAGTTTTAATTTCATTAATGCTGCTTGTTACTACTGCTTTTGAAGTACTGCTTCATTACTACGGACTGAAGTTATTAATACGGAATGAAGACAGTTACTACTGAAAACAGTTACTACTGAAGAACATTGTTACTACTGCAATGTAACATCCTAGTTTCGGATAAAGAATATTTTACAGATATAAGTTATGTTTTAGTCTTTAATAGAAATTAGAAATGGAGAAGGACTAGATTGGTAATAAGAATAGTTAGCTTTGGTTAGAAAGGATTTACATTGTTAACTATTATGGTTAAGTAAGTAACTCAGTAAAGTTTGAAAGATGAGGGATCAAAAGTGTAATTTTGGAGAATTGGATATGAGGTGGATTTAGAGGTGGCATTTCCAGAATCCTCTAGGTGTATGTGTGTGTAAATGGTGGTTTAGAGAGAAAGAAAAAGAGGTAAAGGATCAAATTGAAACTAATTAATAAGGAATTTCTTCAATTAAAGTGAAGATTAAGGGTTTAAGAACCCTAATTTTGGTTCTAGTGGAAGAAAAATGAGGTATGGTCATATTCTTTAAGTTATTTAATGAAATTGAGTTTGTATTATGTGTTATAATATCATTTAGATGTTTAATTTAAGATAGAAATGGTTAAATTGGTTAAATTAGATATTTGATTATTTTGGGAATAATCATAAAAGTTGAAGAATTGTTAGAATTAAGCTTTGTTTATATGTTATTTGATGTTAATATATATGTAAAGGTTTAGAAGATTGAAAGATTTATGTGTATGAAATTTTATAAGATTTCATGTTTTAGCTAATAAGGGTGAAAAGATGATTTTATTATGTAGAACTGCTTCTTATTGTGAGAATGTTTTAGAATGAAAGAATTATGTTAAGAATGATTATTATCATGTTTATGATAGAAAAGATAAGCTATATGTACTCGAAATTGTGTTTGGGTGAAATGATATTAAGTGTGTTATACTAGTTGTCAAACGGGTCATGTGACCCGTGAAAAGGTGGCAAATGGATAAGAAATGGTTAAAGGGAAGAAAACATTATTTGCAATGTGTTATTTATGATTGGTGTAATGTGTTTAAAAAGTTAAAATGCTTATTTGGGCATTAGAGAGTTGAATGGGTCAAAAGACCCAAGAAGTGGCAAGTTGGGTAGAATTTGCCAAAAGTGTTAGAAAGAGTTAGGAGGAGTTAGAAAGAGTTGTAATGAGATTAATACATGTATTTATATGTATGTAAGATATATTGAAAGAAAGATTTGTGTTTGGTTGTAAAAACGCAGATTTGGAGAAAAAGAGTAAAAGGGAAGAGCTTTGTATGTTGTAGACTTAATCCGACTTCGAGGTGAGTATACGAAGCTTATTTGATATGTTGAATGTTTATATTTGTATGTAGATATCTTGGAGAATTGATTCATATACTATTTATATGTATGGTTAAGTTGTTAGCGGAAATAAGAACTAGAAGTGCCGTAAAATAACGTGTAAGACCAGGAAAACATCAAAAACGAAAATCAACCATCTCACAGGCCTAGATGCGCCGCACCTGAGTCCTGGTGCGCCGCATCTGGCACTCAGTGGGATGTGTTTTATTTCGGTTATCTTAGATGCGCCGCAGTTGTTGTCGGCTGCGTTGCAGTGAATGTCTAGACCAGTTTTTAGTGATTTCTAAAGTAGTTTAAGTATGAGAATGATATCCTAAACCATTATTAAGCTAGAGATGAGTAGAAATGATATTTATATGTCGGAAAGAAGTAAAATCAATTTTACAAACCTCGAGGGTATGCATACGACTTTAATAGTCGGAAAGAAGTAAGAACCAACTCTATATAGTTGGAAGAAGAGAAAGATGAGACTTTAATTAGTCTTGGAATATTTTGTAATCAATGATAAAGTATATATTGTTTGAGCATATAGCGAGAATTAAACCGTAGAGGCTTTATTATGGTTGTTATTTAAGTTATGGTTGTTATTAAGTTATGGTTGTTATTTAAGTTATGGTTGTTATTTATGTTATGGTTGTTATTTATATTATGGTTGTTATTTATATTTCGGGTTGTTGATAATTATGATATGACGCTAATGTAGCAGTGAGTGGTTAGAATGAGTTGTTTTGTTTGCAATGTTGTACAATGTGTAGTAGTTGTTGTCTAGACTAGTTTTTAGTAGTTTTAATGTTGTTTATGCGTATGAAGTATGTTGTAAATTGTTATAATGAAAAGAATGGTTAGATACGACAATTTGATTGTCAGGAAAGAAAAGAAGTTGACTTTCAGTAGACGAGAAGAAGTAGCATCAACTTTACATACCGCGAGGGTATGTATAAATGTTAGATACGACAGTTTGATTGTCGGGAAAGAAAAGAAGTAATTGGAGAGAAAGAAAGAATAGATTTTTAAAGTAATCGTGTTAGATGTGATTAACATAATTGTAAGGTATACTCACTAGCTTAACGCTAATATATTATGTTAATTGTATGTTTTGTAGGTAATCGAGTTTTATGGAAAGGCAAGCTAAAGAAGAAGGGAAGGGGACCGTATTGTAAAGATTAAATGTTTAAAAAATGTTTTTGTAAGAGCTTCCGCTCCAAATTGTAAAATGAGATGTTAACAGACATTTTTCGTTAACTAAAGAAATGAAGTAGTAACACCTTAGAACGTTAGTTAAATGTTTTGTAAGTTTAAAAAAAAAAATGGTGTGTATTTGGTTCCGGGTGTTTCAAGTTGGTATCAGAGCCTTGACTTGTGTGAGTCGGGTATCGTAGTCGATACTTGAACCCAAGTTGAGGTTTTATAATAAAATTCCATTGGGGAAGAAGCTTTCCTTGCGGAAAAGATAAGAGTAAGTAAAATATTTTTGTAATTGAAGTAAAATTAATTGTTAGTAATTGGTAATGCTCTAATCTAAGATATGCAATGTTAAGTATTGCGCGTACAGGAGTTTGATGTGTTTAAAGTTAACGTCTGGCCAACGTTAATTTTGAACATGTTATACAAGAGTATATCCATTATGGTCGATGGATGTTAAATATGAATGGCAAGTAAGGTTAGAAAGTATGTTCTAGAAGTATATACTTACATTTGTGTTTATTATAGTATTATATGTTGTTAATATAATCGTGTATATTATAATTTTTATATTTTGTTAAATGTATATTTTTCTTATTAGTAGAATTTGAGAGGGAAGAAGTAGTCGTTATAAAGAAGGTAAGATAGAATTGGATGTTTAGCAATGATGGCTAATGAAATTAGCGAAGCTTTTAGAAAGGTAATATTATTTTTTTTATAAAGTGGATTAGAGAAAATGTGTTCGAAGTTTCTTTACGGAAATGAGTAATATGATTTAGATAGAGAGGAAATTTTAGTCAAAGGTTAATTGGACCGTTTAGAAATTTTTATTTTAAGAATTAGAAAAATTGTTTATTAGTTAGCGTTATTCGAAATAGTATATGATATAGAAATTGATGAAAAGTTGATTTATGTTGAAAAACGATAGTTATTTTGACCAAAAAGTGAAGCAACTTTAGAATAAGTAAATCAAAGTAGTTAAGATTCATTGGAACTATAGAAAAGGATCGGATTTAATTTAGAATCCGGAGAGTGAAAGAAATAAGTTTTATTCTTGATTGTTCGAAGAATAGATTTCGGGGACGAAATCGTTAAAAGAAGGGAAGATTTATAACATCCTAGTTTCGGATAAAGAATATTTTATAGATATAAGTTATGTTTTAGTCTTTAATAGAAATTAGAAATGGAGAAGGACTAGATTGGTAATAAGAATAGTTAGCTTTGGTTAGAAAGGATTTACATTGTTAACTATTATGGTTAAGTAAGTAACTTAGTAAAGTGTGAAAGATGAGGGACCAAAAGTGTAATTTTGGAGAATTGGATATGAGGTGGATTTAGAGGTGGCATTTCCAGAATCCTCTAGGTGTATGTGTGTGTAAATGGCGGTTTAGAGAGAAAGAAAAAGAGATAAAGGATCAAATTGAAGCTAATTAATAAGGAATTTCTTCAATTAAAGTGAAGATTAAGGGTTTAAGAACCCTAATTTTGGTTCTAGTGGAAGAAAAATGAGGTATGATCACATACTTTAAGTTATTTAATGAAATTGAGTTTGTATTATGTGGTATAACATCATTTAGATGTTTAATTTGAAGATAGAAATAGTGTCATTGAAAACAAAGAAGTGTGAATGTAACTGTTGTAAGAACACATATGGTAATAAAGAAAAGGAAAAGACTCGGGTTCACATAGACACACGAGGAAATCAACGAAATAGGAACCAGTTGAAAATTCAAAAGTGTCAACTTCCTAAGAAACAAGTCAAAGTGTGTTTTATTTGTGGCAAAGCTAATCACTATGCCAAAATCTGCTTTTATAACCCTGAAACTAAAAAGAAAATGCTTCAAAAGCAACACAGGAGGTTGGGGTATACTGACAAGGTTGACCATCATGAAAAATCTGTACTTGAAAGAAAATCTGCCTTGAACAGTAGTAATGAAGTTAATACTGTAAGGAATAACTCTGTTAATACTGCCTCAAGCAGCATAAGTGTTAACAAAAAGACTTTTAACAACATCAGAAACAAGATTAATACTGCTAAACAAAATTTTGTTACTACTGCAGGTGTTAATATTGTTAAACATAATGGTGTTAATACTGCACGTGTTAATACTGCAAAACGTAACTCTGTTACTACTGCTAGTGTTAATACTGCATAACAAAAGATTGTTAAACCAATATATGTTCCTACTGTTAAATCAAAACCTGTTAATACTGCTAATGTTCCAAAAGTTAAATCAATTAAACAAGTATGGAAACCAAAGGTGAAAGTAACTCAACCACCTAGTCCACCTGATTTCTCAAACCTAGTCCAAAGGAAGGTGAGTTACTTTGATGAGATGGGCAAACCCAAGTCAACTTTGGCTTGGGTCCCCACCAGAAACTAACTTCTTTGTTTATGTGCAGGTTCAGCCAACAAAAGATGATGAGAGTAGTTGGCATGTAGATAGTGGCTGTTCCAGGCACATGACATGCAACATCGCTTGCCTCCAGAATTTTGAGAAGTTCAATGGAGGTTATGTTGCCTTTGGAGGAAATCCAAAAGGAGGGAAAATTACTGTTAGCAATGGAAGAATCAGTTTCAAGGATGTCTTCTATGTGCAACAGTTACAATACAATCTGCTTAGTGTATCACACGTCTGTGATGAGAAGAACACTACCATCTTCACTGCAACTGAATGTTTAATAATGGATCCTGGCTATGTCATACATGAGAGCAAGGTTCTACTAGAACACCAAGAAAAGACAACATATATTGCTTTGATATGTCCAAGGTTCAACCAACTGCAACTGAAGCCTGCTTTGTATCCAAAGCAACTCTGGATGAATCCACTCTTTGGCACAGAAGGATATGTCACATGAACCTCAAGAACATCAATGAGCTGGTGAAATCCAATCTAGTCAGAGGTCTGCCTAACAAACAATTCTCTCTAGATGACAATTGTGTTCCATGCTTGAAGGGAAAGCGACACAAGTCTTCTCACAAGACCAAGGAAATTAACACCATCAATACTCCTTTACACCTGCTTCATATGGACTTATTTGGACCCACAAATGTAAAGAGTATAGCTAAGAAATCATATTGCCTTGTTATCACTGATGACTACACAAGGTATACATGGGTGTATTTCTTTGCCACTAAAGATGAGACCAGTCAGCTACTCATCTCTTTCATCACAAGAGTAGAACACCAAATCAATCTGAAGGTGAAGAAGACCAGATGTGATAATGGGACAGAGTTCAAAAACCAGGTGATGAATGAATTCTGTGAGAAGAAGAGGATATAAAGACAATTTAGTGCTACAAGAACTCCACAACAAAATGGAGTAGCTGAAAGAAGAAATCGAACCCTCATTGAAGTTGCTAGAAGTATGCTGGCAGACTCCAACTTACCCATCTTCTTTTAGGCAGAAGCATTTAATACTGCTTGCTATGTGCATAATAGAGTCCTCTTAGTCAAGTCCCAGAACAAGACTCCTTATGAGCTTCTACACAAGAGACAACCCTTGATAAGTTTCTTAAGAGCCTTTGTGTGTCCTTGTACCATTCTTAACTCAACGGACCATCTTGGTAAGTTTGAGAGCAAGGCAAATGTAGGATAATTTGTTGGATATTCATCACAGAGCAAAGCTTATCGCGTTTACAATCACAAGTCCAATATTATTGAAAAAAGTTCAAATGTTACCTTTAATGAAAACACCCCCAACACTAAGCGTCAAGTACCTAACTGGCTTTTTGATTTGGATGCCTTAACCAAATCCTTGGAACTTTGATTGTCATCAATCCGCATCTATTCCTACTCATAGAGTTCCTACTGCTTCAGATCATCCTGTTAATACTGAGCCGGTTAATACTGAATCTGTTTCTACTGCCAACTCTCCGGTTGTTGGTACAAACATATTAGATGTTATGGAGTATGTCTATCTCCCCATTTCAACTAATGATCCTCTAAATCTTTATGATACTATTGACAAGGCAGTTGAAGAGGAGACACTCCAACTAGAAACCACTGAAGACCAACCTTTACAAGATGAAGAACGTCCTGTTACACCATCTGACAAAGATGAAGTCATGCAACCAAATGGAGTTCCACACTTGGTAGAGGAGAATGAAGATGGGGTTGAACAAATAGTTACTGAAGAAGTTGAAGATAGTGATGCTGAAATGTCTACTCCAAAGAGCACTTCTCCAAATTCTGGTCCTTTCCATGGCTATGGAATGCCAGAACTCAATGATTCAAATCTATATGACACCTTAAGAGTGGAGAAGATACCAACTTCCCGTATACACAAAAATCATCCACCATCTCAAATCATTGGAAAGTTTGTCATATCTATGGAGACAAGGAGTCAAACCAAGCCCAAAAATGACCTACTAAAGGATATAAACACTTGTTTATTTGCTTGTTTTCTCTCACAAATGGAACCAAAGAAGATTCAAGAAGCTCTTCTTGATCCACACTGGATTGAGTCTATGCAAGCAGAACTGCTTCAGTTCGAAATCCAGGATGTTTGGAAACTAGTCAAACTCCCTCCAGGAAAGAAGGTCATCAGAACAAGATGGATCTTCAGGAACAAAAAGGATGAAAGAGGAATAGTCATCAAGAACAATTCCAGACTGGTTGCTCAAGGCTACACTCAAGAAGAGGGGATAGACTACGAAGATGTATTTGCACCTGTAGCAAGAATGGAGGCCATAAGACTATTTCTTGCCTTTGCATCTTTCATGGGCTTCATGGTGTTTCAGATGGATGTGAAGAGTGCCTTTCTCTATGGAGTAATTGAAGAAGAAGTGTATGTAAGACAGCCACCAGGATTTCAGGACCCTCGATTTCCTCACATGGTGTATAAACTAGACAAAGCTCTCTATGGGCTTCATTAAGCACCCAGAGCTTGGTATGAGACACTCTCAGATTACCTTCTTAAAAACAACTTCCAAAGAGGAACCATAGATAAGAATCTCTTTATCAAAAAGGTGAACTCTGACATTCTTCTAGTACAAATCTACGTGGATGATATCATCTTTGGCTCCACCAATGAATAATTATGTAGAGACTTTGAAAAGATGATGCATGTTAAGTTTCAAATGAGCTCAATGGGAGAATTAACATTCTTTCTAGGCCTACAAGTCAAGCAGAAGACTGATGGACTCTTCATGAGCCAATCCAAATATGTGAAAGATATTCTCACCAAGTTTGGTTTCCTAGAAGAAAAGGTGGCTAGCACCCCTGTGGAGACACACAAACAGCTGACTGCAGATCTTGAGGGGGAGGATGTAGACATCCACAATTACAGGTCAATGATAGGCTCCCTAATCTATCTCACAGCTTCAAGACCAGACATCATGTTTGAAATCTGTGTGTGTGCAAGATATCAAACTAGACCGAAGATGTCTCATCTCATTGCAATCAAGAGAATATTTTGTTACTTGAAGGGCAAACCTAACTTAGGTCTATGGTATCCTAAAGACTCACCCTTTGATTTAATTTCTTATACTGAAAGTGATTATGGTGGTGAAAGTTTAGACAGGAAATCAACCACAAGAGGATGTCAATTCCTAGGCTCAAGATTGGTGTCATGGTAGTGCAAAAAGCAGACAGTGGTTTCTACTTCCTCAACAGAAGCTGAATACATTGTTGGATCAAGTTATTGTGCTCAAGTATTGTGGATACAAAATCAAATGATGGATTATGTATATGCATTCATGAACACTCCCATCTTCATAGACAACAAGAGCACAATCAGCATAATCAACAATCCGGTGAAGCACTCCAAGACCAATCACATTGAGATACGATATCACTTCATAAGAGACTGTAATGAAAAGAAGTTGATTCATGTTGAAAAAGTCCATACTGATAATCAGCTTGCTGATCTTCTCACAAAAGCTTTTGATGTGGGAAGATTTACGTTCTTGATTACCAGTATTGGCATGATCAACATGGATTAACCACCTTAATTTGTCTTTTAAATATCTCATGTTAAGTCCCTTCGAGTAAAGCAGTAGTAACCTAAACATAAATCAAGTGCCTTACCTTTTAGTATTGTACTATGTTACTACTGCAAAATTAACAGTAGAAATAAATTTTGGCCAAAGTTTTATTAGTACGACAAGTATTTTCATTACTACGGGAATGTTTAACTACTACTGCCCTTAGTTTTGTTAATACTGCTGGAATGGTCAATAAGCTGGTTGAGAAGCAAAGACAAATGCAAGATTTCTTAATGAAGCCAAAGCCAACCAGCAGGTTTATTGGTACATCTCCAAGACCATCCAGCTCTTCTTCTTCTTTAGATGACACCCCACCTGCTGACAAAAAGGGGGAGAAAGAAATAGAAGATGTTTTGTCAACAGGAAGAAGAGACTGATGCTGAAGTCAAAGGGGAGGAGGTAGAGAGAAGAAGTGATGATACAATTATTACTGCTACTTCAGAGCATGAAGAAGAGGTTGATACTGAGGTAGAGGGAGAAAAGATGGATGTTGATATTGAAGATAATGAGGAGCATATACTTTAGGGGGAGCAAGAAATGGAAGTAGAAAATATTCAAGATGAAGAAGTGATTACTACTGCTGCAATTGACACAGTCATTATTTCTAGTGCATAGTTCATTTCTACGGAAGACCTTGTTTCTACTGCTCCAACAGTTTCTACTGTCTTTACTACTGCAACAGTTTCTGCTGAAGGAGCTTTTTCTGCTGAGCATCCCATTTCTACTGAAAGCTCTATTCCTACTGATCTTCTTGTTTCTACTGAAGCTCAACAAGTATCAATTCCTATAGGAGAGGCTCCAACTACTATTTTCTCTGATGCTACAACAACGATCTTCACAGAAGCAACAGTTGTTACAACTGTTACTACTGCAGCACCAATTTTTACTATTGATGAACAAGCAGCTGCTGCAGAGCTTCTAAGGCTGGAAAGAAGGAAAATCATTGAGCAGAGAAAGATAGAGCAAGCTTCAAGACCCAAAGAAAAGGGAGTTGAAATTCCTGTTTCTGCTGATAGTACACAAATGGTTGAAGGAGTTGACTTCATGAATGATCCATCAAGACCTACAGGTATGAGACCTATAATTCCTCCTCACACAACTTACATTCCCAGGCCAAGACAACAAGTTGAACCAGCTGAGAAGGCAAAGGGAAAGAAGATAGCTGTGGAGGAAAGTAAGGAACATAAAGAGAAGAAGAGGAAGGAGAGAATAAAGAAAATGGATGAGCTAACTGCCCTTCAACTGGCTTCTGAAGAGTTGGATGTGGGTATTGACCCTGAGACAATTAAAGCAATTCATACCAAACTTCAAAAAGCAGAGTTGGAGAAAATTCAGAAGATTGAAGCAGAACATTTATTCTTGTTAGCTAAGCAAGAAAAGGAGTTAGCTCATATCAAAAGAGATGAAAAATTGAGAAGAAAAGGAAAGCTGCTAAGAAACAAACCGCACAAGAGAAGCTCGCTTGAGACAAGCAGAAGTTCATGGCATATTTAAAAGCAAAGGGCTACAATGGAAAATCTCTAGGCCCAATGAATATAGGAAATCTGCTTTCTCTAGTAGAAAAGGAAAAGAAGAAAGACAGTCTTAAGAAAATCCAACTGACAAAACAACAAGATCAACAACAATTTGAGTTGGAAAGATCTATGAAGAGAGCTCAAGAGACTGGAAGAGCAATGTTTTATGCCCAAGGGAATGAAATTCATAACCCTTTTGCTCCAGTCAAGCCAAGTCCACATGAGCAGTTGAAAAGGAAGAAGTCACACTCTACCAGATTACCAATAAAAACACAAAGACAAAGTGACATTCCTACTGTTTCAACTACTGCTGTTCAAGGAAGTCCAAGTGTACCAAATGTGCCTATCAAGAAAGAGCCAGTCAATGTTCAAATTGAAGAGAAGGAAGGAGATATTGAAATCTCAGAAGATGATTTCTCAGCTCTTATTGTACATGAAGAAGGACTAAGAATTGAACCTTTGGCTGTTGAGATGCCTGAAATAATAGACTGGGAGTATGTTGGAGGACCAAATAAAACTTCTTACATGGTCACTAGATTAGACAAGTCAAAGACTGTTCTACCTGCTTTCTACAGAATGATCAGGGATTTCTCTAGAGATGACATTCAACGCCTATATGACATTGGAATGATAAAGTATTCAAGGTTCAGAGGTGAGTGCTCTGGAACAGATATGGCGATGGATTGGCTCAATGGGATGTTTAATCTTGAAGCAGAAATGGTGAATCCAGCATTCAAGAAAGGAGGAGTCAACAACCTAGTAATCAAATGGTACTTATATGAAAGAAGTAGAACCTTTTCAATAGTTAGAAGACATGGAGCTATGGAATTCTATCTAGTTGACATAAGGTATGACTTGGGGTTGAGAACACTTAAGGAGCTAATCAAAGTGAGACTACATGGTCTAATTGCTTCCATAATGGCTCATGAACTTGTGTGGAGAATAATGGGGAAAGTGAATGAAGAGTTAGCCAAAGAAGCCGAAGAGAAGGAGGCAAGATTAAGAGAAAAGTGATAGTATCTTGTAATGTAAAGTAGTTAAAAGTTGTATAAAAACTGGTACTTTCAATAGTAATAAAAGTTCAAGTTAGGGGGATATTTTTGGGATTGAAACTTAGTTAAATTAGTTTTAATTTCATTAATGCTTCTTGTTACTACTGCTGTTGAAGTACTGCTTCATTACTACGGACTGAAGTTATTAATACGGAATGAAGACAGTTACTACTGAAGACAGTTACTACTGAAGAACATTGTTACTACTGCAAGATCATTACTACTGCATATTCTCATTACTGCTGCAACTGATTGTTTCTACTGCATCAAGAGTGATCCGCAAGTTTAGCTTTACAATTAGAATTAGATTGTAATTCCTTTATTAGATGTTTCCTATTTGTAGATAGGTTAGCCTCAAGGTTTATTTATAGATCCTTGTAATTGATAGAAAAAACGTTGTATTGATTCATAATTTCTAATACAATTGAGGCTTATAATTCGACATACATTATTGTTCATAACTATTTCCATTATTCAATTTTTGTTTGTTCGACAAACTTGTAATATCAAGGTGTTCATCCGCTGCTGAACTTCCTTGATAGATCAAGATCTTTCTTAGACGAACTTTGGATATCCAACCTATACGATCCTGACAAATATGTCCAATATAATATCTTTGTACCAAATTAAATACTGAACTCAAGCGGTTCCGACTAGTCTTCTCTACAAATATGTCCAATTAAGTTTAAAATTATTAGAAATGATAGTTAATTTGGTACAAAAAAAATATATGGTACGTGCTTTTAGAAAATAACTAACTAGAAATGAGAGTTAATTATCTGAACTAACTAATGGATGAACCGTGTGAACTCAAGCGGTTCCGACTAGTCTTCTTGTTTGTATTTTTGTCCTTAAAAAAAAAAAATTAGAAATGAGAGTTAATTATCTTAACTAACTAATGCAAAAAATTTGAGAATTAAATAATTTATTTACTAAGTGAAACACTACCTGTCCATTAATACTCGGTAGTAACAACAAATCCAGTCCAACATTGAATTGTGTACAAAATAATTACTATTATCAAACGGTACTCCCCTGTAAACTTAATCTTTTAAATTGACGTTTTATTTGTTATAGTTTAAAAGTTTGGGGTCCTAATTCATTCGTTTACTATATAAACGACTCGGTTTCTCAGATATATGCAAGTCTATCTAACAACGTATTGTTGAACAAAATAATCACAAATTTCACACGGTTCATCCATTTTCGATAAAACTTTTCAGGGAACAAGTTTTCAATCTTATTAAATTCTAGAAAAAAGTAGGCCTTAATATGTATTCGTTTACTATGAAAGCGACGAGTTTTTAACACGACTACTCAAGTGGGGTAAGTGGTAACAATGTGTTGTACAAAAACACATTATTTCAAACGAACGGTTATTTACTATAAAACTATCCAAATCTTTTTTTTATATCTCATTAAAATGAGCTCAAAATGTATTAGGTTACCGGTTAATTTTTCGCGTATACGAGGATAATAATATTGAATTTTTGTATATCATTAATAATGTAAGACAACATAAGTCGTGATGCCAAATATTTGTCTTTTCATTTGTATGTACGTGTTTTTCAAGTTCACTTTTAAATTCGAATAAGTAGAGAACTCTATCGAATATAATCAAATTATAACAAATAGAAAATAACATGAGTTGAGAAAAATATTTGTCGTTTTGTTTTTATATACGTGTTTTTTAAGGTTCATTTTTATATTCGTTTACGTAGAAAACTCTATCAAATATAATACAATTATAGCAAATAGAAAATAACTAATTTGTGATGTCAAATATTTTGTTGTTTCTTTTATATGTACGTGCTTTTCAGGTACACTTTTAAATTCATAAATAGAAAATAAAGAGAACGTTATCTATAAAAAAAATCATTAACCATGTAAGACAACATGAAATATATTGTCAAATATTATGATTTTTCTTTTATATGCATGTTTCTTTAATTAAAATATGTATAAAATGTGTGTTATTAAATATAATGTAATTTGCTTTATATCCATGTGGTTGACTTCAACTTCAGCTACAAATTCTTATTGATGTAGGTTAACAAATAATACATTTTTTTGTGTGTAAACTATGACTTATAAAAAAAGTTATTTGTTATTGTATATGTAAAGATATAAAAAAGTTTAGAACGTAGAGTAGAAATTGAATATAACGGTCTTTTGGTAATAAGTTTGAAATTTATATGTCTTTATTTTGTTCTTCATAATTATATGTTTTTACTTAAAGATCGGTTTCTTTTTTATTTTAACTTTTAAAAAATCTAGTCTCATATTAAAAAGTATAAAAAACCGATTTTAATGAATAATGTTTGTGAAAAAAAGTTTAATATATAGAATATATTTTAGATTTACAGTAATGTTGTCAAACAAAATTTATTTGAATTGGATTAATATATTAAAGTAAAGGGTCAAAATTGAATTACAAAAGGGCTAAAATGAAAATAGCTAATAATGATGTCATATGACTTCATCATTTTAATCTAAAGGTCTAAAATTAATCTTAAAACACATATAATGGTCTAGACTACTCCATGTGACTTTTAATACATCATTTTAGTATATATTATAGATTATAAAAACGACTCATTTTTTCACAACCACTCAGGTGTGGTAACAATCTCTCCAACAAGACATTGTTCCAAACCAATAACCACAATGATTAAAAGGGTCACCCATTTACTATGAATCAGTTTAAACTTTGTAGAAAAGAAGTTTTTTATATTATCAAATTCAATAGAAGAATTTTGGCTTAGAATATTTTCGTTTACTATTAAAAGGACTCCTTTCGCACAACTACTCAAGTCTGGAAGTAATATATCTGTTGGAGCATAACCGTTATTGATTGTAACTTGTACTTCAAGTTAGACGTGTCGTATAGTTAGAAATGTATTTAGATCGAGCTGTAAAACGGTTGTTGCGTTTATGAAAGAGTTACCCTACAAACAGTTACGCTAGCTTAATTGTTCAGTTACGCAGCGTAACCCCTTCCCAAGAGTTTCGCTGCGAAACTCATAACCGAATTAAGACTTTCCCAGCGTAACTAATAAGGTATTTACGGTTGCCTATAAATACCTCACATTGGGATCATAAATGTAGTTGTCACGAATCCCGAGAGAGAAAGAGTTACGTTGCTAGTTGGTTATTCAACAAAACTGTTTGTTTGAAGGTCTCAAGTGTTGTAATCGATTGTATTGGTATTATTCGAAGTGTTGTAAAACATTACGTGAGCTTTATAATATCGATATTTTGGTTATATTCGTGTTTCTTCACCATACATAAGCATATTAGTGATTAGCTATTAATATGACTTAGGATTCAAATAAAGGTCCGACATACGGGTTCCAACAAGTGATATCAGAGCCTCTATAATCTTTATAAAGGTTTTTGGATCCATTAGTGAAGTATTAGAATATTTGGTGTGTTTGGGTATTTGGTTTTTGAAGACTTTTTTCTAGATATACTCCTATTCGGTGATATTTTCGTGAAATTGATTGTTGATTCATGTTTAGTATCATAGGTATATAGATTCTGGAAAGTTTGGTGTCGTAATTCCGCTCGATTCTTAGTTTTTAATTTAAATGGGTTATTTGGTTTTTGAAGACTTTATTTTCTAGATCTATTCATTTCCGACATTGTTTTGGTGAATTTTTTTTGTTGGGATATGTTTAGTATCATAGGTTGATAAATTATGGAAAGTTTGGTGATCTAATTTGCTCCGTAGCTACGGTTTCAAGCTTCAAAGATTCAAAATTCTGTTCAGCCAACGAAACTCTTTAGTTTCGCTAAGTAACTCTTTTTCTGAAAGAGTTTCGCTAAGTAACTCTTTTCTGAAAGATATTCGATACATAACTCTTTTTATGAAAGAGTTTCGCTACGTAACTCTGTTCGAGCAACGATTGTCAAACACGAAGATTAGGTGATGTCAACTTTAGATCTCCTGTGATGATCACAGTGAAAACCCAACAAGCTCTTGACGAACCTAGGGTGATCAAGGCTGAGGATGAAAGCGAGAGTGTATGAACTCTGAGTTTAAGCTTTAGTGAGTGTGCGTTGAGATAAGATGGTCTCGACAATGATTTAGACCATGTATTTATATGGCTAGTCTCAAGTATATGGAACGTTGGTCCATTAATGATGACCATGAATACTTGAGCTGCCTTAATCATCAATCGCCAGTATATGTAGCGCCTTACTATTATGACGACAATAAAGCAGTCATGAAGCACCATTATGACGGGTCGTCAGCCAATAAGACAGGCGCTTCAAATGACAGGCGTTGACAACTTGACAGGCGTTGATACCTTGACAGACGTTGACAATTTGACAGGCAGTTTATGACAGCGCTTCAAATGACAGGCGTTGTCAACTTGACAGGCAGTTTATGACAGCCTGACTATTTTTGGTGACAACCTGACAGCCTGACTAGTTTTTATCAACGTTGTTAGTCATTGGGCTTGGTTGTAGTAGCGGGCTTTAAACAACAAAACCCATCATTACATTTAGGTTTTATGGATTACCTATATATACATAGGTAATCCTTACTAACCTCATCATGCCCCCGAGTTAGGATTTTCCAAAACACCGGTTTGCAAGTCGTAACTATCATTACTCGTGAGTCTTTTTTTGTTGTTGTATGTTCATGTCAGAGCACCAAGCCTTGAACGGATTTTCTGCGAACTGCCTACCATTATCGCTTACCATGACATGTGGTACCCCAAACCTACAAACTATGTGTTCCCAGACAAAATTGATAACCCGCTTCCCTGTGATAGTTGCCAAGGTCTTTGCCTCTATCCACTTCGTAAAGTAATCAACAACAGCAATGAGAAACTTGACATTGCCAACCCCGGGTGGAAATGGCCCAACAATGTCAATACCCCATTTGTAAAATGGCCATGCAGTGGTAACAGGGATAACATCTTGTTTTGGCAATTTGGCGACAAAAGCATTTTATTGACAGGCTATGCACTTTTCGATTTCCTCCCTTGTATCTTGATGCATCGTTTGGCCAAAAGTACCCCAATCTCATGATTTTACTAGTGACAGAGCGTGGACTAGCATGGAGGGAGCATGCGCCGCTATGTACAACTTCAATAATATTTTTAGCCTGAGTTGGGCCAACACAACGTAGGTGTGGTCCCAAGTAAGATTTGCGAAACAGGCAGTTGTCCACCAACGTGTACATTGGTGACTTCATACCAATTTTTCTTGCTAGCTGTGGATCGGCTGGTAGTACATCATGTTTGAGGAAATTTAAAATCGGAATCATCCAACATTCTTCCTCTGTGACGGTGGTAACCTCCTTTGGTCGCGCAATGGAATTTTCTTTCAAGATTTCCACCAGTGGTTCTTTTTTAAGATGGGCAAAGGCGGACGAAGCCAACTTACTTAGTGCATCAGCTAACTTGTTGCGATTTCTGGGCACTTGCTCAATGGTAAATTTCGTAAATTCTGAGATTACCTTTTTAGCTTCTTCTAAGTATAGCTGCATGGAGGTTTTGTTTGCAACGAATGCTCCACTGACTTGGTTGGCAACGAGCTGTGAATCTACAAATACATATATGCTTTTCACCCCCATTTTCCTGGCGATTTTCAAGCCTGCTAACAAAGCTTCATACTCTGCTTCATTATTAGTTGTGGGAAACTCGAACTTAAGGGCATAGGTATACTCATTTTTATTGGGGTCTGTAAGAATTAAACCAGCTCCAAAACCCTCCAAATTAGAGGCACCGTCAGTGAAAAGTTTTCATGGTGTATCTTCCTCCTCCTGCACTTGCCTTTCCTTTTCTTCTCCATCTATCTCCGCGAGGAAATCGGCCAAGATCTGACCTTTCATAGAAGTTCTTGGATGGAATGAGATTTCATGCTCCCCCCAATTCGACTGCCCACTTAGCTAAACGTCCTGACACCTCCGACTTTCCCAGTACTTGCTTAATTGGTTTGTCTGTTAAGACATGAATAGGGTGAGCCTGAAAGTAACGCCTCAAACGCCTAGTTGCATGTACCAAAGCAAGGGCTAGTTTTTCCAAGCACGGGTAATTTATTTCTGGACCTTTCAACAGCCGACTGATAAAATAAACTGGCATTTGGATGGACCCACGCTGCGCCATCATAACCGCGCTAACACATTCCATAGAAGCAGCCACGTATACCACCAATGTTTCTCCTGGTACAGGAGCTGTGAGCGTAGGAAGGGTGGACATAAACTTCTTTAGCTCTTGAAATGCTGATTCAGCCTCAGGTGTCCATGCAAAATCTTGTTTCTTTATGCAGCCTTCAAGGTGTGGAAAAATGGTAGAGATCGATCAGCTGCTTTTGAGAGGAATCGGCTGAGCGCTGCTAGCTTACCATTCAAATTTTGCACCTTCTTTTTGGTAGATGGGGAGACCTTATCTAAAACAACCTGTATTTTCTTGGGATTAGCTTTAATGCCTCTTGGCGTGACGATGTGCCCTAAGAACTTGCCTTCTTCCATGCCAAAGCTGCACTTGGAGGGGTTAAGCTTCATGTTGATCCTCCGCAGTACCTCAAAAGTTTCTTTTATATCTGCCAACATGATATCCTCTGCTTTGCTTTTGATGAAAATGTCGTCGACATAAACTTCCACATTTCGTCCAATCTGATCCTTGAACGCCTTATCAATCATGCGCTGGTAAGTTGCACCTGCATTTTTTAGACCAAATGGCATTTTTTATAAACAGTAGATGCCCTGGTCTGTATGGAAAGCTGTCTTATCTTCGTCACTGCGCTTCATGTGGATCTGGTGATAACCTTTGTAAGCGTCTAAGAAACACTTTAGCCGAAAGCCATCCAAGGACTCTACCTTCTAGTCAATCTCTGGCAGTGGGTAGTTATCCTTCGGACATTATTTATTGATATCTTTGAAGTCGACACATAACCGCCACGAACCATCACTTTTCTTGACCATGACCGGGTTAGCAATCCAGGTCTGGTACTTTACCTCCCTGACGATTCCACTTTCCACCATTTTGTTGACTTGTTCACATGCTGCTTTGCTGCGACCAATGGCAAGCCCGCGCTTTTTCTGCTTGATTGGGACAATGTTGGGATTGGCATTTAGAGCGTGCTCGGCAAAGCTCCTAGGGACACCTGTCATATCAGACGTCTGCCATGCGAAAACATCGAGGCTTGATTTTAACAAACTAATGAGTTTGTGTTTTATCTGTGAAGGTAATTGTGAGCCAATAATGACAGGTTGATCAGGAAAATTGGCATTGATTATTACCTTGGTCTTTGGACCTTCTATTACCTTCGCCTGTGGCTGAGTAGCCCGATCGGTGCTTTGCTTTGGCTTTTCGACTTGCTTGCATTCCGGTGGCCATGACATCTGCCCCCTGATAGTAGCAACTCCCGATGGAGTAGGAAACTTCACCATGCCGTGAATAGTGGAAGGTATTGCCTTTAACTTCTCTAGCGATGGTCTAGCAAGAAGAACGTTGTATTCTGATGGGGCGTTGACAATGGCAAAATCTACCATTTCGACCCTTTATTGTGGGTATTCCCCCATCATCATCGGTAAAGTTATTTCTCCCACATGCCAGTGTGTTTCTCTAGAAAAACCGACCAACGGTGCCTGTGCTGGTCTTTTTGTGTCCATGACTGTTTGGGGTAACTTCCCGAAACAATGCTTAAACACTATGTCAGTAGAGCAGCCTGTATCAATATAAGATTTGTTAATCTCATTATTGGACAATCGGATCTTAATGACAACAGGATTATTGGAAGTAGCCGCTACAGGGGGAAATGAAATAGGAACCATCATCCAGCTTTGAAGGACAGATGCTTTTCTCTTAGACGATGTCTCGCCTCGAACCATGAATACTTGGCCATCAGGCGGTCCAGGATGATCGCCATTGTCTCCCTTCTTCTGCCAACTATAAGCGTTTTTGGCCAGATTTTTTGTTGCTTAATTTCTTGCCCCTGGTACGAGATGTTCTAATTTACCCTCCTCTAAGGCGCGCTTGATTTCAGCCTTTAGTTCTCTACATGCATTAGTATCATGACCATAATCTTCATGGAAATCACAGCGTTTGCTCATATTTTTCTTTCCGGACTTGTGTAACATCTGAGGAGGTGCTTTGAAAGTTGTCCCCACCTGTTCTGTCTTCAATATCTCGCTTGGACTTTTACTTAGATTGGGACCTGTACCACGATCATAGGGAGTAGGCCTCCTGCTACCTCTGTCATCTCGCCTGAAATCTCTACGGTGGTCTCGCCTGCTATCCTGCCTGTTGTCATGGCGATTGTCAGGTCTAGCGCTTGACGAACTCCCCCACTTGTCTTTCCTGTTAAGAACTCCCCTTGTGAGAGTAACAGTTTCCCTGGATCTGAGGAAATCGTATGCTCGGTCAGTGGCTTCCTTGAAAGTCACCGGAGTTCGCTTGATCAGTTTCTCTTGCAGTTGTCCACGGAGCAAGGAGAGGGTAAAACCCGGAATTTGTTGACTTACAGGTAATGCAACAATTTTTTGGCACTCCTGCGTGTAACGCTGAATGAAGTCAACCCCTCACCTTCCCTTTGTCGTATCAGATGCGCCTCTATATGAGTTCTCTGCTGCTTCTTTTGCTGTACAAAATGAGTCACAAATTTAGCCTTTAGATCTGCAAAGTCTTGAATACTCCTGTCCGGTAAGTCAGCAAACCAATCACGGGCGAAACCCTGCAATGTGCCAGGGAACATGTGACAAGCGACTGGGTCTAGCCATTTCTCTGTCATAATGGCCTATTCAAAAAGAGCAAGGTGGTCATCGGAATCTCTCGTACCGTCGTAAGTACCAACGATGGACGGAACTTTTTGCTTCTCCCTACAGGAAGTCATACTAACTAGCAAGCTGTCTGCCCCTTAGGGCGCATAAGTCGGAGTGGGAATCTGGCCACCCAGTCACAGAAGTTTGAACTAACCATTGACAAAGGCATAGTGGCTGCTCGGGGTGGTGTGGCTGCTGCCACTAGTGTTTGCAATACTCGCAACATGTCATTGGATATGTCCCGTGGTATGGTTGTCTTAATTGCTCCAATAATTGCGACAACGGATCTACTGGTTGAACAGGCGTCAGCTGCGGGGCTGGGAGCAACGCCGCCACCAACTGAGACAACAGGTCCGATGAAGTAGGTAGTGGAGGAGGCGGTGGTGGCTGAGTACTCTGAGCCAACCTTCTAAGAAACTCCACAATTGGATCTTCCCGAACTCCTTGAGTAGCGGTCTGAGGAACATTTGAAACAGGTTGTCTGACTTGATCCGTGCCATCCTCCTGAGAGCTTGTCCCATGGGACAAAAGAGGCTGAAATGGAGGGATGGCTGTCACCGGCGATGGTGAAGTAAACATACTTGTTCCCGCCAGCCTTGTGGAAAAAAGGGGACTGGTTAAAGAGTGATACCCTCGTGTAGACCTTAGATCAGACACCGTCCACTCAGAGTCGACGTATGATTCCAGCATTGTGGTACGAACAGGTGATGGAGGAAAAGCAGGGGGTGAAGTCATCATCGTTTCCGGTGCAGTGGTAGTCACGGTAGTGGTTATTTCTGGCGTTGAAGAAGTGATCTGCAATGGATGTGTTGCCTCCATGGAAATGGATGATTACGAAGAATTTTTTTTTTTTTTGGGAAAAGTGAAACGGCGTTTTAAAAACGAGTCCCACGGATGGAGCCAATGTTCGAGTAACGATTGTCAAACACGAAGATTAGGTGATGTCAACCTTAGATCATCTGTGATGATCACAGTGCAAACCCAACAATCTCTTGACGAACCTAGGGTGATCAAGGTTGAGGATGAAAGCGAGAGTGTATGAACTCTGCGTTTAAGCTTTAGTGAGTGTGTGTTGAGATAAGATGGTCTCGACAATGATTTAGACCATGTATTTATATGGCTAGTCTCAAGTATACGGAACGTTGGTCCATTAATGATGATCATGAATAATTGAGCTGCCTTAATCATCAATCACCAGTATATGTAGCGCCTTACTATTATGACGACAATAAAGCAGTCATGAAGCACCATTATGACGGGACGTCAGCCAATAAGACAGGCGCTTCAAATGACTGGCGTTGACAACTTGACAGGTGTTGACAACTTGACAGGCGTTGACAACTTGACAGGCGTTGATAACTTGACAGGCGTTGACAATTTGACAGGCAGTTTATGATAGCGCTTCAAATGATAGACGTTGTCAACTTGACAGGCAATTTATGACAGCCTGACTATTTTTGGTGACAACCTGACAGCCTGCCTAGTTTTTATCAACGTTGTTAGTCGTTGGGCTTGGTTGTAGTAGCGGACTTTAAACAACAAAACCCATCATTATATTTAGGTTTTAGGGATTACCTATATATACATAGGTAATCCTTACTAAGCTCATCAAACTCTTTTATGAAAGAGTTTCGTTACGTAACCCTTTAACTGAAGAACTCGAAGTAACTATTTTCTGAAATAGTTATTATAAGTAACTATTTTTGTGAAACACTTCCTCTAAGTAACTCTTTTTTGGAAAGAGTTTCTCTAAGGTTCACTTCTAAAAACGTTACCCGACGACACAAATTTTAGTTTTTGATTTTCGAATAACGGTTAAAGCTATGCACAATATTTAAATAAGCTTGGAGTGACAGAAAATTATGAAGTTTATCTTTTCGGAAGCGATTTTAGAAAGCGAATTTATTGTTTGGTTATTTTGGAAGTTCAAGTGCGAAGACTTTAAAAGATTGTGCAGATGACTACAAAGGTTAATTCTAATTCTCAAACTTTTAACTCTGATGAATATGAGAAAAATATTAAGTCATTGTCAGATTGCAACAAAAGTCTTTTAAGAGATGTTGAAAATCTAAAAATTGATAAACACTGTTTGAAAGAAGGTATGCATAAAGATTATCAATTTTATTATGCAAAAACTTGAAGAAAATACAACTGAAATTCATGATTTGACAATAATGAATAAAAATCCTCTTTATATGATAAACAGTTATACCAAAGCGTTTGAAGAGGAAAAGAAAAAGGGTTTTAATGCTGAAAATGAAACTGAAATTTTAAAAACATCAATGACTTGTAAGCCAATTTATGTTAACGATAACAATGTAAAGACTTGTGCTTTTGAAAATGATGATTGGAAATCAAAACTTTTGGAAATTGAGAATGTTTTAAAAAACAAAACAAAACTCTTTGATGAAGAAAACTTGTGTTTGTGACTGAAATTTTCGATTTAAACAAAAAATTGGCACAACACAATAAGATTTTTGAAAATGAAAAATTCGTTTTTTCCAAGAAGATTGACAAGTACATAACTTGTTTTCTTAAACTTGAAAAAAGAAATGCTTTCTTAGAATCTAAATGTGAAATAAAAGTTTATGTCATTTCTTCATCATGAAAAGAGTTTAGTGCTTTGAGAGAATCTTATAACCGTTTGAAAGAATAGTTTGATTCCCTTAAACGCTAAAAAAACATTTCTAAAGTTCATAAAAGTTCGAAACCAAAATCAAATGTTAAAGAAAATATTTACACGGGTAAATCTTCAAAACCTTAATTGAAAAAGGTTTCTCAATTTACTAATTATTCTCTAAACAAGAATAAGAAGCATTCCAAGAAATCTAATTCAAATGGAACTTTTGTCGGTCCAAAATGTTTTCAAACAACAAAGGTTAATTAGTTTTCGTCAATGAAATATCTTGATTTAACTTTATGTTTAAACTTTGATGAAACATGGGATGTTTTGTTTAAACACGTATCTAATCGAGCGTTTACAAAATAAAATGCTTCATCTTTTGAGCTTAATTCAAAATCAAAATCATTCACTTATTAAATACCCGAGTTATTGAATCTTGCACCAAAACAAGAGCTAAAAATTGTGCAAAAAGTGAATTCTTTCAAAAAACGTTCACTAAATCATTCAAAAAGGATCCCGATTTCTCCACAAAAACCAAATGGGATCCGAATTTCTCCACAAAAATCAAAATGGATTCCAAAATCTCCACAAAAATCGGAAACATCGACATCGACGTCGTCAGCTTCAAAAAAATGTTTCCCGGTTAAATAGAAATCATTTTCCTTACATTTAATTGACTTAGTCGAGTTTTTTTTTTTCTTTCAAAAACTTGATGTGTAAAATCTAGTTTAATTTCAAAAACTCGAATTACGCTAATACTGGACTACACACTCTTAGGCAGTGGACCTAATCACGTATAATATTAAAAGGTAAGTCGGATTCGTTCGCATGGACTTAATTTAGTTTAAATTAAGAATTACTAATACTAAATATTTGGGTGTTTTATGACCAAGTTGTCACGTTGCTTAACTAATTAAGAAAGTAATTATCACGATTAGAAATGTTGTTCGAAATTTTGTTTGATTGTTTATCTATTTAAGAAGAGCATTCGTTTGGGTAGTTCACTAATAGTTTGATTTAACTTAAACAGTTGAATGTTAATTTACTCTCAAATTATAACTAACTTCCTCTCAAATATCTAGTTAACTTTAATTACCTAAAACATTATTGTTCCTCTCGAATACAGTAATTTCCCTAATCAAGTCGATGTTAATGATTTAATCTTATAAAGCTTCATCTTGAATAGCTTAACTAGTTTTCTAATCCAATCTCTTTTAATTGTTAACTAGCGATATCGTTTTAACCTAATTATTCAAGTTTCTATTACTAATTCCTCTCGAATATTAGCAATTTTAAATCAATTATAGACCGATTTATTATTCATTCAATGTTTTAACCTAACTCTAGATTCCTCTCGAATACCTACAATATCAATTAATCATAAGAATATAAGAAACTTTAACAATATTAAGATTGCAACAAGAACGGTCTTTGATTAAACATTAAACATCTTAAAACAATCAGTAAAACAAATAGTTAATCATTCTAATAGATCCTTAATCCAAACGAATGTATGTTATTTAGCTACTCATAACGAATAAGAAAACGACATAAAAGAATTAAAAGCCATAGTACCGAATTGAAAAGGGTAAGTAAAAGAATGTTAGAATCGATTAATATGAAAACGAATCTTCAAATTTTCCTTCCTTGCTCTTCTTGCTGCTCAAAACTTGTCTATGGTACCTTAGAACTCGACTCCGAAAACTGATATCTCGAATGATTTCTGCTCCTGCTTCACGAAAAAAAATGTAGTCCGAAGACCGGTTTAATTATTTGCCCTCAAAAATCCTTCGAAATCACAATTTTTTTTTACTACCCCAAAATTCGTGAGGTGTTTGGTTATGCTTTTTAAATAATGACTTGGTAATTAATTGGAAACATGGTTTTTGCTTGAGGGCAAGCAAAATTGTCAATTTGGGGGGATTTGATATCTCATATATACATCTACTTTTATATGCGATATTTGGTCGGTTTTGTATTAAAATCATGATGGATAAGATAGGTTTTTACATTTAATCGGGTGAAAGTGTTTTGTTCAAGTGACAATTTTTATTATGATTGGAAAGTGGAATTTGGCGAAGCAAACGCAAGAAAATGGTCAAAAGTACGAGAATTGGTGATCTGGTCAGTCAATACGACGCGTTAAGGTGTAATGCGACGCAATCAACGTGGTCTACTGGCAAGAATGTTCGAGAATTCATGGAATGCGACACAGTGAGTAGCAGATGTGGCGCAATGGGATTTGAGTTTGTATACAATTTGGAAACTATGTGGACTACGACGCAACGTGACGTTTTTGGATTCAAGATTTTTGCCTATAAATAGAAACGTAAATCACCACAATCAATTTGAAGATTCGTTTTCATATTTTACATTCTCACATATTTTTCACTTTATTCTTTCGATTCGGTACTATGGCTTTTAATTCTTTTATGTCTTTTTCTTATTTAGTTATGAGTAGCTAAACACGTAACATTCGTTTGGCTTAGGGATCTATTAGAATGTTTTAGCTTTTGTTTAATTGAATGTTTAGATGTTTTAATGTTTAATCGAAGACCCATTCTTGTTTTCATCTTAATATTGTTAAAGTTTCTTACATTCACTTGATTAATTGATATTCTAGGTATTCGACATGAATCTAGAATTAGGTTAAAACATTGATTGAAGTAATCAAACGGTCTATAATTGATTTAGAATTGCTATATTCGAGAGTAATTATTAATAGAAACTTAAATAATTAAATTAAAACGAGATCGTTAGTTGATAATTACAAGAGATTGGATTAGAAAACTAGTTAAGCTATTCGAGAGGAAGCTCTATAAGATTAAATCATTAACATCGACTTGGTTCTTAAAGCTTAGTTATTTAGGACAACTATTGTATTCGAGAGAAACGGTACTGTTTTAGGTAATTAAAGTTAACTAGGTATTCGAGAGGAACTTGGTTATAATTTAGAAGTTAAACAATATCCAATTGCTTAAGTTAATTCAAACTAATAGTTAACTACCCAAACGAATGCTATCCTTAAATTGATAAACAAACAAACAAAGGTTTACGTTATAATTACTTTTCTTAATTAGTTAAGCAACGTGACAACTCGGTCACAAAATACCCAAATCTTTAGTATTAGGAATTCTTAATTTAAACTAAACTAAGTCCATGCGAACGAATCTGACTTACCTGAACTATATTATACGTGATTAGGTTCATTGCCTAAGAGTGTGTAGTCGAGTTAAAAGTATTTCGACTTTTAAAAATTAAACTAGATTTTACACATCACGTATGCCCATTTTGCTAATCATAAAGGACCCAAGCGGAAATGGGTATTGAAAGTTATGTAGTTTATTTTGCAGGAATAGGACTTTGTAACAAATCAGTTATGGACTCGTACTTAATTGATGGCATTTGCATGACATATCTAAAATTTCTCCCAAAGACACTTTTTGTGAGTTTAAAGAAATCCTTCTCAAGTTAGTTTAAAAAAATCTTTCTCAACTAAGAAGATTAGTCTTCTTACCCAAAGAGGTAGGTTTAAAGATTTGTTTAGACTTTGCAACACATAACAGTTATGGACTCGAACCAAACCTGTTTTGCTTAAATGCAAAACTCTTTTAAAAAAGAGGTTAAAGTTTTCTAACTCAATGAGTTTAACGTCAAATTTCTCCAATGAGTATAAAGAGTCCAAAAAGATAAAATATAAATTTTTGATCGTGACTTCGATATCCTTTTAAGTTTTTAGTATTAGTTTAGTTTAGTCAGAAAATCCAAAAACAACAAAAAAAATCAGAAACACATAAAAAGGGGGCTAGAAAGTTTTATGAAAGTTAAAGGGCTTCAGGTCAATTGGAATTTGTCACCAATATATATATATATATATATATATATATATATATATATATATATATATATATATATATATATATATATATATATTCAGTTTCAAACAAGAATAAAAAAAAGATTTAGAACTAAAAAAACCAATTTTGATTGATTAATTTTTAAAAATTCAATAAATAATTTCTTCTAATTCAAAATAATAAATGAGTAAATTCCTTTTATCTTTTCTTATTTGCTATTTTCTCTCAACTTTGTCTCTCCTCATAACTCCATTTCTTTATTTTATTTTTGTTGGACGCTCTATGATTATTCCTTGGAAAAATTGTTTGTGTATGTCTTTAACTTGACACGATATTCTTTTGTGTACACCGTATTCTCAAAAGTTCTATTGAGTACCATATATTGACTAATTTTGTTTATCGAGTACGCGTTTAACATTTGAAACCGGTTACCGGTTACACTTTAAATTTGACCGTTTGACTTTGACACGTTGGACGCCATGTCAGCTGTTTCGAAATTTGACCATTTGACTTTGACACGTTGGACGCCATGTCAAGGATAACGATTAGTGTTAGTTTTGTACTTCCATTATCATAATCTAACAAAAAAAATTCCCAATCTTGTTAAATAATATCAAGGGTTCCCTAAATTCAATTTCCGATTTAAAATCACTATTTTTTTTCTTTCAGTTCATTGCAATTACATCATGAATCCCAATTTAGAAATCTTTATGCAGTATTATGATGTTAAATGATATGCTTGCCTGATGCAGTATTATAATGATTTTATATAGTTTATGATGTAATTGCAATGAATTTTATATAGTTTCTTTCAACTCCTTACCATCAGGCAAGCATATCTTTCTTCAATCCCTAGATCTTCAAAACCCAATTCGTGCCCTAACCCTAACCCATAAATTCACAATCCAAAATCTCAAAAAATCATTCCTTTCCCAAATTAATTCAATCAATCAAACCCCGGAATCATCCACTTTCTTCACAATTAACGACCATGTAAGCTAAACCATTCATCAGGTGTTGTTTGTCTAATCTTAGCATTTAATCTTGAAAGATAAATATCCCTTGTTCCGGTTACGGAGCGGAAAAAAAGATACGGCCTTAGATTCAACTTCTTTAGCTGACATTGAGCAACCGTCCACATCTTTATATGACCTGCAGAAACTGTCGCCTTCTTGGTTTACTCCTAAAAGGTATACCCTTTTTCGTGTTTATATTATTTTATATTACATCATCTTCTGGAGATTATTGAATCTATAATCGATTATGAAATCAACCTAAATTGAATAAATAAACGGTGTGGTTGATTATCAATAAATTCAATTTCTGAGTTAAATTTGTTTTGTGGTGGCGAAACGGTGGGTTCTTTGGTGGTTAAGATTAGTGGGAGTGAGAGTGGTGTTTCTACGTTGGTGGTACGGCGGTGATGGGTGGTTGTTCTTCGTGTGTGTGATTTGTGGGTGAGAGAGAGATATTAAGGAAGGGATGGGATGAACAAAAGAGAGAGAAGAAAGGAATCTGAAACAGAGAGAGAGAAAGTTGTATATGTATGTATGTATGGATATTAATGTATATATCTATGTATGTATTAGGAAATTTATTTGACTTTTAAGCTGTTGAAAGGTAATTGGATACACGTCATCAAATAGCAGGTTACGTGGCAGCTGAGGTGGACAAAAAGGTCATTAACCTATTACATGTAGACATTTTGTAGGTAAAAGGTCACCACATGTACCTGATAAACAAAACTAGCCAATATATGGTACTCAATAGAACTTTTGAGAATATAGAGTACATAAAAAAATATCTTGTCAAGTTGAAGACATACACAAGCTATTATCCCTTATTCATTTGGGATATGAGATCCTTATTATTCTTTTTAATGAGATATATTGTCCCACCCCGCTAAAGCGGAAACACGGAATGTGAAGAGCAAAGAATCATTTCACGAGTTATACCAAAAGTCAACGGTTCAAGTCATTTAAATTAAAATTTAAAAAGGTAACCATGTTCAAAAGATACAACCAAGATCCGTAAGTATAAAACGACAAATACATAATAAAGTATTTTAATAAAAATTCCCAAGTATCAAAGGTCTTTTCCCGTATTACTCTTCACATAACTAGCTTGACCCGCCTGAGCAATGCACTTCATAACTTACGCTTAGTTTCCTGAAACATGAGATAAAGTGTCAACTACGAAAACGTAGTGAGTGAGTTACAGTTTATAAGTTGATCAATGGTTTCAAATAAAAGTTCGACGAGTATATGTATAAGTACAAAGTTTTCCAAAAGGAGTAAGCGGATAAGCAATCGTTTAAAGGTAATTTATATACTGTCGTAAAAGTTCAAGTCAAGAGTTTAATGTTCGTAAAAGTCCGAGTCAAGTTCAAAGTCCATAAAGGTTCAAGATAAGCTCAGAGTTCATAAAAGTTCAAGGTAAGTATATAAAAGTAAAAAGGTTTCCCAAAAGGAGGTTAGCGGAGAAAAGTCGCTTAAAATTTATATACTTTTGAAGTTTCAAGTAACGGGCGAATCGGTGCCCTAAGTTCGTAAAGACTAAGTAGAGTCAAGTTTTAGTCAAAACGTAGTTGCGGAATAATCGCCAAAAGTTCGTAAATTTATGCGTAAAGGTAACTAATTAGATTTCTTGTATCAACCACTTGGCATCTATAACTTAAGTGTTCACACTAATCCGATTGTTCAACCGTGAGGCCCCCCCCTTCCCGCCTCTCCAACGGGAAGTTGTTCTAGTTCTTAGTAATATGTACTTAGACTGCCATCTAAGCAAGGAACGGTTCTTTCCTAAGTATCGATACCCATAATTACTATACGGCTATGTAGTTAATAGTGTGTAAGTCTAAGTTCAAAAAGTAGCTGGGCACTAAGTAGTTTTGTTTTAAAGAGAGAGAGAGGCGTTCGCCACTTAAGATCATGTTATAGTTCCATCAAGGGTTGGTCCGTATACAAGCATCAATGATTAGTTTAGGTCAAAAGAGAGGGAGCCAGTAAGTTCAAGTAGAGTAAAATGTTTTACGCATAAGAGTTCAAATAGTTCGTACAAAATAGTTCCAAAGTTCAATAAGTTCCAAGTCAAAATAGTTTATAAGTTCAAAAGTCAACATAGTTCATAAGCATTGTTCGCAAGTTTAAGTGCACACATTAGTTTCGTAAGAAAAAGTATCGTCCACAAAAGGTTTGATCTCATGTTTCCCCCAAAAAGAGTACTTAAAAAGTGAAAGTAAGGAGGGGTGTAACTCACGGGTTGCGAAGATAAGAACTTGGAGAAATGGTCGGAAATGAGAGCCGGGAATCACCGAACGCCTAAGGATACCAAGATTTGTTCAAGTGTTATTATTATATTAAGTTATTATACCTAATATATAATAAATGAAATTTGTGTTATATTATGTAATATAAGTAAATTTTTAGTCAAACTTTAAGTGTCAAGGTCCATTTTGTCCAATATAACCCGAAACGGTTAACGTTTTGTTTTAGTCAAAAAGTCAAAAGTTGATGTTTTTGTTATTATGTTGAATATGTTTTGTTTGCCCAAGTGTTTTATATTTTCTAATAAAATTTGGGCAGCGTTTCCGCGCCCAAATTCTATGTCCAAAAATATCATCCACTTTCCCGCTTACAAAACACATATATATACATAACGTTTTCAAACATGTTTATCTTAGTCAATTAAGTCCAATACAAGTCACCAATATGTTCATTTTTACAAAACTCAGTCCCAAATGTCAAGTCTCAAAAGTCAGAATGCGTAACCAAGTTTTAAACGGCCAAAACGACATTTTCGGGGAGGACAGCGGGCCGGTGCTAAGCACCTGGGCATAGGTGCTGCGCACCTGCCCTGCTGTTCTTCCCCTTTTTGAGTTTTTCTTGCGAAATCGTTTATGTAAGTGATAGATCTTGACATGCAATCGGTATAAACCTTATTAATCATCATTATATCAGTTTATAAGTAACTTTTAACCATAAATTTGAAGATCTAAGCATCATTAATTAAAAACCCGTTTTTGTATAAAAATGGTTATAAAAGTTCATCAAAACTTGTTTTTATAGCTTAGATCATACATGCAATGAGTTATAATAGTAATATAAGTGAATAGGGAGAGTTTCTACAGAATGAAAGTGTTTAGATGGTGGTTTAGAAGTGTTTTGATCTCCAAAAATGGTGAAAATGCTTTGAAACCGAATAACTTTGATTCCCTTGCTTCCTCTTGATGTAAAAACGTTTTTGGATGGTGATTTTAATGGATTTAGTGGCTGCAACTTTCTGGTTTTAATGGAGGTTCTAGAGAGAAGTTAGAGAGAAGGTGGAGAAATATGTGTGTGTGTTGGTGTTTTGTGTTTAAGAAAATGAAAATGAAAGAAATAAAAGAGAAGTGTAATAATACACTTTGGGACTGTTAAAATGGCAGTAATCAGTGGTATTAGTCGAGATTGATTGGTTGGTGATTTACAAAAACGAGATAAGGACTGAAAATGTAACATTTTTGAAATCTGGCGTTAGGTGCTGCGCACCAAAACAATAGGTGCTGCGCACCGGGTGGTTTTTCAGATTTTATCTGATTTTTGTTTTTACGTTATTGCTTCGTTGGACCTTTTCGTTAAATGAAAGTTCTTAATTATGATATGTTATGAACTTAGGAAAGTTCATTAGGTGTTTTCTTGGTATTAGGACTTATATAAATTGATTCCGGGTGTGATTCCGACACTGTCGCGTTTCCGGTTATTGATCAGTTAAAGGTAACGGTAGACAATAAGAGAGACATAGAGTATAAATTGCACCTAGAATTTGACGGTTGTCACATTCTCCCCGGGTTGAAAGAAATTTCGTCCCGAAATTTAGTTCGTACCACCATGGAGGAATGTTCTGGAACCGAAGTGGATATTTCTGACGGATTTGGTCCTCACGTTCCCATGTCAGATCGTGACCATGTCGAGAATCTCCACCGAAACTTGATGATAGATGAAAGACTTGCCTGGGTTGTTTGACCTCTCGATCAACAACCTTAAGCGGTTCATCAAAGAGTTTGAGTTTGGCATCGATTTTGACCTTGTCGAGGGGGGGTTGACGATGGTCTCATCAGATAGATGCTTTTCGAGAGTGAGACATGGGGATATATATATGAACGTTTGAAGGAATCTGGTGGAGCTGTAGGCGATGTGCAGTCGGACTACTACGTCCTAAGACTTAGTTTGGACTGGCGTACCTAGGGCTCAGTTTGCCGAGTCTCCAGAAGCAGGCTATCCCTTTCCCATGGCGATACCTTGGGAGGTACTCTATTGCCATCTTGGGACTCGGGGGGTTTTCTTCTGGTTGGTTACTTAGCTTTTCTGCCGGGTACAGGATGCTTTCAGTCTTCCACGGATGAAGGGAGGCGTCGGACCTTGCAAGTCGTCAATCGTTAGCTTCTAGCCAACGGAGCGGTGACAAATAGGTATTGAAGGGCTCGCTCTTGGTGCTGGCATGAAAGTCGTTGTCATAGGTGAACTCAGGGGAGGTGAGTATCTCGACTTCCTATGAAGGCAACTACACGCGCTCTCAGCATTTCATCAAGCGTTTGGATCGTCCTTTAGCTCTGACCATCGGTCGGAGGGTGGTATGCGGTGATGAGGTCTAGTTGCGTCCCTAGCAATTCTCTGGAGGGCATTCCAAAGGGGACGGGGCGTAGATCGACTATCCTTATCGGCGGTGATGAGGAGAGGGGTTTTGATATTTCGCCTTGACCTTGGAGTGAGTGAGGCACTTTGTTATATGCAAGGCGGTATCCTTTTTCACGCCTGGCCGCCATCAATATTCTCGGGGATCCTCGTACACACGTCGGATTCCGAGTGGATGGAATATCGAGATCGGTGGCCCGCGTCAAAAGGAGTTTACGAAGATTCTCGGATTCTGGGTTTCATGCTCGGCCATCATTGTAGTGGGTTACGTCTGGTCTGAGTCCGAATTCCTTCATGGTTGATAACATAATCAGGGAAATGTACTTCTCGGAGGCCAAATTTACGCTTTGAGAATTTGGCGTACGATTTCCGACTTCTGTGGAGTTCTAGAATGAACTTAAGGTGTTTCACATGATCTTCCTTGTTCCTGGAGTATACGAGAAAGTCGTTTATGGATACGATTACGAATCTGTCCAAGTATGGCCTAGACACTCTGTTCATTAGGTCCATGAATACTGTTGGTGTGTTGGCTAGGCCAAATGGCATGACGGGAATTCGTAATGTCCGTATCGAGTTCGAATGCGGTCTTAGGAATGCCGGCTTTACTGACACGAACCTGATGATAATCTGGGCGGAGGTCTACCTTTGAGATGCAAGTTGCTTCCAGCAACTATTCGAATAGGTCGTCGATCCTCGGGGGTGATTATCGGTCCTTGTCGGTCAGCTCGTTAGGTTCACTATAATGGGTGTACAGGCGGAGGAATCCGTCTTTCTTTTTGATAGGGGAGATTCGGGGCTCCCCAGGGGGGCGAACTTGAGCGGACAGAGTCATGGTTTAGAAGTTCCTGCAGCTGCTTTGGCAGCTTTTGCATTTCGAGTGGTGCCAGACGGCATGGTGTCTTGGCGACCGGTGTTGTGCCAGGAACGAGGTCTATACGGAATTTCAACTTGTCAAAGCGGCGGTAGCCCAGGAAAATCCTCAGGAAAGACTCTGGGTGGTCCTTGACTACAGGAATGTCTTGGACTCGGCTTTCCTTAGGTTTATGTCTGGCGACATGGGCGAGGGGTGCGTCGTAGTCCTTCTCGAGGTACTTGCACATTTTTAAGGAAGACAAGTTACGAAGTCGTCATCCAGGTTTGTCCTCCTGGACGACGAGGGTTTTACTCCCTGAAAAGGGGGGATACAGATGAGTTTGTCGAAACAAACGGTCTTAGCTCGAAAATGAGATGACCAGTCCATTTCGATGATAACGTCAAAGCTTTCCAGTTTGATAGGAATGAGATCTTTGTCGGGTAAGCATGGTGAACATCCTAAGATTGTATTCATAGCTTCGAACTCTTGACCGTTGGCATATTCGATAGTGAGCTACCCTTAAGGACTTTAGATCCTAGGTAAATGAGGGGTCTAAATTCTAAGGAGACAGAGCTTCTTTCAGCTCCTGTATCGAATAGCACGGAAGAAGGATGGAAGTTGATTGGGAAACGTACACGTAACTGCATTGGGGTCCGGACGTGCCTCCTTGGCTGTGATTGCGAGAGTACAGAAAGTTTTTGTGGTAAGCGCTATGGGGCAAGTCCCATGGAGGTGTTGGTTGCTTGTTACTGTTTCTCCTTGTCTGCTAATGATGAACCTTCCCTTTTCTTATTCCCCCTTCGCTGGATGCGGATTGGAGAGAAAGGGAGGTTGTTGGCTCCAAGGTCTTCGTCCTTATCCTGTTGGATTGGTACAGGGGGGAGAAGGGGTTTATTGTTTCTGAGGTGTTCACCTTCTTCTCGCTCGATGGTGGCTGGGACATTGGGGAGGTTATGGTCAGGGTTGCACTCTGGGTAGTCGGCGTTGGGGTTGTCGTCCCCGAAACTCCGTTGTTGATCCCATCGTTGATCTGGGCGACCGTGCTTGGGAGTGCCGCTTTGAACTGCGCAGTGCTCTGCTCAGCCATAAGGTCAACGCGGCTTCTCCTGGGAGGCGTGGTTCCACGATGGAGAGAAGGAATCAGTTTAGGACGTACGAATAGGAATTTGTGATAAGAATTTAATTCAAGGGTTAATAGTAACAAATACACAGGAGTGATACGAACGGATAATTAGCACATGCACGATGATGAATCAAGCGATGACAATAGAATGGTTCAACGACGATGTCAGGGTTCACACGAGAACGGCGAGTATAGACGATAAAGGTAGAGAATTTCCATTAATAATAATACTAAGGAGTCAAGTACATAGTTCGGAATAAGAAAGAGAGAGTACGAGTATGATACAAGGAAATAGAAATAAGAATGGCCTGGGGTTGTGTTCAAAGGAAAGTTACAACTCGAGCCTTTGGTACAATTACAAGGGGAAATCTGATTAGTGACACCTTCCTAAGAACATCTTGGCCACAATGACCGCCAACAGAGTCCTCATGATCAGACACGTCCCAGCGAGAAGCTGCACAGTTCGTATCGTGGCTCGGGTCGATGCGATGACTCGCAACCACTGCTCGGACAACTGATGCGCAACATCGGTGACTTCGCTGATGAGGAGCCCTTGCTACTGGGTCTCCTTTGCAAGTCCCCGAACCTCTCGGTGGAAGTGGAAGAATGCGGCTGGCGGGGGAGGCTGAAGGGTAGGTGGCATCGCAGGTCGAGAGGGTCCGACCTCCTGGGCACGTCGTCTCTCCTCTAGGAACTGGCGTTCCCAATGGTACCAATCCATGGTCGGTATATGGAGAGGAGCGGGTTGAGACGGATAGGACTGTTGTCCGGCCATCCGATCCGGCAGACGGCCAGGGTGGATGATTTGCATACGCGCGGTCAACCTAGAGTGGGGCCCTTAGAACGGCGGAGATGCTGTAGCGGGCGCTGGTGGAGGAGGTGGTAGTACAGTCCTCGGGCTGGATCCGCTACTGCTGCTGATCGCCATTGACGTATCCTCCGTCGGGTCGGTCGTCTGGTGACGCTGACTTTCGGAGGTCGTGTGGCCCTTTGAAGGGAATCGTGACTGAGATCGAGAAGGTGATCGCGAACGGGATGACTGAGACGTGACGGATCTGCGAATATTGAGTTACACGAGTACGGGGGAAACTAAAATAGGAAAAACGTAAGTAAATTGCATGCACGGGTCAGTTATGTGAGAATCGGGAATTGGTAAGACCGGGAATTTTTCGACCCAAAAACCGTTAACGATAGCAATTCCTTTTCCGTTCTTACATAATTCATTTTGAACTATGGATGGTTGATCAAATCACGCATAGTTGAAAAAGATAATCATGCAATTGCGGAAAATAATATACTAAAGTTTGAACCCGAAAATGATTTTTTTTTTCTGAAAAGCCTTGGTTATAGTTTTGGTTTCGAAAACTTTTTGAAAAATTTTTAAAACCGCTTTCACTATAACCCGTGCTCTGATACCAAGTCTGTCACACCCCGCTAAAGCGGAAACACGGAATGTGAAGAGCAAAGAATCATTTCACGAGTTATACCAAAAGTCAACGGTTCAAGTCATTTAAATTAAAATTTAAAAGGTAACCATGTTCGAAAGATACAACCAAGATCCGTAGGTATAAAACGACAAATACATAATAAAGTATTTTAATAAAAATTCCCAAGTATCAAAGGTCTTTTCCCGTATTACTCTTCACATAACTAGCTTGACCCGCCTGAGCAATGCACTTCATAACTTACGCTTAGTTTCCTGAAACATGAGATAAAGTGTCAACTACGAAAACGTAGTGAGTGAGTTACAGTTTATAAGTTGATCAATGGTTTCAAATAAAAGTTCGACGAGTATATGTATAAGTACAAAGTTTTCCAAAAAAGCAATCGTTTAAAGGTAATTTATATACTGTCGTAAAAGTTCAAGTCAAGAGTTTAATGTTCGTAAAAGTCCGAGTCAAGTTCAAAGTCCATAAAGGTTCAAGATAAGCTCAGAGTTCATAAAAGTTCAAGGTAAGTATATAAAAGTAAAAAGGTTTCCCAAAAGGAGGTTAGCGGAGAAAAGTCGCTTAAAATTTATATACTTTTGAAGTTTCAAGTAACGGGCGAATCGGTGCCCTAAGTTCGTAAAGACTAAGTAGAGTCAAGTTTTAGTCAAAACGTAGTTGCGGAATAATCGCCAAAAGTTCGTAAATTTATGCGTAAAGGTAACTAATTAGATTTCTTGTATCAACCACTTGGCATCTATAACTTAAGTGTTCACACTAATCCGATTGTTCAACCGTGAGGCCCCCCCTTCCCGCCTCTCCAACGGGAAGTTGTTCTAGTTCTTAGTAATATGTACTTAGACTGCCATCTAAGCAAGGAACGGTTCTTTCCTAACCCATAATTACTATACGGCTATGTAGTTAATAGTGTGTAAGTCTAAGTTCAAAAAGTAGCTGGGCACTAAGTAGTTTTGTTTTAAAGAGAGAGAGAGTCGTTCGCCACTTAAGATCATGTTATAGTTCCATCAAGGGTTGGTCCGTATACAAGCATCAATGATTAGTTTAGTTCAAAAGAGAGCGAGCCAGTAAGTTCAAGTAGAGTAAAATGTTTTACGCATAAGAGTTCAAATAGTTCGTACAAAATAGTTCCAAAGTTCAATAAGTTCCAAGTCAAAATAGTTTATAAGTTCAAAAGTCAACATAGTTCATAAGCATTGTTCGCAAGTTTAAGTGCACACATTAGTTTCGTAAGAAAAAGTATCGTCCACAAAAGGTTTGATCTCATGTTTCCCCCAAAAAGAGTACTTAAAAAGTGAAAGTAAGGAGGGGTGTAACTCACGGGTTGCGAAGATAAGAACTTGGAAAAATGGTCGGAAATGAGAGCCGGGAATCACCTAACACCTAGGGATACCAAGATTTGTTCAAGTGTTATTATTATATTAAGTTATTATACCTAATATATAATAAATGAAATTTGTGTTATATTATGTAATATAAGTAAATTTTTAGTCAAACTTTAAGTGTCAAGGTCCATTTTGTCCAATATAACCCGAAACGGTTAACGTTTTGTTTTAGTCAAAAAGTCCAAAGTTGATGTTTTTGTTATTATGTTGAATATGTTTTGTTTGCCCAAGTGTTTTATATTTTCTAACAAAATTTGGGCAGCGCTTCCGGGCCCAAATTCTATGTCCAAAAATATCATCCACTTTCCCGCTTACCTAACACATATATATACATAACGTTTTCAAACATGTTTATCTTAGTCAATTAAGTCCAATACAAGTCACCAATATGTTCATTTTTACAAAACTCAGTCCCAAATGTCAAGTCTCAAAAGTCAGAATGCGTAACCAAGTTTTAAACGGCCAAAACGACATTTTCGGGAAGGACAGCGGGTCGGTATAGGTGCTGCGCACCTGCCCTGCTGTTCTTCCCCTTTTTGAGTTTTTCTTGCGAAATCGTTTATGTAAGTGATAGATCTTGACATGCAATCGGTATAAACCTTATTAATCATCATTATATCAGTTTATAAGTAACTTTTAACCATAAATTTGAAGATCTAAGCATCATTAATTAAAAACCCGTTTTTGTATAAAAATGGTTATAAAAGTTCATCAAAACTTGTTTTTATAGCTTAGATCATACATGCAATGAGTTATAATAGTAATATAAGTGAATAGGGAGAGTTTCTACCAAATGAAAGTGTTTAGATGGTGGTTTAGAAGTGTTTTGATCTCCAAAAATGGTGAAAATGCTTTGAAACCGAATAACTTTGATTCCCTTGCTTCCTCTTGATGTAGAAACGTTTTTGGATGGTGATTTTAATGGATTTAGTGGCTGCAACTTTCTGGTTTTAATGGAGGTTCTAGAGAGAAGTTAGAGAGAAGGTGGAGAAATATGTGTGTGTGTTGGTGTTTTGTGTTTAAGAAAATGAAAATGAAAGAAATAAAAGAGAAGTGTAATAATACACTTTGGGACTGTTAAAATGGCAGTAATGAGTGGTATTAGTCGAGATTGATTGGTTGGTGATTTACAAAAACGAGATAAGGACTGAAAATGTAACATTTTTGAAATCTGGCGTTAGGTGCTGCGCACCGGGTTGTTTTTCAGATTTTATCTGATTTTTGTTTTTACGTTATTGCTTCGTTGGACCTTTTCGTTAAATGAAAGTTCTTAATTATGATATGTTATGAACTTTGGAAAGTTCATTAGGTGTTTTCTTGGTATTAGGACTTATATAAATTGATTCCGGGTGTGATTCCGACACTGTCGCGTTTCCGGTTATTGATCAGTTAAAGGTAACGGTAGACAATAAGAGAGACATAGAGTATAAATTGCACCTAGAATTTGACGGTTGTCACATATATGATCAAGTTTTTTTTCCAGTGACAAGTGTGATCAGAATTCCCAAATAATGCCATATAGGATCACTTTTTTTTATGACCTTTCTTTGTACATATATGATTATTTTATTTACTATAATATTAATTTTTATTGCCAAAATCCTATAAACATTTTGAACTAACATAAAACTTATATAAGGAAAGAAAAAATCAAATAAAACATTGATCAGATAATTTTAGTGCATATATGTTGACATTTTTTTTTAGAGTTAATTACATATTTGGTTCCTGAGCTTGTTCTAATTTATTGGGTTTAGTCCCTAGGTCGAAAATCCTATGGGTTCAGTCCCTGGGTCATCAATTTGGCTACAAGAATAGTCCATTTGTCACTTAAAATGACTAAAATACCCTTAATAAATAAATATTAATTTATCTATATCATGAACACTCATCTTATTCCTCAAATCATTATTCCCAAAATCAAACCTAAATAAATCAAATCACATCTTTCAATATCATAAATTCATATCAAAGCAAAACCCCAGTTCTTTGATATTAACATCACTCTATTACTCAATACATACGAGATTCATCATCATCAACCTTTATTTTTCTTAAATAGAAAAAACATAGATCTCTTCAAATCCCTAACCACAACCAGCGTCCGCCATCACCATTCACCACTATCCGATTTGGTGGTTTCTTCGAAACTAACCAATTTCATTTTTTCTAACCACATACTGTCACACCCCGCTATAGCGGAAACACGGAATGTGAGAGCTGGAATATCATTACACGGTTATAAGCAAATTAAACGATTCAAGTCATTTCATTTTAAAATAAAAACAGTTCATAGTTCGAAAACAACCAAGCAGTTAAATAGTTCATAAAGTACAGAATACAAGTTTTTAAAATAAATTCCCAAAACAAAAGGGTCTTTCCCCAACGTTCGCCTCACGTGACCAAATCGCCCCTTCCTTGCCATGCATCTCGACACTTACACTAATTTCCTGAAACATAAGATAAAGTGTTAACTACATTGAGTAGTGAGTGAGTTACAGTTTTGAGTTTCTCGATAAAAGTTTCCAAAAATAGAATATATATAAACGTCGTAAATAAAAAGGAACGGAGCGACTTTAGATCATATATAAACATTTATAAAAGAGTTTCGTACACATAAGTAGAAATAGAACTCGTATAATAAAAATTTAAAGCGGAATCCATTGCTAAAAATAAGGTATATGCGTAGGTAATATGTGGTTAACTAAATTAGTAACTCGTATCAATCACTTGGCATAATATAAATAGTAAGTTTACACTAAATCGATTGTCTGGTCAGGATCTAGCCCCAAAATGTTTCATTGAGTTTCCAACTGAATCTTAGTAATATGTACTTGGGTCGCTAACCCTGAGCAAGGAGTGACCTCTCCTAAGTATCGATACTCATAATACTAACGGCTATTGCTAATAGTGTATAAAGTTTCGAACCAAAAACGGGGCAATTGAACTCAGTTTCTAAAAATAGCAGTACGCACTTACGGGTTTATATTTTCATCAAGGATTGGTTTCTCTAACAAGTATCCTAAATTTTTAAGGAGCATCAACACATATACGCATAATAGTTTCACAAGTTTCCAAGTTTCCAAGGTTTCCAAAGTTTCCAAAGTTTCCAAAGTTTACGAGTTTCATAAGTTTCAAAAATGTTTCAAAGTTTCCAAAGTTTCAATAAAGTTTCATAGTTTCAAAAGTTTCAACGAATAGCAACTAGTTTCGAGAGTTATATAGCATGCAATCTTATGTTTCCCCCAAATAAATGTTTAAAGCATAATAGTAAAACAAGTGGGGTTGTATCTCACGGTTTGCGAAGAAAAGATACGAACAAGCACGAACGAAGCGGAACGCGTCGGGAATCAAAAGTGACCTAAAACACCGGAATAACGTATAATTATTAATAGCATGATTTAGGTTATGTTAAAGTTCCATTTTAACATTTTAAACCTTAAACTTTAATATTTTAGATTCTGTCCCCAAAAGATTATTACGGAAAGTTTATAAGATTCAATGTGTTCGTGTACGATTTAGGGTCCGATTAGTCCAATTAAGTCCAAAACGGTCAATGTCCGAAGTCAATATGTATAAGTTATGAAAACATTAAGTTACTGAATTTAAGCATTAGTTTACGGTGAAATTTGGGCAGCGCTTCCGCGCTATAAAAATTAAGTCCAATTTCAAAACACTTTC
>CAJVGC010000001.1:20926491-21090539 GCA_910822075.1 Senecio squalidus | reverse complement strand
ACACCGTGAACTGAAATCCCAAAATTGGGCACTTCAGCCGCCGGCTGGTAACTTCTAGCCGCCAATTGGCTTCTCAGCCGCCGACTGGCTTTGGTTATCCGCCGGTTAGATGCTGCTGTTGGTTTTTCTTCGACTGTTTCTTGCACATCCATACTCAATGTAGACTTCACTTCTTCTAGTAAATTATCAAAAGCAACTAACTCTTTTTCAGTATCAAAGTCTCCACTCCAACCTTCTGTAATGATTGAATCAGTTTGATCATCTTCAAGCAAAATCTGCATAAACTCATCATCGGAAACGTCATATGCATTTAAATAATAACAAGCATCATCTACTACAGAGGGATATTCCATTGAATCATTCACATTAAAGACAACTTTTTCGTCTCCTACTTGTGGTAATTCTACGATTAAAAACATCAATCAATGAGTTAGAAGTGGCTACAAATGGACGTCCTAGAATAATCGGTACTCTAGGGTCTTCAACCATATCAAGAATCACAAAATCACACGGAAACACAAATTTGTCTACCTTAAGAAGCACATTTTCAACAACTCCCCTAGGATATTGAACCGAACGGTCGGCCAATTCAATGCACATACGGATGGGTCGTGGTTCTCCTAAACCATGTCTAGCATACATGGAATATGGCATTAAAGAAATTCTCGCTCCTAAATCAGCCAATGCATTGTTCACAGTTAAATTACCAATTAAACAAGGGATAGAAATAGCGTCTGGATCGCTCAATTTCGGAGGTAATTTTTTTGCATCAATGCCGAACATCGGGCATTCATTGTAACCTTGGAAGCTTCCTCCAACTTACTCTTATTCTTCACAAGATCCTTCAGATACTTCGCATACTTTGTCATTTGAGCAATCGCATCAATAAACGGGATATTGATATGAAGTTGCTTCATGTTCTCGAGAAATTTGTGGTATGTCACAATTTCTTTATCTTTCTTCAAAGCAGCAGGATATGGAACAGAGGGGGTATAGTCCTTAACCACCGGTGTGGTTTTCGACTTCGTGGTGGAAAACGGCGGAGTTTTCTTCGAAATCAAATTCTCAGCCGCCGACCGAAGAGTTTTAGCCGCCGGTTGGTTGTTAGCCGCCGGCTGGATTGTAGCAAGAGCAGAATTTTTCGGTTCATCTGCTTTTTTGTACTCTTCTTCTTTGTCAACCTGCTCAGAATTAAGAAGAACTTCGTTAGTAACACCTGTAAAAGAAGAGTTTAGAACTTTACCACTTCGGGTGGTAATTGCTTTGACATGATCTCGGGGATTTGTTTCCGTGAAGCTCGGTAGCTGTCCCGGAAACCTTTCTTGTCCTACTCTCGCCAATTTCCCCGTAGTTCCTTCAAGTTGTTTGATCGAAGCACTTTGATTTCAAAGGATGGCATCATTGTCGTCCATTCTTTTAATCGTCGTTTGCATAAACTGATTACTCGTATTCATCATTTGGTTGTTTCTGGTCATGAGTTGTTTGATTAACTTGTGTAAATCTTGGTCCTTTGGTGGAAAAGGTGCTTTAGGAGCCTTTTTGCATAGAACCCAGGTGGTCCTTGCCTATATGTTTTCTGCCCATTTGAATTTCCTTGATTGTTGTTGTAGGGCTTGCGATAACCATTGTTGTCTCCTCCTTGACGATAATTGTTGTTATTCCCTTGGTAATATCCATACATTACCTCTTCAGTGACTTCTTCTTCATACTTGCTAGGACAATACTTCGTCAAGTGAAATCCATATAAAATGTCGCAACCGACTTGAATAGCATGAACTTTTTCGTTGACGCGCTTGATATCTCTTCCCATATTATCCAATTTATTAGTTATAGCAGCGAGACCGTCGCTGTTATATGATAACTTCCTTCTTCCTTTACCACCTTCTTCCCACAACTTCGAATGCTTAGCATGTCCTTCGATGGCAGCCCAAGCATCAGCTGGAATTTTTCGTGGAATTTTTCCTTCGGAATCTAACTCATTACGGGTTTGACGATCAACCCCTTTGTAAAACGTTTTGATCACTTGTTGATTGTTGAGATCATGCTGAGGACATTTATGTAACATATCTTTGTAACGCTCCCATGCTTGATAAAGTGTATCATCAACGTCTTGTGTGAAGTTCCTTATGGCATCAATCATTTTCGAAGTTTTCGAATGTGGACAGTAATTCTTCAAAAACTTGGTCTTAAGATCCGCCCATGTTGTGATTGAATTTGCCGGTTCATTCTCAATCCACCGTTTTGCATTTCCTTTGAGTGTCATCGGAAACACTCGCAACATAACATTCTCTTTTGTCACACCAGGAATAGTGTAAGCATCAACAATCTCAATGATCTTTTCCACATGAACATTAGCATCTTCGTTTTCTTCTCCATTGAAAGGAGTTCCTCGAAGTTCCTTGAGAAATTGTCCCTTCAACTGGAACTCAGCTCCTCGAGTGATAGCTGGGTTGGGAATGTCTGTTGCAACATTCGGGGTAAGAGCATAGTACTCCTCCAAGGTGATATGATCGATGTTGACTGCCATTTCATTTTATGATTCTTCGGATGAATCAGAATCTGCTACGGAAACTACTTTTTCTCCTTCTTGGTCAGAAAATATCTTGTGTTCCTCTTCTGAAGATGGCATAAACTCAAATTTGAAACCTTCGTTTTGGTGAACCTTAAAACTTGTGATGGGTTGAGCTGTTGAGGGAAACAATCTGCGTCTAACACGAAAAACTTTCTCTGGATCCTCAAATGGTTCTACAAGATTTGGATGGGAACTCCGGGTCATGCACAACCTGTAAGAACAGAAGAAAATATGTCAGTAGCACGTGATAACTGAAAGCTAAACGAACCGAACAATTAAAACTACAATTGAACGGAAAATAAACAAACACCTGCTATTCAGCCGTGGCTGGAAATATTCAGCCGGCGGCTGGGTATATTCAGTCGTCCGTTGGTTTATTTCAGCCGGCGGTTGATTATTTCTGTTTGTAACTTTTCTGAAAAATTGTAACTTTAAACACCCGATTAGTCCAATTAACAATTATCATGTAATAAACAGTATAACTAACTTCCAGAAAGATAAATCTTTCCAAAATGATCTAATAACTAAAAATTCGAAATTCCGAATAAAATAGCTACCGTTCCCCGGCAGCGGCGCCAAAAACTTGATGTGTATTTTCTAACGTAAAATTATTTATAGTTAACACAAGGATATTACTGAATTATACTATCACACAATTCAGGCAGTATACCTGATCGTATGGTAGTATAGATCTAGTAAGTCCGGATCGAACTCATGGAACGTGTATTTATATTCATTATTCTAAATTATTTAATTAAACTAATGAAAGTAATTAAATATGGGGGACATTTTAGTTCTGTGAGAACATATTTTAGGAAAATCACAAACTAAAGTAAAATAGCAATTAATTTAACTAAATGGAATTACGGATGAAAAGATGTTAAGAAAAGTTCTTAAGATGTGATCAGATATTAAAAAGCAGTGATTACTTGGATATTACGTTTAACTTGAATTATGGATAATACGAATATGTTTTACTGGTTTAACAGTGATTCCTATTATAACTAGACTTCCTATTAGGGTTATCTAATCCTACAAAGTGAGGGAAAGATCATACGAATGATCGTACATCAAGAGTTATCTTAGACTATCCACCCTAATTTGTGCTTTAAAGTCACTATTATTAACAATTTAATCTGTCGACTACGAATTAACAAAAGTCTCAACTATTCAATTATGATATAATTGTCATGTTCATTAAATTTATTAGGCATTATTCTTAGCCTATCTCAATTAAGTCTCAAGCTACAATTATCTAACGAATTATATAATTGTAAATAACTAATAAACCTATATGAACGCTAGTTATGATATAAGTTTATCAATCTCTCTAAGTAGTTAACCTAACAACTTTAAATAAACATGGATCGCGATTAAACGTTAATAATAAAGGAAAAACCAATTAGTTCAAACATAAAACTTAATTATCCATAGATCCAAGCTCAACAATCCAAGCAATCACTTTTAAGAGTTTAGCTCATGTTGAATTGTGAGAAAATAGCATAAGATTCAATAAACAAAAACATTGTATCAAGAAAATTAAGATAAAAGTTCAAACCAACTTAAACAAACTTCAAACACGATTAACTTGCTTCAAACGTGGCTTCCAACTTGACCGAATGCTCTCAAACTTCTCCTTGCAGCTTCTCTGGTCGAAAGATGGATGAAAAACTGTTAAAAAAGTGTTTTTCTAATTCGTAACCTAGAAGTTGCTTAAATAGAGAAATTGGCCGACCCTTTCAGTCGGCGGCTGGATACGCGGGTAGAAAAGTTTCTCCACAAAAATAAAAATGGATTCCAAAATCTCCACAAAAACCGGAAAAGTTTTTCTAAAAAATTGATGTGTAAAATCTAGTTTAATTTCAAAAACTCGAATTACGCTAATACTCGACTACACACTCTTAGGCAGTGGACCTAATCGCCTATAATATTAAAAGGTAAGTCCGATTCGTTCGCATGGACTTAATTTAGTTTAAATTAAGAATTACTAATTCTAAAGATTTGGGTGTTTTATGACCAAGTTGTCACGTTGCTTATCTAATTAAGAAAGTAATTATCACGATTAGAAATGTTGTTCGAATTTTTGTTTGATTGTTTATCAATTTAAGAAGAGAATTCGTTTGGGTAGTTCACTAATAGTTCGATTTAACTTAAACAGTTGAATGTTAATTTACTCTCAAATTATAACTAAGTTCCTCTCAAATATCTAGTTAACTTTAATTACCTAAAACATTATTGTTCCTCTCGAATACAGTAATTTCCCTAAATAACTAAGCTTTAAGAATCAAGTCGATGTTAATGATTTAATCTTATAAAGATTCCTCTTGAATAGCTTAACTAGTTTTCTAATCCAATCTCTTTTTATTATTAACTAGCGATCTCTCTTTAACCTAATTATTCAAGTTTCTATTACTAATTCCTCTCGAATATTAGCAATTTTAAATCAATTATAGACCACTTTATTATTCATTCATTGTTTTAACCTAACTCTAGATTCCTCTCGAATACCTACAATATCAATTAATCATAAGAATATAAGAAACTTTAACAATATTAAGATTGCAACAAGAACGGTCTTCGATTAAACATTAAACATCTTAAAACAATCAGTTAAACAAATGGTAAATCATTCTATTAGATCCCTAATCCAAACCAATGTATGTTATTTAGCTACTCATAACGAATAAGAAAACGACATAAAAGAATTAAAAGCCATAGTACCGAATTGAAAAGGGTAAGTAAAAGAATGTTAGAATCGATTTATATGAAAACGAATCTTCAAATTTGCCTTCCTTGCTCTTCTTGCTGCTCAAAACTTGTTTATGGAACCTTAGAACTCGACTCCGAAAACTGATATCTCGAATGATTTCTGCTCCTGCTTCACGAAAAAAAATGTAGTCCGAAGACCGGTTTAATTATTTGCCCTCAAAAATCCTTCGAAATCACAATTTTTTTTTACTCCCCAAAATTCGTGAGGTGTTTGGTTATGCTTTTTAAATAATGACTTGGTAATTAATTTGAAACATGGTTTTTGCTTGAGGGCAAGCAAAATGGTCAATTTGGGGGGAATTGATATCGCATATATACATCTACTTTTATATGCGATATTTGGTCAGTTTTGTATTAAAATCATGATGGATAAGATAGGTTTTTACATTTAATCGTGTGAAAGTGTTTTGTTCAAGTGACAGGTTTTATTATGATTGGAAAGTGGAATTTGGCGAAGGAAACGCAAGAAAATGGTCGAAAGTACGAGAATTGGTGATCTGGTCAGTCAATACGACGCGTTAAGGTGTAATGCGACACAGTCAACGTGGTCTACTGGAAAGAATTTTCGAGAATTCATGGAATGCGACACAGTGAGTAGCAGATGCGGCGCAATGGGATTTGAGTTTGTATACAATTTGGAAACTATGTGTACTACGGCGCAACGTGACGTTTTTGGATTCCAGATTTTTGCCTATAAATAGAAACGTAAATTACCACAATTAATCATCAGTTTTTGGAGTCGAGTTTAAGAGTTCCATAGTCGAATTTTAAGCAGCAAGAAGAGTAAGGAAGGAAAATTTGAAGATTTGTTTTCATATTTTACATTCTCACATACTTTTCACTTTATTCTTTCGATTCGGTACTATGGCTTTTAATTCTTTTATGTCTTTTTCTTATTTAGTTATGAGTAGCTAAACACGTAACATTCGTTTGGCTTAGGGATCTATTAGAATGTTTTAGCTTTTGTTTAATTGAATGTTTAGATGTTTTAATGTTTAATCGAAGACCCATTCTTGTTTTCATCTTAATATTGTTAAAGTTTCTTACATTCACTTGATTAATTGATATTCTAGGTATTCGACAGGAATCTAGAATTAGGTTAAAACATTGAATGAAGTAATCAAATGGTCTATAATTGATTTAGAATTGCTAATATTCGAGAGGAATTATTAATAGAAACTTAAGTAATTAGATTAAAACGAGATCGTTAGTTGATAATTACAAGAGATTGGATTAGAAAACTAGTTAAGCTATTCTAGAGGAAGCTCTATAAGATTAAATCATTAACATCGACTTGGTTCTTAAAGCTTAGTTATTTAGGACAAATATTGTATTCGGGAGGAACGGTACTGTTTTAGGTAATTAAAGTTAACTAGGTATTCGAGAGGAACTTGGTTATAATTTAGAAGTTAAACAATATCCAATTGCTTAAGTTAATTCAAACTAATAGTGAACTACCCAAACGAATGCTTTCCTTAAATTGATAAACAACCAAACAAAGGTTTACGTTATAATTACTTTTCTTAATTAGTTAAGCAACGTGACAACTCGGTCACAAAATACCCAAATCTTTAGTATTAGTAATTCTTAATTTAAACTAAACTAAGTCGATGCGAACGAATCCGACTTACCTGAACTATATTATACGTGATTAGGTTCACTGCCTAAGAGTGTGTAGTCGAGTTAAAAGTATTTCGAGTTTTAAAAATTAAATTAGATTTTACACATCACTTATGCCCATTTTGCTAATCATAAAGGACCGAAGCGGAAATGGGTATCGAAAGTTATGTAGTTTATTTTGCAGGAATAGGACTTTGTAACAAATCAGTTATGGACTCGTACTTAATTGATGGCACTTGCATGACATATCTAAAATTTCTCCCAAAGACACTTTTTCTGAGTTTAAAGAAATCCTTCTCGAGTGAGTTTAAAAAAATCTTTCTCAACTAAGAAGATAAGTCTTCTTACCCAAGTAGGTAGGTTTAAAAATTTGTTTAGACTTCGCAACACATAACAGTTATGGACTCGAACCAAACCCGTTTTGCTTAAATGCAAAACTCTTTTGAAAAAGAGGTTAAAGTTTTCTAACTCAATGAGTATAAAGTCAAATTTCTCCAATGAGTATAGAGAGTCCAAAAAGATAAAATACAAATTTTTGATCGTGACTTCGATATCCTTTTAAGTTTTTAGTATTAGTTTAGTTTAGTCAGAAAATCCAAAAACAACAAAAAAATCAGAAAGACATAAAAAGGGGGCTAGAAACTTTTATGAAAGTTAAAGGGATTCAGGTCAATTGGAATTTGTCACCAATATATATATATATATATATATATATATATATATATATATATATATATATATATATATATATATATATATATATATATATTCAGTTTCAAACAAGAATGAAAAGTAGATTTAGAACTAAAAAAAACCAATTTTGATTGATTAATATTTAAAAATTCAATAAATAATTTCTTTTAATTCAAAATAATTAATAATTAAATTCCTTTTATCCTTTCTTATTTGCTATTTTCTCTCAACTTTGTCTCTCCTCATAACTCCATTTCTTTATTTTATTTTTGTTGGACGTTCTATGATTATTCCTTGGAAAATTTGTTTGTGTATGTCTTTAACTTGACACGATATTCTTTTGTGTACAACGTATTCTCAAAAGTTCTATTGAGTACCATATATTGACTAATTTTGTTTATCGAGTACGCGTTTAACATTTGAAACCGGTTACACTTTAAATTTGTCCGTTTGACTTTGACACGTTGGACGCCATGTCAGCTATTTCGAAATTTGACCATTTGACTTTGACACGTTAGACGCCATGTCAAGGATAACGATTAGTGTCACTTTTGTACTTCCATTATCATAATAAAACAAAAAAAATCCCAATCTTGTTAAATAAAATCAAGGGTTCCCTAAATTCAATTTTCGATTTAAAATCACTATTTTTTTCTTTCAATTCATTGCAATTACATCATGAATCCCAATTTAGAAATCTTTATGCAGCATTATGATGTTAAATGATATGCTTGCCTGATGCAGTATTATACTGATTTTATATAGTTTATGATGTAATTGCAATGAATTTTATATAGTTTCTTTCAACTCCTTACCATCAGGCAAGCATATCTTTCTTCAATCCCCAGATCTTCAAATCCCAATTCGTTCCCTAACCCTAACCCCCAATTTCACAATCCAAAATCTCAAAAAATAATTCCTTTCCCAAATTAATTCAATCAGTCAAACCCTCGAATCATCCACTTTCTTCATAATTAACGACCATGTAAACTAAACCATTCATCGGGTGGTGTTTGTCTAATCTTAGCATTTACTCTTGAAAGATAAATATCCTTTGTTCCGGTTCCGGTGCGAAAAGAAAGATACGACTTTAGATTCAACTTCTTTAGCTGACATTGAGCAACCGTCCACATCTTTATATGACCTTCAGAAACCGTCGCCTTCTTGGTTTACTCCTAAAAGGTATACCCTTTTTCGTGTTTATATTATTTTGTTTTATATCATCTTCTGGAGATTATTGAATCTATAATCGATTATGAAATCAACCTAAATTGAGTAAATAAACGGTGTGGTTGATTATCCCTAAATTCAATTTCCGAGTTAAATTTGTTTTGTGGTGGCGAAACGGTGGGTTCTTTGGTGGTTAAAATTAGTGGGAGTGAGAGTGGTGCTTCTACGTTGGTGGTACGGCGGTGATGGGTGGTTGTTCTTCGTGTGTGTGATTTGTGGGTGAGAGAGAGAGAGAGATTAAGGAAGGGATGGGATGAACAAAAGAGAGAGAAGAAAGGAATCTGAAACAGAGAGAGAGAAAGTTGTATATGTATGTATATATGGATATTAATGTATGTATCTATGTATGTATCAGGAAATTTATTTGACTTTTAAGGTGTTGAAAGGTAATCTGATACACGTCATCAAATAGCAAGTTATGTGGCAGCTGAGGTGGATAAAAAGGTCATTAACCTGTTACATGTAGACATTTTGTAGGTAAAAGGTCACCACATGTACCCGATAAACAAAACTAGTCAATATATGGTACTCAATAGAACTTTTGAGAATATGGTGTACATAAAAAAATATCGTGTCAAGTTGAAGACTTACACAAGCTATTATCCCTTATTCATTTGGGATATGAGATCCTAATCATTCCTTTTAATGAGATATATGATCAAGTTTTTTTTCCAGTGACAAGTGTGATCAGAATTCCCAAATAATGGCATATAGGATTACTTTTTTATGACCTTTCTTTGTACATATATGATTATTTTATTTACTATAATATTAATTTTTATTGCCAAAATCCTATAAACATTTTGAACTAACATAAAACTTATATAAGGAAAGAAAAAATCAAATAAAACATTGATCAGATATTTTAGTGTTGAAATTTGTTTTTAGAGTTAATTACATATTTGGTTCTTGAGCTTGTTCTAATTTAACAGGTTTATTTCCTGGGTCGGAAATCCTATGGGTTCAGTCCCTGGGTCATCAATTTGGCTACAAGAATAGTCCCTTTGTCACTTAAAATGACTAAAATACCCTTAATAAATAAATATTAATTTATCTATATCATGAACACTCATCTTCTTCCTCAAATCATTATTCCCAAAATCAAACCTAAATAAATCAAATCAAATCTTTCAATATCATAAATTCATATCAAAGCAAAACCCCATTTCTTTGATATTACCATCACTCTATTACTCCATTGTTGATATTACCATGAATACATACGAGATTCATCATCATCAACCTTTATTTTTCTGAAATAGAAAAAACATAGATCTCTTCAAATCCCTAACCACAACCAGCGTCCGCCATCACCATTCACCACTATCCGATTTGGTGGTTTCTTCGAAACTAATCGATTTCATTTTTTCTAACCACATACAGGTTTCGAATCTTAAGTTTTAGAAGAATTTTTTTTGGGTTTTTGAAGTCGAAATTGATGTGGGGTTTTTAAATTGAGTTTTTAATAAACTGATTTATGTTACCGAAGCATAGATTTGGTGTTTTAATGCGATTTATTATTCGGATCCATTTTGATTTTTATGTATATGTTTAAAAATTATGGGCATTGAGTAAAATGTGTAGGTGATTTTGATAAGAAAGAAAAATAAAGGTTGATGATGATGAATCTCGTATGTATTCATGGTAATATCAACAATGGAGTAATAGAGTGATGGTAATATCAAAGAAATGGGGTTTTGATTTGATATGAATTTATGATTTTGAAAGATTTGACATATGTAGGAACGTTTTAACAAGTGAAGATATATGAACATTTCCCTCTTTGCTTTTGAAGTGTTCTTGTATGAACAAATAATCATGATCATCATCGATTTTGATGTAGTCAGAAGTGAACAAAACTTAAAGTGGTCATCAATGAACAAAACTAAGACTTTTGAGATGGTCATTAGTGAACAAGATTTTCGTATTTATCAAATCACCATCATCAAAATTCGTATTCTTCAACCTCTTCCTAATAAAACAAGTGGAACCATTTAAATATACAAACAAAAACTCCTTATTTTAATCAAAGGATATACATTCAAAAGAAAACCTAAAACTGATACATAAAGGGCAAAATAGAAACGGAAGACGGATAATTCACTTAAATTTTTAAGAACTATACGTTATAATTTCTAACAACTAAATTAATTTTAATCATAATTTTGACCAATTTGATTTAATTTTTTTTTTTAATATTTAGTTATTGCAAAAGCAAAAAAATTAATAATATAAACAACGTCATACAAATTGGAAAATTCCAACACAAAATAGATACATGGAGAAAAATACCATTTAAATCTTCTGTTTTTTTTACACACGTTCAAAAACCCGCTAATCGTACAAAAATAATAATAATAATAATAGGAAGAGGTAAGATTATTAAGATGAGAAGTAGTAACGGCGGATAATGATAGAAAGAAGGAGAGTGAATAAATTTGTTTAATAGAGAAATGTTATTGAAAAACCTATGGATTGAAAATAAACATTTATTATAAGCTTTGTTTTGTTGTATATTTCTAAAACAGCACCCCTGTATTTAAGGGATCACAAATACATTACCAATATAAAAATCAAATTATACATATAATTACATTTTATTTACAATTCATAGGGTTGTCAATAGCAAAACCAACAATTGCAAATGACAATCCAACCCTTTTTCTTTTTAATATATATATATATATATATATATATATATATATATATATATATATATATATATATATATATATTCAAGTTCATTTTATTTACGAAAGTGCCACTATAATTTGGTCCATTGATCAAAAATATTTAAGGGTGAAGATTGGTTTATATTGTTTCTCTTGGTTCTTAACCTTTTCTGAGTTCTCGTTTGAACTTTTCTATATATATATATATATATATATATATATATATATATATATATATATATATATATATATATATTTATTGGTTCTTAAAAAAATAAACCTTAAGTTAAATAAATAAATAAAAATTAAAAAATAATATATAACGTTAGAATTTTTATATTATAGTTCATTTTAACCATATCTCAAACTTTAAAAAACGAAATTTTGTTGTACATTAAAAAAAATTTAGTTTGTTGTTGTGCATCATATTTGAATAGTTATTGTACAAAAACAATGAATTTGATGCAAAATCCCTAAACGACATATATTTTGATGCATATCAAAACTTGCTTTTTTTAAAATTGTTATAATTGAATAAATAAATATAATACAAAATTCCTAATATCATAAATTATTTTTGCATTTGTTGTTTACTTATTCTACTTTAACTATTATTTTATAAGAACTTCCTCATATATCTTTACTATATTATAAAGAATTTCCCACATACTCTTAATCCCTTAAATTTGAAGTAATTGAAATTACTTATCTACCCTTTTTATACCTCTCACAATATATCATTATTTAAAACATCCTATTACAATTAATGTTAGTTAATGTATAAATTTAATAAAAAAGGAAAGAAATAATAGTTTATAAATCTAGATTAATATGTCTTAATTACCACAATAACAATAACTAAAGTACTCCAATAACCAATAACCATTTTCTTTCATATAATAAAACCATTTTTATGTTTTCTTAAAAACAATCATATACTGATTAAGGAATTTATGATTGGAAACCAAAACTCTTATGTGAGTCTATGCGATAATTAACGACATTTAATTTTAAACAAAGTGGGCCAAATTCATAAACAAGTTTAATTACAAACTCTATAACAATCAATAAAGTTTGATAGAGTATGGGAAGTCGAAAGAGGTTCAAGAATCAATAAAGCTTCATCTATTCACTTTGTTTTGTAAATGACAACGAGGATGTGCACTCGTCCCTTATAGGTAGGAACTTGAACAATTCAAGTTGAAAACAAGTTTTGTTCTTTCTAAAAGACCCAAACATGTTTGATGGATTGACCTAAACACATTTTTATCCCTTATTATTTATAGTTTACGTGTCAAATAATATATTTTTTTTAACCCGTTAGACGAGCTTAATAAATTATGTTTTTATAAATTATGTGGGTGCAGACTGCTCATAGTCTTTAAGAGAAAAAATTATTCATTAATATTCTCTTTAGTTGTGCGGGAGTTGTTGAGATATGATCAAGGTGAGACGTTAAAATGGGCTTTATCATCAATAATTTTTTTTTACTTCAACTTTAAATTTGGTGTAGCATTAGCAAGTTCTAGGATTAATACTTTTCTATTGGTGTAGATGACGTGTCTTAACTTTTATGAATTGAAACTCTCAAAAGTGGATGGTATGCGTCGACTTTTATAAAATGAAAATCTCAAAAATAGATGATGGGTGATAAACACATACAAAATATGAAAAAATTAATTTTGACATACTAAAACACTATATAAGTTCATTTTCACAATTCAATATTTTTGTGAGCAAGATATTGTGCAATTCAACATAAACTCTGAAAGCCATAACACCAATGCACAAAGCGTAAACACTACCCCAATAAACAATGCTCAAATCAACATTTTTCCCAACCACCAACAACAATACTTCGAGCAACAATGTTTAAAACAAAACGAACAATGTTCCCTTGATTATTACACATAAGTACGTAATCTATCTTCTGAGGAACATTTCTATGTCGCTTTGTCAAAAGAGATATCATCTGAAAATACAAATGTTTTAGTGAAGCTCCAAAAAGTGGGGCAGATTATACACCTCACATGTTGTCTATATAAAAGTTTTACATAATGAATTAATTACATAGTGTTTCAATAGTTAATGTTATTCTTTTGAATGAATTTTGTATTTTCACTTTTCACATTATCATTGTAGTTTAAATTGTTTTTCCTGTTTTTTATTTTTACCATTCTATGTATTTAGTTTCCGTAGTGATTTTAATTAATGTAATTTTATAAAATATTCATTTTCTCCGCCGCCGTAATGCGCGGGTACCAATATATATATATATATATATATATATATATATATATATATATATATATATATATATATATATATACTGGACCTTAGACCCGTGTGTACACACAGACAGTTTCAAAATATTTATTTATAAACCTATATTAGATATTAGATATTTTGGTATTTTATTAAATAATGTGTCAAGTAGTGAATAAAAAGTATGAATGAAATGAAAAGAAAAAGGAAAAGTTAATATTATGTACTTGAGAAGAACACAAAATAGTAGTATCATGTATGTAATTTATCCTTGTATATACATACAACCAATTTAAATTAATTACATAAATTACTTCACATATTATATATTTGTTTATTATAAATTTATTAGACTTTATAAAGTTTCAGTAATGTTTTAATTTTGATTCAAAAATTACTATTGTACGTTTCTTATGTACTACTATGGTACCCGCGCGATGCATCGGATTAAAAAAAAATCATATTCAACAACTTACAGTGTGTAATGATTTATGGTAATTTATCATTTGTCTCGTTACATATATGTGGAGTGTAATAGTTTAAAGTTCAGCCCTTCAGACAATATAAAAATAATGTTGTGGTAACAATTTATGGTTCGACCATTCAGCGATAATAATTATTATGTTATATGACCGATTTTCTCAATTGTTCTCCACTACCCTAAGGAATCTCAAATTTGTAAGTAAAGAAAAATTTAGATTCCAACGGATTTATATTCCGTCATAAACTTCAAACAAACATGTTATGGAAAAGGAATTCAATTCAAATTCACTCAATTTGGGTAATTTGACTCATTTGAAGATTAAGCTCATTTGCGAACATAGGAAAAGTCTAATTTTCAGGTTATTATGTTTTTTTAATAGTGACGTCTAATAATTTCACGTTCGGTCAAAAAGAGAATTAAATATATCTCATGAATACTATTCCCGTATAAACCCATGTTTTCCATAAACAAAAACTAATTTTCTTTAACGATGCAACAACAAACTAAATATCCATTCAGACACTACGCTTTTTAATCGTTTATCGTTTTGCTTTTCAAGCCGAAAAAACTATTTTCATTCAAGACATTCAGATTCAGTCTGTTTCCATGAATCCATTAGGTAACACATACTTTTGAATGTTGTAATGAAGGATAATCCATATGGTAAGAAGGTTTATTAAGCTTAAAAGTATCAAATGTAATACTACTCATCTTTATTGGTATTAAGACTTATCGTTGACCAATAGAAGAATATATAAACTTCTGATGATAACCATCTTCCTAGAATTATAGAGCAACGCGAACCACAACACTCTCAACTAACTTTATAAAATTTAGATTATAAATCAAATATTTGAAAATTTACTCCATCAAATAACGTTTAAAGTTAAAAAATAATGGTTACATGAATACAAATTTTATATCAATTAATTTGAATTATCTTTACTTTATATGGGTATATATTTTTTATGAAATTAGTAATCGAATTAATTAAAGGAAATTAAGATTAATTTACACGTTATATTCATTAAGGGATATATTACTAATTATACTTTACTTAAAAATTTAAAATTTTAATAAAAAGTAAAAAAATTTATATATTAATAAAGATAAAGATAAAAATAGTTATTATTATTTATTAGTTACTGTTGTAATTAAGGAAATGTCACTAATTGTAAAGTGTTTTAAATGATACATTTTGTGAAAGGATAAAAGGGGTAGATTAGTAATTTCAATTACTTAAATTTTAACGGTTTAAGAGTTTGAAGGAAATGTTTTATAATACTAGGCTAGTACCCGCGCGATGCGGCGGCGGCGATGAAGTTGATTTCGTAAAATGGTTTTGCGGCTACAGTTTTCAGTAGTTTTTAATCCGTCTCGTGATCCATATGTTAAGTATAACACTTTCGGCTGTTTTTCAGTCGTCATGTGATATGAATATAGAAACATATATAATATAAAATTGTATTGGATTTATATTGGAAATGTAAAAAATAAAATTACAAAATCGTAACAAAAGAATAGCATTCAACCAACAATCTCTCTAATCTATTCAGACTAAACATGTACTTCATTCATCACGTAAAACTTCTCGATACACAACATTTGAGGTGAATACTCCGTCTCGTTTAAAGTCTTTAACATGATTAACTAATACCTTTGTATTTTCACGTGATATCCCTCTTGACAAAGCCACATAAAGTTGTCCATGTGAAAACACGGAGTCCGTTAAAAGGTTGTAAAAATACACAACCAGAAACACCTTTATAATCAGTTTGTTAGTAAACCCAAGGTTTTTTGTTCGGTTTTCATCAAAATACTTTGAAAATAATATATAATACTATCTATTTATTTTGAATACGAGTAATTATTCTTTTATGCATCCGTCATTATTTTAGTAATCTGTTGATGTATCTTCAAACGTCTAAGGATTCGTTCTTAGTAATTTTCAAAAGAAATATTATTAACTTGCTACAAAAAGCGGTATTGTAGTCAATGTTCAAAATAATAAGTCATTTTTTCGGGGAGTTGATTTTTCAGATTGATTATAGGGTTGTTTGGCTGTGTCCTTTCATTGTTATGTTACTTAAAGAATCACAATAATCTTTATAACAAGTCAACATAACTAATGGCATTTGAGTTTGTCTTCAAATCTGCTTGTTCGACATATTCTTTATAATAATGGGACATATATGAAAATACATTTCAAATTTATAAACTTTAACCAAAAATAAAGCAAAAAGTTGTATGTTTATAAGATACAAACTATACGCCAAAACACCACATGTGGTTGATTTTCTGCAACAAATGATTCAAATTTATACAAAACTAAAACATACTTTATATGTATATATGGATATATACTCTCTTTCAATCTACTGCCAAGAAATTAGAATTTAAACTGATGACCTTTAACTGAAGTTTTCATGAGAGAACATCGAATGGTTGAGCCTCTCGAGCGACTTTTATGAAAACGTCTTCTAAGGTTGTGTCTGCAAGGCCCCATGCCTGAACGGTGAACCTGCTTTTGGCATTCTCAACTGCACGGAAAACATCTGCTATTTTGATGGATTGTTTTGGTAACTCAAACTTCTGTGTCCCAGATATTTGGTATATCTTATTAGCGTTCGGCGAGAGACCCTTCACAAGGTTCTCTACCTCCGTCTCGTGATTTGAGGGTGTTGTCATTGTGAACACGTATGAACCGCCATATCTACCCTTCAACTATCCTTGTTGAAATAAAGATAAAATTATAATACTATATAAAATGAGAAAACAAACAAACATCTATTTGGACTTGTCTTTTGAGAACCATAAACAACCAGAGACCGAGTTGAACATCTTTACAATAAAGGAAAAAGTATGTGGGAATTAAACTCACCTAAGCAATAGATCAAATTCATTTTCAGTTTTTGTAATCAAAACTTTAACAATAGAATCAGATTTGGATTGTAATGGGTCGCAAAGGATGGGTAACAGGTCAAACCGGATTTGGGTCGAAGTAATCGCTTTTTAGCAAGGGCCAAAACGGACCAGGTAAGATTGTTGTGCATAATTATATATTTGACTTTCTCCAACTCTCATCCTACTGCTTAGATCTTTGTTCTCTATATTCTCGAAAGCTCTAACAATCTGGTGGGATTTTAAAATTAAATATTAATATTAACAAATAGTCTAATTTGACTTTGAGGTCAAACCGACTACTTTACAACTTCTATATGGGCTAGAGAATTTTATGGCTTTAAGAGAAACACCTGTCCCATGCGTGGTCTTTTTGTAGCCGAGTGTCGTACGCATGCAGCTGCAATCATCCGAAACATTTCAGTTGCAACAAAGTGATCATTTCAAAGCACTAATTACATTGATATTTTACAAGATTTCTATATTTGACTTCCGTGCATGGTTAAAAAAATATACGTGGAGTAAGACTAAAACATACCCGAAAGTCCCCATAACGCGTGTTGTTACATGAGTGTTCATATCTGCAGCCAATTTGGCAAGCCCAAAATCATAAACCTGTAATGCAAAAAATTTAACAAACATTTAAGCTCAAACCCAAATTATTGAACACATAAAGTACAGAAAATATGAAAGTAATGATAAAAGGGCATACCCGAGCTTCAAAGTTTTTATCTAACAGAATATTCGATGATTTGATATATCGATGAATAACTCGTGGATGGGCTGCATAGAAATAAATATACAAATCAACGTAAATTCAACAAATTTCCTGTTTGAAACCATTATTTTCATTTTTCAGACTATAATGTCCCATATTTTCTAGCACTCACAGTCTTCATGGAGATACGCAATACCGCGTGCTGCGCAAGAAGCAACCTTTACACGAGTTGACGAATTTAACACCGGCTCCGTCACTACAAAGGGTAATCAATTAGAGAAGCACTTAAGGGTAAAAATATATGGTTAGTTATAAGAAGGAAAAACAAACCGAGCCACAAAAAGATGTAGCAACAACCATATGCAGCAATGTCTATTCTCTGTTTTTGACCTCCCGATAATCTCAATCCACGTTCTCCTACCATCGTTTAATATTTTTCTGGAAATGATGACACAAAATCGTGGGCATTCGTCATTTTCTGTCATATCCCACTTCAATTAGTAAGCTTTAAAGAGCATATTTTCTGAAAATATAACTTGAGGGGAAAAAAACTTACAGCAACGTTTTCAATATCGGAAGTGTTGGCTTTACCATCAAAACCATAGGTAATGTTATCTTCTATTGAACAGTTGAACAAAACAGGCTCCTGGCTCACTATACTCACCTTGAGTACAGAATAATAGAAAATATTGTCGGTGTCGTTTTTTTCGCAAAGCAATTTAAGTGAAAGTCTTGACGATGATAAAGTGAAGTAACTTTTGAAATATGTGAATAAGAAATACCTGTTTGTGTAGAAACTCGTGTGATATTTCAGGTAAAGGAACCCCATTAAGCAAAACCTTTCCATTCACCGGGTCATAAAACCTTTCAATCATATTTGCTATAGTGGTCTGTGAAGAAACACATATGTCATTAAGATTAAATGTCTCAAAAGATGTTGCAACCCAAGAGTAGAGATCGTTCCAATACCTTTCTACCACCGCTTGGATCAACCAGTACGACTTTTGAACCGGGTCTCAGTTTTAACGTTATCACCTGAACATTACAACAATTCCATTAGGACAAGAACCATTAACCGACAGTGCGTTGACTTTGACCAATAAGAGAAAGAGAGGGTAAAATTTACCTTAAGAACCATATTGGTTGGGGCGAGATGGATATGCAAACCAAACATCATCTAATTCGACATCTCCGTCTGGATTGCTAGAATTAGAGAAACGTAATCAAAACATTAAGTAACTAAGAAATATGATCGGATTACGTAGAAGATAGAAAAAAGAGAAACTAACCCCACAGGACACTGAACTCCCTACCTGCACTTGCAGCTTTCATGGCGGTTGTATATAATCCCGATAATGAAGATATCGAAGAACCAACTGCAAATCAGAAGTTCAATTAGTATATAATGATTGGGATATATATAAGAAGAAAAGAAAAAGACAAAAAAAAAAAATTAATGAAGTTGAAATTGTAAATGTAGTAATCTGTTATGGTCAAATAAGCTCCATATATCACCACTGTGATCACAGATAATGTTGATGCTCCGCTCATACCACCAGAAAAGATACCCGTGAGTTTCTGTGGCATTAACAAGAAATTAAAAGCTTCCATGATAAAGAGCTAGAGACTATGCTTATAACACTTACTGCTTGACGGATCCCAAGCTTTAACGTCTCATCCACTTTTTCAGAGTAGGTTGACATTGCATACGATTCTTAAAATTAAAACATCTAACAATCCTCAAGAACAGCTCCACCATGAAAAATTAAAATTAAAAGAGCAAATGATTAATTGAGATCCGAAAGAAAGAAAAGAGAGATCCACCCAAAGAAACGGACCGACGGATCAAGATCCAAACCTTGAAGATCCAAACCCTCAAAGAGGGGGTTAGCGGCGGCTAGGGTTCCGGCAGTTTTGAGTTTTGTGTGTTGTGTGTGTTATATATCTCGCTTTGAGAGAGAGTTTAGGTTTACGGCAGCGGCGGCTAGGGTTCCGGCAGCGGCGGCTAGGGTTCCGGCAGCGGCGACGGTGATAAGGTTTCGGCAGACAGTTTTCTAGAGAGAGGTAAGAGGTTTTAGAGAGAGAGAGACTTGTGTTGTGTGTTGTGTGTTGTGTATGTTTTGTGTGTGTGTTGTGTGTGTTGTATTGTATGCTTAATGAGTTGTATTGTATGTTTAATGAGTTGTATTGTATGCTTAATAGTTGTATTGTATGCTTAAAGTGTTGTATTGTATGCTTAAAGTATTGTACCTCTTAATCTCTTAAACTCTTAAAACATCAAATGTTTTATATAGTAGTAGAGATAGAGATAGTTAAGATTTTTTTTAATACATAAAATAAAAGGTTTAAGAAAGAAGAAATAGTTTAAATTTTTTTAAATTTTTTTTTCATATTACAGATGTGTATTTTCTAACGTAAAATTATTTATAGTTAAAACAAGGATATTACTGAATTAGACTATCATACAATGCAGGCAGTTTACCTGATCGTATGGTAGTATAGATCTAGTAAGTCCGGATCGAATTCAGGGAACGTATATTTATATTCGTTATTCTAAATTATTTAATTAAACTAATGAAAACAATTAAATAAGGGGGACGTTTTAATTCTGTGAGAACATATTTTAGGAAAATTATGAACTAAAGTAAAATAGAAATTAATTTAACTAAATGGAATTGCGGATGAAAAGATGTTAAGAAAAGTTCTTAAGATGTGATCAGATATTAAAAAGCAGTGATTACTTTGATATTACGTTTAACTTGAATTATGGATAATACGAATATGTTTTACTGGTTTAATTGTGATTCCTATTATAACTAGACTTCCTATTAGGGTTATCTAATCCTACAAAGTCAGGGAAAGCTCATACGAATGATCGTACATCAAGAGTTATCTTAGACTATCCACCCTAATTTGTGATTTAAAGTCACTATTATTAACAATTTAATCTGTCGACTACGAATTAACAAAAGTCTCAACTATTCAATTATGAGATAATTGGCATGTTTATTTAATTTATTAGGTTACTATTATTCTTAGTCTATCTCAATTAAGTCTCAAGCTACAATTATCTAACGAATTATATAATTGTAAATAACTAAAAAACCTATATGAACGCTAGTTATGATATAAGTTTATCAATCACACTAAGTACTTAACCTAACAAATTTAAATAAACATGGATCGCGATTAAACGTTAATAATAAAGGAAAAACCAATTAGTTCAAACATAAAACTTAATTATCCATAGATCCAAGCTCAACAATCCAAGTAATCAATTCTAAGAGTTTAGCTCATGTTGGATTGTGAGAAAATAGCATAAGATTCAATAAACAAAAACAGTGTATCAAGAAAATTAAGATAAAAGTTCAAACCAACGTAAACAAACTTCAAACACGATTAATTTGCTTCAAACTGTCACACCCCGCTAAAGCGGAAACACGAGGTGCGAAGAGCAATAGAATCATTTCACGAGTTATAACAAAAGTCAACGGTTCAAGTCATTAAATATAAAGTTTGAAAAAGTTCCAATGTTCAAAAGACATAACCAAGATACATAAAGTTCACGACAACAAATACATAATAAAATGTTTTATAAAATTCCCATAATAAAGTAGGTCTTCTCCCGAATTACACTTCACATAATAAACTTGACCCGCCCGAGCAATGCACTTCATGACTTACGCTTAGTTTCCTGAAACATGAGATAAAGTGTCAAACTACATAAAGTAGTGAGTGAGTTACAGTTTATAAGTTATCGACAAAAGTTCCGACAAGTATATATAAGTATAAAGTTTTCTTAAAAGAAAGATAGCGGATAAAGGCGCTTAAAATATATATACTTTTAAAGTAGTTCATAGACAAATAGATCAATATTTGGAAAAGTCAAGATACGGAGCAAGACGATAAATGTAAGTTGTCATTACCTCAGCGGTGGAATAATCCACATGTGTAAGACGATAAGTAATATATATGCGTAAGTAATATAAGAATTGTATCAACCACTTGGCATAATATAACGTAAGAGTTCACACTAAACCGATTAACTGGTCTGATCCGCCCCAACCTCGCACTATCGACGAAGTTTGTCTGTTCTAGTAACATGAACTTAGATTGCCATCTAAAGTAAGGAGTGACCTCTCCTAAGTATCGATACCCATAATTACCAACGGCTTAAGCTAATAGTGTGTAATGAACTGAACTGAAACGGGGCACTTATGTAATTTTGTCAAAACTGATAGTAGGCACTTACGGCGTTTATATTCTCATCAAGGGTTTGTACATATACAATCAAACAATCATAGTTTAAGTCAAGTGCCGAAAGGGGGCAAGCCATAATGTCAAAATGTCATAGAATGCCGAACGGGGCAATTAAAATAGTTTTACGCATATAGTCAAATAATGTCAAGTAGTTCATAAACGATCATAGTACATAATAGTCATAGTTCATAAAATGTTCAAAAGCATTTGATCTCATGTTTCCCCCAAAAGAGTACTTAAAAAGACATAAAATAAGGGGATGTAACTCACGGGTTGCGAAGATAACAAGTTCGGGAAACTTTCGAACAAGCGTGCCGGGAATCACGGAAGGCCTAAAGAATAACAAGATTGTTTAAGTGTTATGTTTACATTAAGTTATTATATATAATATATAATAGATGTAATTTTAGTTAAACTTTAAGTGTCAAGGTTAAATTGCCCAAAAATAGTCCGAAACGGTTATCGTTATGTTTAGTCCGAAAAGTCCAAGGTTAACGTTATTATTATTATTATGATAAACATTTTGGTTGCTGAAGTAATATATATATTTTCTAACAAAATTTGGGCAGCGCTTCCGCGCCCAAATTTTTATGTCCAAAATATAAGTCACTTTCCCACTCACAAAACACGTATATATACATAATAATATCAAACGAGTTCATTTAAATCTAAATAGTCCAACAATAGGTCATGAATATATGTATTTCATTGTTCTCAGTCCCAAGTTATTAGTCTCGAAAAATCAGCGTGTGCTCATAAGTTTAAAATGTCAAAACGACGATTTCCCGGGAAGGACAGCAGTGGTGTGCGTCGTCCTGGGCTACTGGGACGGCGCACCTGTTGCTGTCTTTTCCCGTTTTGTGTTTTTCTTGCAAAAACGATTATTCCAACCATAGATTTCGACATGCATCCAGTAGATACTTCATAATATAGTATATTTACAGTTTCTAAGCCACTTTTAACCACAAAAACATAGATCTAAGTGTTATTTTAATAGAAATCCGTTTTTGTATATAATGTGTTATGAAACTTCATAAAAACTTGTTTTTATGGTTTAGATCTTACATGCAACTTGTAAAAACAGTAAATATAGATAGGAAAAAGGTTTCTACCGGATGAAATAGCTTGGATGATGTTTTAGACAAGTTTCAGCCCCAAAAATCGGTGAAAATGCTTTGAAACCGAAATAGACTTGATCCCCTTGCTTCCTCTTGATGTTAGAACGATTTTTGTGTAAGATTTTAGTGGGTTTGATGGCTGGAAATCACTGGAAATGGATTGTTCTTGAGATGAGTTTGAGAGAAAAGTTGTGTGTGTTTGTGTTTTATGTTTTATAAAATGAGAAATGAAAAGAAAATAGTAAAGGGTAATAATGGGGGGGTCTTGGGACTGATACATAGCAGTAATAGGGGTCAAATCTCGTTTTTGGTTGGGTGGAATTTTTGTAAAAACGAGACAAGCAATAAAAATTCAAAATTTTCGAAACTGGACATCCAGGACGTCGCACAAGGGGGTCTGTGCGGCGTCCTGGCTTATTTTTGTAATTATTTTCTGATTTTTCGTTTTTGCGTTTTGTTTCGTTGGACCTTTTCGTTAACTGGAAGTTCATAATTTTTGTACGTTATGAACTTAGGAAAGTTCCTTAGGTGTTTTCTTGGTATTAGGACTTATATAAATTGATTCCGAGAGTGATTCCGACACTGACGCGTTTCCGGTAAATGTACGGTTAAAGACAATGACAGACATTAAAGAGACATAGAGTGTAAAATGCACCTGAACTTTTGACGGTTGTCACACAAACGTGGCTTCCAACATGACCGAATGATCTCAAACTTTTCGTTGCAGCTTCTCTGGTCGAAAGATGGATGAAAAACTGGTAAAAAGTGTTTCTAATTCGTAACCTAGAAGTTGCTTAAATAGAGAAATTGGCCGAACCTTTCAGCCGGCGGCTGGATACGCTGGTAGAAAAGTTGCTTCCGCAGCACGTTACGAACATTCTGGAACCTTTGATTCAGCCGCCGGCTAAGTAAATCCAGCCGCCGGCTATTTCTTCAGATTTTCACCATTCTTGCTCGTTTGTATCCGTCTTGAGTCGGTTTCAGCTACTTTTTTCTCCATGATCCAAGTTCAACTCCAATCTGCATTTCTAAATGAAAACACTACCAAATCATAACAAAAATACGGAAAACTAGAGTATAAATGAGAATTATGATTAATAAAATATCGACTATTTTAAGCATATCAAATTCCCCACACTTGAATCCTACTTGTCCTCAAGTAGACTATCAGATTTAGAACAAAACAATCATCTTGAATAAAAAATAAAATACCCAATGAATCAAGTAAATTACAAAAAAAATTGATTTACGAAGATGAATTTAACATTTACCAAGCCAATATTTAAATGCATAACTAAACATCTCACGATTTGGGAAGTATAACACTCAATCACTCGAAAAGCTAATCTAAGTGTAATATATGTGAAATCGCTCAAAGCTCAGTCATGAAAAGTATTCTATCATAGGCTTGATAACGATACGCTTCTCCACCAATAGAGTCTAAATAACTAGTTCAGAGGACTTATGGTTGTAACAATGGGTGATGGGTAAAATAATGGGAAAAATGGAGTGAAAACGAATGATAGTGAAGTATAAATGGTATGATAGAGATGGAACAATAGAAATTCCAAATAGTCTAAAAATCCAAAAAATTTAGTTAAAAACCATATTACCTTCAAACCTCGATTGATTATCTTTAGTGACTTATGTTGATGATCCCCCAAAACTGAATTTCGTCTTTAATTTTTCAACGGTTTCCCAATGCGTTCTTTTAGCTTTTTATGCTAATTGATTACACTTTGATTGAGACTTTTATTTCTCGCAAAAGGACGTTAAATCACTTCAACCGTTATCGGTTACCTAGTACGGGCTTTAATTTTTTTTTGTTTTTTTTTTTCAAAGACACCGCTCAAAAGGTCCATCAAAATTGTGAAAACTTCTTCATTATTGCATCCACAATGTGAATTTCTTCGTGAATTTAAACAAATTAAAACCTCCACGCCACAATATACAACGATTCTTCTAATAATCAACCAAGTTTATGAAAGAGGAAAATTTTCAACAAAAATATTTGGATTAAACGACTTAAACATTAAGGCTCAATTTGTGGAATATATATGTGAAATGGGTGACAAAAGAAAAAGTTTTGGCGCAAATATGGTATATAAACGTCTAAAACACCAAAAATGAGTGTTTGTTGGGTAGTGTGAGTCACGTAACCAGTGTAGCTACCAACTATAACAAGAAACGAATAGGCCAATCAACGGTTTAACGATCTTAATTCTTTTGCCTCTATCCTAGTTACTAATAAGTATAAACTTATGCTCATTCATAGCCTCGAAGCGTATACAGTGTCAAGTTCTAAAGTCTACAAGTCGTCAGCACACTCATACAAAAATGAAGATAAAAGCATATAAAATGTATGCTATAATGGCTCAAATCCTCACAAAAATGTAATGGGATAGGTGGGCCTAGTTATGCAACTAGTTAAAACTAATTACGAGAAACATGACAAAATGTTTTCCAAACAGCCACTTCCAGTCGTTAGCTGAGAATACACAACCAATCGCTAGATTATCCCAACCGTCGACTATAAGTGTTAAACTGCCAGATATTTGAATTTTCAAAAATGTTCCTAAGGACAAATAGACTTCTTCTTTTCTAACCCCCCCCCCCCCCCCCCCCACTTAAATAATACAATGTCCATATTGTAAAAAAATCAACAAATTCATCAAATACCACAAGTTCAAAGCAAGCATTAATCCTATTACAAAAGTTCAAATAAGAGTGCGTAAAATAAACATAGTTCATTCAAACAACCAAACATCCAAATATCACCATCCAAATGGCCAAGAAGAACGTTGGCGTTCCTGCTCAGCCCTATGTTGCTCCTCTTCTTGTTGCCGCTGAAACTCTGTAGGTGGAGGAGGTGGGTAGGGAATAGACCACAGACGGAGTCGATCAGGAAGTTGTGATGAAGAGGCTGGTAGATCCTGATCCATTGGAGTAGACCCATGAGCAGTATCTCCAAAGGTATGAAATGTGCCATCATAAGCCTGATAACTAAGCCCCTGACGCTAATGATACTGATAAAGCATCTCATCCTGAAATTGTCTGCGACTTTCCACCTCATTCTGCAAGTACCCAAGTTGCTGACCAACCATGCTAATGTTCGAATTAAGTTCGTAGTAACGATCCTCCATGCGGGTGGCAAAAGTATCCAACCGAGTCGACATATAGCCCATGTGGGTAGTCAAAGCGGCAATTTGGGCATTAATATCCATCTCCTGCACCGGTGGTGCATCCTCCTCTACTGGGTCCTCCACGACATGACTGGTAGTAGTCCCACGAGCCCTTTTAATAGAATCCCATGGATAAGTAACAAATTCCATGGGCAGTAGACTTATCCACAATACCAGCGGACTTCAACCAAGGTGCCCCCAGAAGTCGCATACCTGGTGTCAACGTAGTACACTGATCAAAACCCGCTCCTCGGAAACCTAAATGCCGACCAGGAACAGTAACAAAATGACCCCCACGAATCACACTGTCGGGCCTTGCACCCTTAAGCACATTCGTCATCCATCTTGCCAAGATATACGGCACATTCATGAGCCGTTTCTGCCCAATACATCCAAGGAAAAACATTTTGTCCTTGTGGGCTTTCTCGATCCCCGACTTCCTTCCTATCTCAAACAAGCACACCATCAAAAAAATCGCCCGAACTTTCGGGTCACGGATATGTGTATAAGACGGAGCACGATAACCCGTTAAAACCTCATCGGCTATAGTGTTCCACATAGCCGCATTCTCGGAATGGGAAAAAAATTTAATCCCGGCCGCCATAAAATCATCAAAATCCGGATGTGCTAAATCCGCCTCATCAAATAATCCCAACGTTTCCCCAAACTCAGCAAGGGTTAATTTCCGATATTCACCGCCAAGAAGAAAAGTCACTGTCTTCGCACCGAGGTTTATATTCGAATGATCAAATTCGAATGAACAATAGAATTCACATGTCGTCTCAATATATATGGGTTCATTGATGCTAAACAGTCTCTCCTAAGCTCGAGAAGTGAAATTCCCATAAGTGACTTCCAACATTTCCTCCAATTCAGCAGCCCCAAAATCAAACCGTGAATCATGTGGTATAACGGAGGTCAAAAACTCCCAATCAATAGCTTATTAGGCAAAAACCGGGTAACCTTGCATTGCATTTAACCTTGCCAGAAAGTCGGCCTTCTTTTGGCGATTAAGTACGGGAACTCGTCTATCGGAGAATTGCATGTACAAATGGGTAGGATCAAATTGAGGCACATGTGGAGGAATCGCGTATTGTGCAACAATCTCAGCCATTTCCTGTACAAAAACACCATTCAAAAGTTAGAACTGTTCGGAAAATAAAAATTTTGCAAAAACAGGCCGAAATAAAAAGTGAATTTTTCCAAACGGCGACTTTTAGCCGCCGACTAAAGTTTAAGATCTGCAAGTAGTTGGCTGTTTGTCACACGAAAATTCGAATGGTGTTACAACTATCAAACCAAAATTCAAGCCTAGAAAAAGGAACATATCAGTCTTTCCTATTGCTAAACCACATTGTAAACCTAACATTACCAAATCACGAATCAAACAACTACCTTCCTAACATGAATTCAATTTAACACCCAAACGACACTTAAACACACAAATTCGTTCGATGAAAAACATAGAAACCTAATTTTAAGACCCAATTTAACTAACAATCATTAAGGAAGTGTAATCCTATTATCTAATTGTATTATTAAACGAAAGTCACAAATTTCTATCAAAACCCCCCAAATTTCCAATCAATCCTAGATCAAAATTAAACCATGTAAATCGAAAATTGAACATAGCATAAGCATACAAATCATCTAAGGAATGAATCCTAGCAATTAATTGTAAATTTAAGCAAGAAAAATTTACGGATTAGAAAATCCCCAATTCATGTTCTTCATGAAAAAACAAAGAAAAACAATAAAGAGGAGTTTAGAAATCATACCTTGGTGCTTGAATGAAGAATAGAACAGAAATTGTAAAGGATTTCACGAAAAAAAATCGAAGGCAAATGAGGCAGCCACCGGTTGTGTGTGTGAAGATATGTGTGTGGTGAATAAATGAAAGAGTTGTTATATATATTTTTCAAAATCTGGGCTTTTAGCCGCCGGCTGAAAAGTGTTAGCCGCCGGTTGAATAAATTCAGCCGTCGGCAGAAAAGTTCTGTTCTAAAAAAATTGTTTTTTCGTTTAGTGGTTTAACAAAGTCTAACCGGGTTGCCGAAATATCTAACCGCTCCCATATGATGAAATAAGGGGTCCTGAAACAAAAATTCAAATATTAAACGAAAAAAAGTAGTATACACATATTTTTGTCTTTTGGTTGGTTTTTTTTTTTTTAAACAATTTCTGAAACAAATAAAAATAAAAGGAAAGAAAACGGGTTGTCTCCCATAAGCGCTATTTGTTTAGTGATGAGTCGTTAAGCTCGACTCAAACCATGTTTATTAACCGTCACGTTCATGGAGATCGAGTTCCTCATCGTCCCCAAACAAGTCAAACTGGTTATCACGTCCATCGGCATAATATCTCTTCAATCTATGCCCATTCACCTTAAAACTCTCTCCCTTCTCGTTAGCAATCTCCACTGTACCGTAAGGAAAATCATCTAGGACGATATACGGTCCCGACCACCTTGACTGTAATTTCCCCGGGAATAACTTCAATCTTGAGTTGTAAAGCAAAACCATATCCCCGTCGGTGAAGTTTCTATTAGTCTTGATACGATTATCGTGCCATTTTTTCGTCCTATCTTAGTAAAACACATAATTTTCTTAGGCATTCGTGCGCAACTCGTCCAATTCTTGTATTTGACGGAACCTGTTCTTACCTGCAGGTATCATTTCCAAATTCGCAGCTTTCAAAGCCCAATAGGCCTTGTGCTCAATTTCAATGGGTAAGTGAAAAGCTTTACCATAAATTAAACGATAAGGGGTGCAACCAATCGGAGTTTTAAATGCAGTCCTATGCGCCGACCGACTTTTCCAAAATGCGCTTCAAGCCGCGATTAGTAACCTCGACTTGTCCGCTTGTTTGGGGGTGATAAGTTGTTGAAAACTTATGGTTTACACCATATCTTTTCAAACTTATGGTTTAAACCATATCTTTTCAACACCTTATCAAGTTGGGCGTTACAAAAATGTGTACCCCTATCACTAATTAAAGCTTTAGGGGTACCAAATCGTGAAAATAACTGCTTTAAGAAATTTACGACGACTCGCGCATTGTTTGTAGGTAAAGCTTTTGCTTCGGCCCACTTTGATACGTAATCGACGGCAACCAAAATGTATTTATTTCCTCGACTTGAAGGAAAAGGCCCCATAAAATCAATTCCCCATACATCGAAAATCTCACATACCTGAATTCTTGTTTGTGGCATCTCATCTCGTGAAGATATGTTACTAGTCCGTTGACACGCGTCACACTTCTTGACAAATTCTTGAGCATCCTTGTAAACTGATGGCCAATAAAAACCGACATCAAAAATTCGTTTGGCAGTGAAATTCGCCCCATGATGTCCTCCTACAGGTCCTGAATGACAATGACGTAAAATCTTGTCTTTTTCTTCACCAAAAACACACCTCCGAATTTCGCCATCTACACAAGCACGAAACAAAAACGGATCTTCCCAAAAATAATGTTTCAAATCAGCAAAGAATCGCTTCTTTTGTTGATAAGTTTTATTCGTGAGAAGGCTTTTGGCAACCAAATAATTAGCAAAATCTGCAAACCAAGGTACTTCATCACTTACTATTACCGTCATTTGTGCTTCATCGGGGAAAGTGTCATTTATCTCCGACTCATCCAACTTTTCCAGTTCCGGGTTTTCCAACCTAGACAAATGATCCGCCGCCAAGTTCTCCGCTCCTTTCTTGTCTTGAATTTCAATATCAAATTCCTGTAAAAGCAATATCCATCGAAGTAATCTTGGTTTGGCATCCTTTTTGCTAAAAAGAAATTTCAAAGCAGAATGATCAGTAAATACAATAGTTTTAGACATGATTAAGTAAGATCTAAATTTATCAAAAGCAAAAACAACAGCGAGCAGTTCTTTTTCCATGGTGGTGTAATTTTCTTGCGCATCCGTAAGAGTCTTGCTTGCGTAATAAATTGGCTTAAATCTCTTCTCAATCCGTTGTCCTAAAACTGCTCCAACCACATAATCGCTCGCGTCACACATAAGCGCAAAAGGTAAATCCTAACTGGGACTAGTCATAATCGGTGCTGAAAATTAAATTGACATGGTGCGGCGCAGTGGGGCAAATTCCAGTTTATGTCGAATACGGATTTCTTGCTATAAATACAAACCGAACACTCCATAATTTTTATCAAGTTTTTCCAGTCGAATTTGGAGGTTAATAATCGATCAAGGAGCTGCAAGGAGGGTTTGAAGTCGAGTTTTGGAGTCCTAACTTCACAATTTTAGCTTTTCGCAAGTCTTACGTTTCTTGTCGAATTATCGTTAGTATGTCTACTTTTCTTTTATTTTCTAACTTTTGCAAGACCATGAGTAGCTAAACTTTTGGATACTCGTTTGGTTATGAATCTTGTGTGATAATCTAGTTTACTTTGTTTGATTGTTTAGGTGTTTATGTTTAATCGAAGAACCTTAATTGTTTACGTTTTATATATTATTCTAAGTTGTTTATATTCTGATTACTTGTTGATATTCTAAATATTCGAGAGGAATTTAGAGTTAGGTTAGTAATTTAAAAGAAACAAATCAATCGGTCTATAATTGGATTAAAGTTGCTAAGATTCGAGAGGACATAGTAATAATAACTTAGGTAATTAAACGTGAACGAGTAAGACTAGTTAATAAGATTCGAGAGGGAACTTTATAAGGTTAAATCATAGAACACCGGCTTGTTAATTAATGCTTACTTATCTAGAGTTTTAATTGTATTCGAGAGGAACATTATAATTCGAAATAATTAAAGTTAGTTAGGTTTTCGAGAGGAATCTAGCTATACATAAGAAGTTAAAACAAACATTCAAACACGTAAATTAAATTAGATCATAAGTGAAATACCAAACGAGTGTTTCTCTCCTTATTTGATAACAAAAGCAATCACTTTTCTAAAACGATTTTATAATTACTTTTCTTTTTAATTAGTTAATCAACGTGACAACAAAAACCCAAAAACAAATTAGTATTATTAATTCTTACTTAAAGCTAAACTAGTCCCTGTGATCGAACCCTGACTTACTACTTACTATATTACATAAGAATAGGTCCAGTGCCTATAAGTGTGTAATCGAGTTATTTAGTATTTCGAGTTTTTAAAATTAAACTAGATTTTACACATGAGTAAACTGACAAGGATAGCTCTCAATCGTAAGCTGCTCCACAGGTACATGTTCCCCATGCTCCTCCAAGGGAGAGAGGTCATCTTGCCTCTCCTCCATAAGAAACATGGACCCTAAAATGACACAAAAATTCTAAGTCACTACAAATCCTAGCAGGTAAGAATAAGCACTTACAACAAACATAACAAACAAAGTCTTGAAGCCAAACAAAAATAACGCCTATGCGGAATAAAATTCAACTACGACATTCCTAGCAAATAAATCTTTTCCTATGTACAAAGCTTAGCTACGGAACTCCTCGAAGGTAAAATCCTCCTAGGAACAAGTTTCTCCTACGGCGCTGCTAGCAGGCAAAATTCCTCCTAGGAAATTCCTACTAGACCCTACCTAGGAAATTCCTAACAAAAGTAAAGGCCTTCGTATAGCGTTGGTAACGAGAAAATTCCTCCTAGATAAAAAGCATAACTACTACTTTCCTAACAAGTCAAATCTCTACTAAGGCTAAAATGTTAAGTTTCAAGTATCTTTATTTGACTTGGAATAAACATAGACAAAGGTAAGGGGGAAGACATGAAAAAGGGAAAAATGTGACCCTACAAAGAAGCATGGCTAGAAGACAAATACAAACAACATCTTAACAATTTCAATAAAGTTGCAAGATCAAAAAGCACCAAAACAAAAGTTTTAAGTCAAGAGCATACCTAGAATGCTAAGAAAAGAAAAACACAACCAAGAAAAACCGTCGGAGAGTGGCCGGAAAAAACCACCGCCAGACCACCTAGGTCGTCGGAAAACACCGGCAACCGCCCTTACCCCGTCTGAGACACCACCGGAAAAAACCTAACCCGCCGGAACCCACCCCCACACAACCACCGATTCTCCTCTCCCTCTCTTAAACAAAACAAAAACAAAAGCCTAAAAACTAGAGAGAAAATGAGAAGAAAGATGGTAAAAAATCAAGGTGAAAAGAAAAGTGAAAGGAGAAAGCATATTTTAAACACCAAATTTTGGAATGGGTGGGGGAGATCGAAGGGAAATGGGAAAGTTTGAGATTTCGAAAGCTTGAAAAATTTGACAAAATACCAAACTTTGGGGCGCTGTTGAGGTGTGGTCCCAAAACCAGAAAGTAACTCGAAAACAAGACAAACCAAACGAAATACTTAACCGTCCAAACAATTTAAACTCGTATCCGGCACCCTCACTCACTTCTACCCGGCACACCAAAGGCCCAAATTTCGGGCTCACGTGGCCAAAGCCTACCCGAAACAACCACCTAGACGCAACCCGGACAACCTTGAGCCCCGTGGCCGAGAATTGGTGACCCGGTGACTAGGCCAACACCTTGTTCTGTATCCGGACCATAGCGCCCCGTCACCGAGAACATGTGACCCGACTCGGCCAAAACGCGCATTGTACACGGACAAGGCATGGCTCCGTGTCCGGGCTCGAGCATACCCGACACATACTTTCTCCCTACTCGGACAAGGCATAAGCCTCGTGTCCGGGCTCGAGCATACCCAACACACACTAGTCCCATACCCGGACAAGGCATAACCCTCGTATCCGTGCTTGAGCGTACCCGGCCAAACTTGCACTATACCCGTACTACACCTACCCCCGCTCTCGAGAAGTTGTGGCCCGGTGACCGGACCGACATTTGTTCTATACCCGACCAACACCTGCGTGGTACCCGGACTTGCTCAAGCCCCGTCACGAAGTAAACATGCCCAGTGCCCGGATGAACTATACCCGGAAGTGTCGGACTAGCAAGGCCCCATGCACTAGGAAATGTGACCCGTCCGGTTTCGTAACCTACATAACACGAACGAAAACACCAAGTGTATTCTTGTCTCGTTCGCACAAATACAATAACCAGGCGTCACAAGTGCATACGCTTACGTTAATGCTATTAACGGCTAGATTATCCTCGTTGACTTAAGTTGACTGAGTGTCATGCATACGTATGTTTACGTCACATACCCATTTATGGGTCATAAAATAATGGCTCATGGACTTAATCATGGCCCATGGCCCATAAATGAAAAACCTACTCCTTTCCTATAAATAACATTCTAATCATTGTCAAAATTCAGGCAATTCTCATCATTGCCATTTACACACACAACACACACACACGTTCAAGAGAGATTTTCCCACTCTCTTACATCACTAGGCTTAATCATACGTCATCTTAGGCTCGCTAAGAGCTTGGTAGGTTCGCACTTCCCTAGCAGGAGTTCGTATCGATTTAGCCAACACCCAAAACACTTGAGCTCGTCAATCGTTGCTTTAACATTGGCCCCATCTGTGGGACCGTTTTAGAACAACGGTTTTCACTAAGTCTTTTATCTATCCTTCACTCTCCATGGATTCGGTCCCTTCAATGAATCCCCCACCGAGCAGAGAGGATCTCCCTCCCTCGGTGGACATCAACACCACTCCCCCAAACTCCCAAGGCACAGGAACGAGAGCCGTGACGAGGAATGCTAGATGGATTAGTGAGGAAAACTTATATGGTGTTCGGAATAGACTCTAACCTTCCGGGTCTACCGACACAGCTGAAGTGGAAGTGCCTAACAAGGGAGAGGCAGGCCAGTTAAGTTATTAAAGCTTTCAGACCGGACCTCAAGGCTTCCAGATGGAACGACCTTCGAGTACCACACAACCCTCTCTCAGAACCACTACTTCACCTCAGAACATCCCACCACTTGTTAGTTTGGAAGGCTCCACTCTAACTCAGAAGCTACCTCCCACTCCAGCTCAGACCCCCTCTATCAAGCAGCTGTCAGTGGAAGAAGTTTTAGAATTCCTAAAGGAAACTCTGTCCCAGCAAAGACCAACCCCACCAACCCTGCCTACACAAAATGACCTCCTAGCCCGACTCATGGAGACGTTGAAGCCCAAGCATGCACGGCAAACGACTCCTGAGATGGATACAAGTGTTTTGTTGGGACAGTTGCTCGACGAGTTGCGGAAGCAAAAGACAGTAGAGCCTACCCCTTCCCCACCTCCACCAAGCACCATTCAAGAACTGCTCAACTTGCTGAAAGAGTTCGTGGGAGGGGGAGGAGCACCATCCTATTCAAAAACCATGCCAACCTCCTGGTGAACTCCAAAATCTGTGACTAGGTAGTAAAATATCCCATCCCATACCGACAGAGATGCCTATCAATCGTCGGCACATATGATAGCACAAGAGACCCGGAGGATCACTTCGCTCTGTTCAAGCAGGCTATCATGACAGAAAATTGGGTTGATCCCGTAGCTTGCCAAATGTTTGCAGGAACCTTGCAAGGTTTTGCAAGAGATTGGTTCACAATCCTCCCGAAGAAGAGCATCTACATTTTTCACGACCTCAAGACCAATTTTATCTCCAACTTTTTCCAACAAAAAAGCAAAGGAGATCCCACCTTGAGGCCCACCTCATACGCCATCGAGAAGGAGAAAGTCTGCGAGATTTCATTCTTCGCTATTCCCAGGAGTGCCAGAAAATATCAGACTTGCCTGAGAGCCAACAAAGTTTTGGTTTCACTCTCTTGTTGCTCCCAGGCCAACTCTAAGAAAGGCTTGCAGCAAGGATTCCACTCACCTTTAAAGAGACGACTGACATCTGCTATGACTACATGAGGGCAAAGGAGACAATCACCCTTGCAAGGAGCATAACAGTTGGCAAAAGAGACAAGACATGGAGCGGAGTAAGTGTAGGAGGGTCAAGCAGACAAGATCCCCGGCACGACAGCCGAAGAAGAGATCAACATGGAAGAAGACATGGGAAGCGAGAAGAGGAAAAACCACGTAGAAGGTTCACCCCCTATGAGAAGAACCCATTTGGGGGAAACCTCAGCAAGACTCCAATGTAAATCCTAAAAAATGAGAAAGTAGGGGAAACGTTCAAGCCCCCCCCCCCCCCCCCCCCCGGAATGCTACACCGCTCTAGAACAAAGAACATGAATAAGATTTGTGAATTCCATGAAGACTACGACCATGATAGTAACTCATTTCGGGAGTTAAAAGCATAAATTAACGAGCGTTGGATAGAGGAAAGCTCGAACACTTGGTGATACGACCCAAACAGCAATCAAAAAAGTCACCTGCTAAAAAGACTTACGAGTGGAAAAAGGCGGCTGGAAAAGATAACAATCACCATGGCCCTCCAGATGGTCATGTGTGCATGGTTAGTGGGGCTCCCAAAAACGAAAGTCATTTTTATTGCATAATTGGATGATGTAACCAATATCTTTCCCTCCTGTGGAGGCCATCTCCACCAATCCGGTCGTGATCCAAGTCTGTAAGGCCAACTACGAGGTCGAAAAAGCATACATAGACACCGGTAGCTCCGCTGACATCATTTACGAGCGTTGCTTCAAAAAGCTCCCCCGGAAAGTTAAAGAATCCATACTCTCAGTAGAGGTTCCTTTGGAAGGCTTCGCTGGAGAGATCCATTAGCCCATCGGCCAAGTCACAATTGAAGTCATGATGGGAGAATATATGTACCACCGTGTTGAAGTACTAAAATTTGCCATAGTAAGGGCTCCATCCACCTACAACGTGATACTGGGAAGGCCTTACATGGAAAGGTTTGGGGAAATCCCCTTAACCATACATGGAATGGTTAGGTTCCCAAAAACCGAATGGCATAGGCACTGTGCGCGGCTGCATGAACTGGTCACACGAGTGCAAGCAAGTGTCCAAAGCTGAAGTACCAAAGCCCAAACCCATCACTACGGAAGTAGAAGTCATAGAGGGAATGAACAAAAGGTGGTGATCAATGAAAAGTTCCTAGAACAGCCCGTCGGCATTGGAGCACAACTCCCGTCAGAAACAAAAAAGAAGTTACTTCACTTGCTGAAAAATAACTTAGACGTCTTTGCATGGCAAACGTCTAACATGACTGGAGTACCAAGAAAGTTGGTCGAACACTCCCTGAATGCCGACCCTAACATGTTCCCCATCAAACAAAAGAAAAGGGCGATGTTCCATGATAGGAGCATGGCTGCCTTCGAGCAGGTGGCTAAGATGGAATAGGCAAGTTCAAGAAGTGAAGTACCAAACATGGATAGCCAACCTTGTCAAGGTAAAAAAGGGAGACGGCTCATGGATACTATGTGTAGACTTCAAGGACATTAACAAAGCATGTCCAAAGGATAATTACCCCTTGCTAGAGATAAATTGGAAGGTGGAATCCTTGGACGAATTTTAGGCTCAAATGTTTCTTGGACGCCTACAAGTGCTACCATCAAATCTCTATGAAAGAAAGAGATGAAGACAAGACCGCTTTTCACACAGACCGAGGAATTTATTGCTTTAAGAAGATGACATTCGGCCTGAAGAATGCATGAGCCACCTACCAACGTCTGATCGACAAGTCCTTCAAATATCATATTGGGAGGAATGTAGAACCATATGTAGATGACATTGTAATCAAAAGAAACTCCGAGGGAGAAATGCTTGCTGACATTCAAGAAACTTTTAACACACTTAGAGATATTAACATGAAGTTGAACCCCTCTAAGTGTAGCTTTGGGATGGAAGAAGTTAAGCAACTATGAAACTCTATGAAACTCTACCTGGAAGAAGTTAAGCAACTAGCCGCAGAGTTTAAGAGTTTCAACATGGAGCAGGTACCGCGAAGCAGAAATAAATTCGCGGATTCCTTGAGAAAAATGGTCTCGTCAGCCTTTTCCCACATTACGAAATATGTGTTAGTGGAAGAGCTAAAGGAAAACTCAATCGCTCCCAAGGAGGAAGTGATGACCATTGAAGACCCTGACAATTGGATAGTTCCCATCACTGCATTTGACTAGGACGACACGCTACCAGAAGATAAGCAGTTGGCAAGAAAAATAAGAATGAAGGCCCCCCATGTATCTGATGATCGATGACATACTCTTTAGTAAATCCTTCCTTGGGCCAGACCTCAGTTGTGTCGGTCCCAATCAAGCACTTGAACTAATACAAGAAATGCGTAGTGGCACTTGCGGTCTCCACTCTGGTCCGCGCACCATTGTTACCATGCGGATGGGATACTATTGACCTACTATGCACCAAGACGCAAAGAAAGAGATAGAAAAATGTGAATCATGTCAGATGTACGCCCCAATTCCTAAAATTCCTAAACAAGATCTTATTCCCGTCACCATCTTTTGGTCGTTCTACAAATGGGGCATTGACATAGTCGGCCTGTTCTCTCCAGGAGCGGGGAATGTCAAATTCCTCATAATAGCGGTGGACTATTTCACTAAGTGGGTGGAAGAAAGCCGGACACCACCATCACCGGGAAGCGGATGATTAACTTCGTATGGGAACTTATTGTCTGCCGCTTTGGAGTTCCCCATGTAATGGTGAGTGACAACGGTAAACAGCTAGAAGAGAATCCCTTTAAGTCTTGGTGTCAGGACAAGGATATCAAACAAGTTTTTACCTTTGTCGCCCATCCCCAAACAAAATGGGCAGGTAGAAATCATGAACAACGCGATTGTTGAAGGAATGAAAGATAGGGACGGCAATGGCAGAGCATCATGGGTTGATGAGCTCACTGGCGTTCTAAGGGCACACCACACTACCCCTAGAGGAAGCACGGGTGAAACCCCTTTCAGTCTCGTATACAGGACTGAAGCGGTCATCCCCGTAGAGCTCACCATCCCATCTCTTCGGGTCATGACCCTCAACCCTGCCCAGAACGAAGAAGCACTTAGAGAAAATTTGAATTTGCTCGAGGAGCGAAGAGAAATAGCTCACATCAGACAGGCTGAAAGCAAACGACAAATGTCTAAGTATTACAACGCACGCGTGCGCCCAACAACTTTCAAGGTGGGAGACTTAGTTTGGAGGAAGAATGAAGCAAGCAAAGTAGAGAATGAAGGCAAGCTAGGCCCCAAGTGGGAAGGTCCTTACTGGGTAGAGAAGCATGTGAGCACGGTTGCTACAAGCTCCCCGACATGACCAGATACCCAGTTCCCAAGACTTGGAATGTGATGAACCTAAAAAAAGGCTATGTTTGAAAAAGTATGTAACAGTCTGATCGAGGATCCCATGTAATGGTCAGATCTAAGTTGTATCCTGAATTATCTTTTTACTCAATAAAAATCACTTTTATTTGAAACACTTGTCTTATAAATTGCAATATAAATAACAGTTTCTTTTCTTCTAGTGGTCTTTGTGTCAGAAATTATGTTAACGCCTTTCAAAATCTTTCTTTAAGGCACTAATCAGTTTTGTTATTGAGCGCCTCAAAAGTGATACAAGATAATTTCTGACCGACTTGGCAAACACACACCTATCCGCCCTCCACTCCACTGGATAAAGGGCAAGCACTTCGTACGGAAGCGACCTCGCGAGTACACAAAAAATAAAAGCTTGCAAAAAACAAGAGAACAATAACTTAAATATGGCATAGTCATAACAAAAAGAGTTGCCACCGCACCCCTACAAAATCATTAGTCAAAAGTGGCAGTTCCACGAGTACAAGATACATAATCTCATAAGCCAAATAAGTGGCAACACCACAAATACATCATACATAGTCTCAAAAGCAAAAAGGGGCAATGCCGCAAATACATCACATAATACCATGCCGCACAAAAGAAAAAGTAAACAAAATAGACAAGGCAAAGCACACTATCATCCCTGTTGCCTCTGTCCCGCCCTCGTAGCTACTATACCCTGTTGTCTCTGCCTCTCTAGCGCTGCGAACATATCCACCTGTTTCTGCCTCTCCATGGCAGCCTTGAAAACCGCAACCTCACTCTTAATCTTCTCTAAATTACCCTGCACACTCAAGTTGGGATCAGCCGCAACTCGAAGTAGGATGGGGTAAATATGATGCCTAAAAGCCAGATCCTTCGCCTTCCAAACGTCCATCACAAAAGGGTTATAAAAACGCCTAAATAACTCATCCTCAACGCGTATCACAGGGTAGAAATGCCTAATCGAGGAACTAGCCTCATGTCTACCATAACAGCGAGCTACAGTGTTGAACCGAGTCAACACCGCTCTCACCTGAGGGTGAGAAATCACAGCTCTAAAAATCCGAGGAAAAGAAACAATCGGGTCTCTCTTCTCCAGAGCAGTACTCGATAATGACTTCTCCATCTCAACAACAACCCCATGGGTAGCATTTAGCTCAGTATGAAGCTCCCCCATCTCTAAACCTATCTCAGTCAACTGGGATTTGGAACCGCCCAACTCAACCTCCAACTCATGTGCTCGGGTGAGGGCCCTATCCCACTCACCTCTCTCCCTAGCCAAAGTCTCCTCGGCTACCCTATCCCTCTCCTCCGTAGCACGAACAACCTCTCGTCCTTGCTCCAACTCGGACTCCAAATCACAGAGGCGACTATCCCTCTGTGAAAGTTGCTCACTAAGAGAGGCAAACCTAAGGTCCCTATCCTAATGATAAAGTGTGTTCTGCTTCCTAGCCACCCAAGTATCCAGATAAGTATTATACGCAGACGTTGTCTCCATATCAAAAACATCATTGAGGCTATACTCCTCTGTAGCATCCAAGTAGGCTCGAGTAGCCTCAGAGATAAAATCCCCCTCAAAATGCACCGGCTCAACGATGCCAGAAGGACGGTCCATAGGATGAGCAAAATCCATCCTAAGACCTTCAAAATATAAATGAGTCAGATAGAAAATAATAATCCAGAATAAAATAAAAAACAACATACCATGTGCTGGAAGCGCAAACCTCCCCACTGGGATGCGTGGCGGGCGAAAGGGCGAAATCACAGTAGAATCAGAGGTAGTCACTCCGACCATCGAGGAACTCTCACCAAAAAGCGTGCCAGCGGCAGCAGTGCTCGCACTCATGGTAGCACCACACGCAGCAGTCGCACATGAACCCAAGAGTGAAGGGAGGGTCTTCCCCGCTCCATGTCAAAAGGTTCGAATCCTCCTCGCCTCATAACCCTCTCCCAAGTTCCTCCCTGCATTTCATCATCGGCATGCCTCTTCCCCCGAGAGGAGGAAACGCTACCACTCCTAAGTCCCAACTGCAAACCTGCATAAGAGCAACCAAAATTAGTCATAATAAAATTAAGACAACATAGCCAAACAAGGAACGACACTTACTGTTGTCCCTCTACCTCCTCGATGTCCAATGTCACACCCCGCTTGAAACGGAAAAACGAGGTGTTCCAGTTACGATATCAAGAGTCAAGGATTACAACATTACAACCAATAAACAAAACATCGTAATAAATTAATCATGCCAAATGTTTACAAAATACATTACAAAGTCAAAAGCGATGAAACGCCGATTACAAATAGATAACAAATGTCATAAATTGGATCACAAAGGAATTACATCCAAAACAAAAAAATTCCAATAAACACAAAATAATTGATCCAATGTAAGCATGGCATGATCAAGAACTTCCTCAAACTCCTGAAAAGCGTTAAAAACGACATCAACAACATGTTGGTGAATTATTCGCAATTTTTAAGTAAAAGTTGACCCAACGACAATTTATAAACAAACATTGTAAATTTCAAATATCATATCTTGTTTTACCATCCTAGTGGGATACCATGCCTAGACTAGTTATACATCAAAACTGACCAGTCCTAAAGACTCCTTTCCTAAGGTGTGTCAAACCAAAGGCAACAGATTAATGAAGTACGATCATAACATCCACGCGTAGGAGCAACCTACCGATGAATGAGGGTTAGGTCATATAACCCATATAGCTATATATATGAAACCGTTGGGCACAGAGCTTAACGAGCGTATAAGACACCTAATCTAAGGCTTACCTGATCCACTAAGTAACAAGATAATTAATGAAGTCTCGCATACGTGCAGACAATTTAAAATACGCTTTCCAGCCCAAAAATAGTAAAGACAAGGGCTACGAATAACTCACTATGAAAGCTTCAGAAAAACGGTGGGTATACAATCGCGTAGCTACAATTCCACCGTCTAAGTGCCTTAAAATAATAAATAACATAGTCTCAGTATCTCTATAAGTTTTGTCCGGTTTAGCCTTGTCGGTTAAGGTTAAGTTTATTAAAATATTCCAACGATTATTAAGTCGAATCAAGATGACGGATTAAGAAGACGATGTTCCGTGCCAAAAAGGGCCGATCGAAAGATATCGACATTTCGCGTCATAAACGAAAATTAGAAAGGAATGGTATTCCGAGTCGAAAAAGGACTAACGGGAATATCGATTGAAATCGAATATTGTTACTAAGTCTGATTGAGACCGACCAAGGTTAACGTAAAGATGTTGACTTGGTCAAAGTCAAAGATGTTGACTTTATAAAAGTCAAAGGTAAAGATGTTGACTTTATAAAAGTCAAAGTCAACAATTTTGAGTGAAAAGTCAATGTCAACGTGAAAGTCAAACTTTGACATTTAAAAAGTTTAAAGTCTTTAGTTTTCAAAAATAATGGTGTAACATGACTTTAAAAATGCTTTTATAAGGATTTGTCGAAGAAAACGTATTTGATGAATTTAGACGATGATCGCAAATTTATAACGAAGGTTTATTTATTGAAAAGTAGTAAAAACGTTCGTTTTAAATACATATTATGACATTTATGAATACGTTGGCGTCTTTGAGTCCAAAGACAATGTTCTTGCATAATATGTTACTTTTATATATAGGTTTACTTATACGAGCGTTTATTGTCGTTAAAAGTCATAAAATATGAATTCGGGCAGCGCTTCCGTGCTATAAAATTTATATCCAATTTTCTATCCACTTTCCCGCTTGTTAATAAATTTGCATTAAGTTCCAATTACAATTACCACACTTTATATACATATATTCATATGAGGTTTTTACATAGATAATAAGTTAACTTCGGTTAAATTTACATTTTAACGCATTTTAATCCAAATTCGATAATATACCAAGTGTTGGTCTAATATTAGTCCAAATTCGATAATATACCAAATTCGACCCAAAATGATAGGAATCAAAGTATGCAACCCATGGATGATTAACTATAGCTCTTCATGATGATGATAACAATTTATTGTGATGAAATTTGTTGTTTGATTGCTGGGAATTTACTGCAACAATTGGTTTTGAAATAATATGTGTGTGTTTTGCACAATTGAGAATGGAGATAAAAAGAGTTGATATGTGTGTGTGTGTGTGTGTGATTGTGAAAATGAAAGTGAGACTTGCATGATGTTTTCCACAGATAATATCTGTGTTAGAGGGTGTCTTGACACCTATAGGACAGGTGTCAAAGTCTAGACACTTTTATAGTGACTCACCCAACAAACACCAAATGATGTCTGGTGATAGATGTGGCACATTGGTGTTCAGTACATGGCCATTTTGTTTTTCGTTTAAGTTATCGTTACGTACATGCATTCGTTTAGTGTTCTCGGTTGTTTTGCAAATGAACTTAGGAAAGTTCATTATATGTATTCTTGGTATTAGGATTCATTAAATGATTCGATTTAAATTCTGATTTCGAGATACGTACTTTTCGGTATAAGTATAAACAAAAGCAAAGCACGATTTATCGAAGATAAAGAACACGTTAACCGACAAATTTGGCGTAAACATCCTAACTTAATACCACGACAATACTAACTATTAGGCACTTAGGTAAACATAAAACTTACGTCTCAATGGACGAATCAATAAAAACACATAAAACTCGACTCACCTCAATAAATCGTGAGTAAATACAAAGCGAAATACAAGGGTCGAAATAAATGCGAATAAAAATAAAATAATACGAAAATAAAAATATCTAAAAATGACGGGACGTTACAGCCTCCCCCAGTAAAAAGAATTTCGTCCTCGAAATATCTACTGGGCATCGCTGTTAGAGAAAAGATGAGGTACATCTGCTGCATCTCATCCTCTCGCTCCCAAGTAAATTCGGCTCCAAACTTAGAGTTCCATCGGACCTTCACTATCGGAATCCGACTCCGCCGCAAACGTTTGACATCTCGGTCAACGATTTCCACCGGCTCCTCTATCACGTGAAAAGAATTATCCAAACGTAGTTTCTCCAGTGGAACGATCAAGGATTCGTCAGCAAGGCACTTCTTGAGATGCGATACGTGAACTACGTTGTGCACAACGCACAACTCAGGTGGCAACTCAAGGCGGTAAACCACTAGCCAACACGAGACAAAGCTCTAAAAGGACCATAAAACGTGGACTTAACTTGTTGCGCTTCTCGGATCGAAACACTCCCTTCTACGGAGAAACTTTCAATAACGTCATATCTCCGACCTTGAACTCCAAAGGTTTCCGACGCAAATCCGCGTATCTCTTCTGACGATCTCTAGCGGCTAATAGACGATCCTTAATTCTAAAGATTTTATGGGTAGTCTCCTGGATCAACTTCGGACCCATAACCTGGCTATCACTAATCTCAGCCCAACAAAATGGAGACCTACTCTTGCGATCGTAAAGAGCCTTAAATGGCGCGCAATTAATGTTGGAGTGGTAACTATCGTTGTATGAAAACTCGAACATCGGTAAATGTCGGTCCCAACTCCCGCCAAAGTCTAAAACACACGCGCGTCTCGATCATAAATGACCTATAATGGAATGCCGTGTCTGGCCACGATCTCGTCGATGTACAACCTAGATAATATCTTTATTCGGTAATCCTCACGAATAGAAAGAAGATATGTTGACTTAGTCAGCCGATCAACGATAACCCAAATGGTACGATCCTCGGGTAGAGCCTCCTGCTGAGCCTGAATGATACGAGCCTTCAAGCTCGACTGAATAGTAATCATCACGAAGCGAACACTCACCCCCTAACTCTGTCTTAAAGGAAAGCACTAACGGTCTAGAAGTACGAGCAGTGATAGTCCTTAACTCATCAGATATAAAATTCTTCGAATGACGGACTAAATTCTGGAGTCGAACCTCTCGGAATCGCACTAGTAGGAAAACCTCGTCTCGTCGAATTCTTTGCAGATAGGAGTTTTCTTCGGTTCCAACGCGAAAGAGTCGTAAAAAGAAGACGAAAATAAAGGAAGAGAAAAGAGAAGTGTGCAACACCAAGAAAATAAGGCCCAACATCAAAATCAAATAGGATAAATGCAGGCTGACCTTAGATAAGAAAAGTACATGTACCGGTTGAAGCTAACTCGGGACACTCGGCCTAAGATGTTCAGGAGAACCACACTCATAACACTTGCCCCTCATGGACTTACAAAACCTATCGGTGTGTCCTAGATGCTTACACTTCCCACACTCCCAGCAAGCCACTTCCTTGGTGTGGGGATCACCGCACCGATCACACTTCTGATATCTTTTCTGGGTACCCGGAGTTACTGTTGCGTATGCTTGTACCACTTGAGGAGCATCCTGTCTCCTAGAATTTTTTTCGCGAGTCGTCATAACGGACTCCACCACCCCGTTTCTCGCTGGAGTTCTGTTTAACCACCACTGGGGATAGCTCACCATCACGGACCGTGTTCTAAGTCAACGTAGTCTCAATCTCCACAGCACTCTGGAATGTGCTCGACTTTGAGGAAATGACACCGCTACGGATTTCCTGGGGTAATCCGTGGATGTAGCGACCGAATCTCTTGAGATCTGGTCGTACTAGATGTGGTACCAACTGAGACAAAGCGTGAAAACGCGAGGTGTATCCCTGGATGTCTGATTCAACCATTGTCAAAGTCCACATCTCATCCTCCAGCTTCTGAATCTCAGACTCAGGTACATACTCCACAATTATCAGTTCCTTCAACTGCTCCCAAGTCATGCCGTTTATCTCAGCCCGAACTCTAACACTTACGACCGAGTTCCACCACGTCAAAGCAGAACCTGGGAACACAAAGGTGGCAAAACGGACCTGATCCTTGGTCGCACATCCGACTGCATCGAAAATACCCTGCAACTTTTCCATCAACTGAAGCGTTCCCGTCGCACCCTCGGTGGCAAAACGGACTTGATCCTTGTCCGCACATCCGACTGCATCGAAAATAGCCTCCAGTTTTTCCATCAAATGAAGCGTTCCAGTCGCACCCTCGGTGCCTTTAAACTCTGGGGCTTTACAGCCCAAGAAAGTCTTGAGTGTACATCCTCTCGGTGGGACGTCGTCGTGTACTATGGTTCGTTGAGTCGAACCGTTTTCTCCACCAGCCTCCGGGTCCACCAGACCCGGTAATGATACCCTCGGGATCATCTCCATCCACAATCGGCTCAGTTCTTGTACCGGTGCTCTCTTTAATCTGAGCGACAATAGTAGGCATCAGGGCTGCCAACTGCTCGGCGATAAGCTGACCGAAATCCGGCGTCATACTCGTTTCCGCATTATTCACTCTCGCTCTCGGAGTCGCGGTACTAGCTCTCTCGTTCTGGCGATCAAGTCTGTTGACCGTCTCACCGTTTTCGCCTTCTTAGGCGGCATCGTCCTAAAAAGTAAAAAAGAAAACTCGATAAGCAAAATGTGTGCAACACGAAAATAAGGCCAAATGCCAAAAATAACAAAAGCGAAAATAAGCACATAAGGCAAAATATTGCACACATAGCAAATCAGAGAAAATCGATTTGAAGCGGAAACACGAGGTGTTCCAGTTACGATATCAAGAGTCAAAGATTACAATATTACAACCAATAAACAAAACATCCTAATAAAATTAATCATGCCAAATGTTTACAAAATACATTAAAAAGTCAAAAGCGATGAAACGCCGATTACAAATACATAGCATATGTCATAAATTGGATCACAAAGGAATTACATCCAAAACAAAAAAAATTCCAATAAACACAAAATAATTGATCCAATGTAAGCATGGCATGATCAAGAACTTCCTCAAACTCCTGAAAAGTGTTAAAAACGACATCAACAACATGTTGGTGAATTATTTGCAATTTTAAGTAAAAGTTGACCCAACGACAATTTATAAACAAACATTGTAAATTTCAAATATCATATCTTGTTTTACCATCCTAGTGAGAATACCATGCCAAGACTAGTTATACATCAAAATTGACCAGTCCTAAAGACTCATTTCCTAAGGTGTGTCAAACCAAAGGCAACAGATTAATGACGTACGATCATAACATCCACTCGTAGGAGCAACCTACCGAGCAATGAGGGTTAGGTCATATAACCCATATAGCTATATATATGAAACCGTTGGGCACAAATCTTAACGAGCGTATAAGACACCTAATATAAGGCTTACCTGATCCACTAGGTAACAAGATAATTAATGAAGTCTCGCATACGTGCAGACAATTTAAAATACGCTTTCCAGCCCAAAAAAAGTAAAGACACGGGCTGTAAATAACTCACTATGAAAGCTTCAGAAAAACTTTGGGTATACAATCGCGTAGCTACAATTCCACCGTCTAAGTGCCTTAAAACAATAAATAACATAGTCTGAGTATCTCTATAAGTCTGGTCCTGTTTAGCCTTGTCGGTTAAGGTTAAGTTTATTAAAATATTCCAACGATTATTAAGTCGAATCAAGATGACGGATTAAGAAGACGATGTTCCGTGCCAAAAAGGGACGATCGGAAAGATATCGACATTTCGCGTCATAAACGACAATTAGAAAGGAATGGTATTCATAGTCGAAAAAAGACTAACGGGAATATCGGTTGAAATTGAATACTGTTACTAAGTTTGATTGAGACCGACCAAGGTCAACGTAAAGATGTTGACTTGGTCAAAGTCAAAGATGTTGGCTTTATAAAAGTCATAGGTAAAGATGTTGACTTTATAAAAGTCAAAGTCAACAATTTTGAGTGAAAAGTCAATGTCAACGTGAAAGTCAAACTTTGACATTTAAAAAGTTTAAAGTCTTTAGTTTTCAAAAATAATGGTGTAACATGACTTTAAAAATGCGTTTATAAAGATTTGTCGAAGAAAACGTATTTGATGAATTTAGACGATGATCGCAAATTTACAACGAATGTTTATTTATTGAAAAGTAGTAAAAACGTTCGTTTTAAATACATATTATGACATTTATGAATACGTTGGCGTCTTTGAGTCCAAAGACGATGTTCTTGCATAATATGTTACTTTTATATATAGGTTTACTTATATGAGCGTTTATTGTCGTTACGCGCTATAAAATTTATATCCAATTTTCTATCCACTTTCCCGCTTGTTAATAAATTTGCATTAAGTTCCAATTACAATTACCACACTTTATATACATATATTCATATGTGGTTTTTACATAGATAATAAGTTAACTTCGGTTAAATTTACATTTTAACGCATTTTAGTCCAAAATTAGTCCAAATCCGATAATATACCAAATGTTGGTCTAATATTTATTCCTAACCATTTTCAAGGCTAAAACCGAAGTTCATTAGGACAACTATATGAAAAATGAGGAAATTTGGGAGAACGGCGATTCTTATCGTTAACAACTGCAAATATATTAAGCAAAGATCCCGGAACAAAGACCTCGGTGGTGTGGTGATGAGGTTAAATCCGCCTCCAAAACACAATACACCAACCGTTAATACAGGTTCTTAAGATAACGAGTTTACGGTTACGATTTATAGCGAATCAAAACGGAAACCACAATCTGGTCCCCACAATGTGTCGCATTGTGGAAGAATGTGGCGCATTCGGGACCGGATTTTTACCGAAATCGTTTTCGTGTTGAGAAATTTATCTTTTGATGGTAGATTTGGACATGCAAGTTATAATATCATCAAAAACACTTTCAAATAACATTTTCTAAAGCTTTTCCAATCATTTAAACCAAAAGACATGTATATTTTTATAAAACTTGATTTCAAAGATTATTAACCATCAAATTTTATGAAAATTCATTTCTTTGTATTTGATCATACATGCAATAGATAACTCTTAGTAAAAACAGTAGGGATTAGATAATATACCCCAAAGAAAGTGGATGGGTGATGATCTAACAAGATTTGATGGAAATTCCTTGTTGTTTGACGGTGATTTCGACCCAAAATGATAGGAATCAAAGTATGCAACCCATGGATGATTAAATCTAGCTCACCGGCGCACGAATTTGTTTCTCGCACGGAGCTCGTGCCAAAACGCGTCATACTAGGAGAGGTATCAACCTCCTTATAAAGAATGCGCCTGCAACATTTATGGAAATGATGAATCGTATCTGCCGTCCTTACCTCGATAAGTTTGTGATAGTGTTCATCGACGATATTCTTGTTTATTCTCGTAGCCGTGAGGAGCACGAGTGTCATACTCCGCTTGGAGCGGAAACACGAGGTATTCCAGTTATAATATCAAGAGTCAAGGATTACAACAATACAACCAATAAACAAAACATCAAATAAAATAGATCATGCCAAATGTTACAAAATTCATTAATAAGTCAAGGGCAGTAAGACGCCAAGTACGAATATAACTTCAAAAGAAATCATCAAACGGCTCGTCAAGGAAATTACAATAAACATTCCAAATTCAAATTTCAAAAAAGCAAGCGATCCGAAAACAACTATGGCATGATCAACGGAAATCCTCAATTTCCTGCAAAGTGTTAAAACGACATCAACAACATGTTGGTGAATTATTCGTAATTTTAAGTAAAAAGTGACCCATTGACAAGTTTCAGTAAACACTATAAATTTAAAATCACATATCTTGTATTCATCCAAAAGTGAAAGGTACTATGCCTAAGTAGTCATACATCTCTCTCCTGAACCAATCAGTTTAATCCCCTATCCTAAGCTGTGTCAAACCAAAGGCAATCAGTTTAATCGTAACAGTTTAATAGTAACGGCCATAACATCCGCTCGTAGTATCAGCCTACAGAGGAATGGGGGTTAGGTACATAACCCGATATAGATCTATATATATGAGAACTGCGGGCATAAAGCTTAACGAGTGTATTAGAGGGGAGCCACCATGGCTTAGAAACTTAAAACTAAGGCAGACCAATTTCACTGGGTAAACAAGATAATTAATAACATTCTTCATACATGCAGACAGTTTAAAATACACAGACAGTTTAAAAATATGCTTTACAGCCCAAAAGTATTTAAGACAAGGGCTACGAATAACTCACAATACAACTTCAGCAAATCTCGGGTAAATAATCACGGGACCACAATTCCACCGTCTAAGTGCCCTAAAACAGTAAATAATATAGTCTCAGTATCTCTATAAGTATAGTTCGGTTTAGCCTTGTCGGTTAAGATTAAATTTAATAAGATATTCCAACGATCCATCAGTTTAATCAAGATGACGTATTTAGGATGACGATGTTCCGTGCCAAGAAGGGCCGACCGAAAGGATATCGATATTTCACGTCATAACGACAATTCGAAAAGAATAGTATTCCGAGTCGAAACGACTACTAGGAGTATTAGTTGAAAGGATTATTGTTTATAAGTTTTATCGAGATCGACCAAGATCAACGGCAACGATGTTGACTTGGTCAAAGTCAAGGATGTTGACTTCATAAAGTCAAATGTTAAGGAAGTTGACATACAAAAGTCAAATGTCAACAATGTTGACTTATAAAAGTCAAATGCCAAGGATGTTGACTTTGCAAAAGTCAAATGTCAAAGATGTTGATTTTGTAAAAGTTAAAGTAAATAATTCGAGGTCGAATCATAATAGTTTGGAAGATAATCGAAGTTGACGTAAAAATCTCGCTTTGACGTTTTGAAGGGTTAAAAGTCTTTGCTTTTCGAAAATATAGTGTAAAAGACTTTATATAATGTTTTTAACAAAGTTTATCGCAAAAATAATAGTTGACGGCTTTAGATAACGATCGCATAATGTAACAAATGTTTATTTATTGAAATGTAGATAATATGTCCGTTTTAAATAAATATTTGACATTTTTGATTGCGCTGGCGTCTTTGAGTCTAAAGACGATATTTTTATCAAAATATGTTACTTTTATATATTTTGGTATGTTTATACAAGTGTTTAGAGTTGTTTTGAAACATAACATGAAATCAGAGGCTTTGAAACGACAATTTACGAAACAAAACGTCAAGACGGCCAAACAAGCAAAACAAATATTTTGCTGAAAATCAGCCCTCTGCGTCGTCCTGGCCATCCAGGACGGCGCACAGGTCCCATTTTCAGCAAACAATGTTTTGTTGTTTTGCCAAAATCCTTTCGTTTAAAGACTTTTTGGTTAAAACGTAAACTGTTAATAAGTTATATTCTGTTCCAAATACATTTACCAAGTGTTACATATATGTAAATATATCATTTTACATACTAATACATACAATATGTTAATTTCGGTAATAATCACACCTTTATGTATTTTAGTCCAAATCTTTGTCCACAACCAAAGTATTCACAAATGTTGGTCTAGTATATTATTCCTAACCATTTTCCAAGGCTATAACCGAAATATACATATGGAAAATAATAACGAAATATGTAAAAAGATGAATATGGAAAAATATCGATTTTACCGAATAACAACCGCAAGATCTTAAGCTTGAGAGATGAATAAACCCGAAAGCAACTTTTGGTGGTGTGTTGATGAAAAATAAACAGCTCCAAAACACATATAAGTCCACCATTAGTTTAGATCCTTGCATGCAAGATGAAAATTAACGTTTTTGGAGAGATTTTCGGTAAAAGTTACTTACCAAGATCAAAGAGATTTCTCTTCAAGAAAACTAAAAGAGTCTTCCTCCAAATGATATGTAGGTTAGAAGGCAATAACTTGGAATGCAAAAGAATAATAACATGTGTTAGAATCTCTAACAAAAGAAGAGAAAGATGGATAAAAATGGAGGAAAAGTGAAGAAAGTCTTAAGAAAACTTTACCAAAAGTTGATAGAGATCAAAAGGAACTTGTTTCTTTGATGATTTTAGGCTTGAATCCTTCTTCAAATATGTGTTTTATGCCTCAAACTTTCTGGAAATAAGTTGTGTTTGAGAGAGAATGGAGGAAATGAACTTGAGAGAAAATGTGTGTTTGTGTGTGTTTTGGTTTATGTGTGAAGTGAGAGAGCTAATGGAGTGATTAGAAATGATGTAGGTGGCTTTAGAAATTATGTTTCTGGACCTAGAGATGGTCTTACACGTTTGGGCAAGTTTCCCCAACCAAAATACATGCAAAAATGACTCATACAGACAAACAAAAATCTGATCAGCGATCTGTGCTGCACACAAGGTCACCTGTACTGCGCATAGGGTGCCTTGTGCTGCAGCACAAGGCCAGTTTTCAGCTTTTTCAGTTTTTCGTTTGCGCGATCGTTAAGGAGTTTCGTTCGTCGAAAGCTCCCGATTCTTTTTGCGATGAACTTAGGAAAGTTCGTACTATGATTTACTTTATTTTAGGTTCATTTAATATTATATTTTCACTTTCGATTCCGAGATACGCACGATTTCGGTAAAGAATAATTAAGAGCAAAAGCACGCTATCTCGATGATAAAGAATACGATAACCGACAAATTTGGCATAAACCTCCTAACTTATATTTATGAGAATACTAACTAACTGGCACTTAGATAAAATAAAATTATTACGTCTCGGGGGACGAATCAGCAAATACAGAAAACCCGATTCTCAATAACAGTAAACCGTGAGCAAAACAAAGCGAAACACAAGGGTCGAAATCAATTGCGAATAAAATATAAATAATAACGGTAACATAAGTACTTCAAATTGACGGGACGTCACAGTCTCCCCCAGTAAAAAAGAATTTCGTCCTCGAAATAACTATTGAGCATAAGAAAAAGAGACGGGGATATTTCCGCTGCATTTCTCGAAGCGAAACACACCCTACCATGGAGAAACTTCCAATACACCAAGTCTCCAACCTTGAATTCCAAAATTTTCCGACGCAAAACCGCGTATTTCTTCTGGCCTTCTCTCGCGGCTAACGTCGATCTCAACTCTCGCCAAAGTCTAAAAACATCATGCGCGCCTCGATCCGAAATGAAGGATACTAGAATGCCATGACTGGCCACAAATTCGCCAGCCAATTCCTATCGATAATAACATTGAAGCTGCCAAAGGTAACCGGAATCAAGTCGATCGGGAGAAAGAATGATCGTCGAAACTAATACTACGGGCAGAAAGCATTTCGGTAGCAGGCAAAACTCACCAACGGCTAACTCTATTTCGAAGGAAGACGCTAAAGGTAAACGTACAAGGAATCATAGTCCTAAAAGCATCAAATATGTAACTCTTCGAGTGACGGACTAAAATCTGGAATAGGTAGAATTGGGAATTATTGACTCAAGGTGGTTAACAATAGCAGTTATGTTCCGTTCTGGCATAATTTATTTCGAACTAGGCGTAGTTTATCAAGTTACGCGTAGTTGGAAGCGAATTATGCAATTGCGGAATTACCCACTAAGGTTTAAAAGTTTGTGAAAAGATTTTTGAAAAGTCTTTATTACAGTTTGGTTTTGCACCAATGATTTACTAAGTCGAATCAAAATGGCAGATTAAAATCTGGGGTCGAACCTCTCGGGATCACACTCGTAGGACAATCTCGTCTCGTCGACTTCTTTATAGATAGGAGCTTCCTTCGGTTCCAACGCAAAAGAGGCGTAAAACGAAAACGAAAATACCAGGAAGTGAAAAGAGAAGTGTGCAACGCGACGATAATATGACCCAGCATCAAAAATCAAATAGGATAAATGCAAGTTGGACTTGGATGGGTCGAAATCAATTGAGAATAAAATATAAATAATAACGGTAACATAAGTACTTCAAATTGACGGGACGTCACAACGAGGAGCGCTTGAGAATAGTGTTGGAGTTGCTCAGGAAGGAACAACTCTACGCTAAGTTCTCGAAGTACGAGTTTTGGTTATCTGAGGTTCAATTTCTTGGCCATGTGGTTAGCAAGGAAGGCATCCACGTTGATCCTGCCAAGATTAAGGCCGTCGGAGATTGGGTTGCTCCTAAGACGCCCACCGATATCCGTTCATTTTTGGGTCTGGCATGTTATTACCGTCGCTTTATCGAGAATTTTCGAAGATAGCGTCGCCTATGACGAAGTTAACCCAGAAGAACGAGGAGTTTACTTGGGGTGCCGAGCAAGAGGAAGCCTTCCAGTTATTGAAGAAGCGGTTGTGTGATGCTCCTATCTTGAGTCTTCCCGAGGGTACCAAAAATTTTGTTGTATATTGCGATGCTTCGCATAAGGGACTCGGGTGCGTACTGATGCAGAACGGAAAGGTCATTGCCTATGCCTCTCGTCAGTTAAAGATTCATGAGAAGAACTACACGACCCATGATTTGGAATTAGGCGCAGTGGTTTTTGCTTTAAAGATTTGGCGCCATTATTTGTACGGTATTAAGTGTACTGTGTTCACCGATCATAAGTCGTTACAGCACATCTTCGACCAAAAGATGTTGAATATGAGGCAGCGCCGATGGGTGGAATTTCTTAATGATTATGATTGTGAAATTCGTTATCATCCGGGAAAAGCTAACGTTGTAGCCGATGCGTTAAGTCGCAAGGAATCGGTTAAGCCGGTGAAAGTTCGCGCTATGATGATTTCTATTCAGTCGAGCTTGAAGGCTCGTATTATTCAGGCTCAAAAGGAGGCTCTCACCGAGGATTGTCTGAAGGATGAAGGATTATTTGGTTTGGCACGTCAGTTGGAGCCGAAAGACGACGGGGTATTGTATTTATTGGACCGTATTTGGGTTCCCGTCGGTCTTAGGCAGTTAATTTTGGATGAGGGTCACAAGTCTAATTATTCTGTTCATCCCGGAGCGGATAAGATGTATCATGACTTGAAAGATTTTTACTGGTGGCGTGGCATGAAGAGGGCGATTGCCGAGTATGTAGGCAGATGTTTGACCTGTTCTAAAGTTAAGGCTCAGAATCAGAAGCCTTCTGGCCTTCTTCGGCAGCCGGAAATCCCGCAGTGGAAGTGGGAAAATATTACTATGGATTTTGTTACGAAGCTTCCTAGGTCTTCAGGAGGTTATGATACTATTTGGGTCATCGTTGATCGGTTGACTAAGTCAGCACATTTTCTGCCTATTCGAGAGGATTACCGAATAGAGAAGTTATCTAGATTATATATTAATGAGATCGTGGCCAGACATGGAATTCCTGTATCGGTTATTTCTGATCGCGACGCGCGTTTTACTTCGAGGTTCTGGCAGACGCTTCAGCGAGCTTTAGGCACACGATTAGATATGAGCACGGCTTATCACCCTCAGACCGATGGACAGAGTGAGCGCACGATTCAGACGTTAGAGGATATGCTACGCGCGTGTGTTTTAGATTTTGGCGGGAGTTGGGATAGACATTTACAGTTGATCGATTATTCGTACAACAATAGTTACCACTCCAGTATTAATTGTGCGCCTTTTGAAGCTCTTTACGGTCGAAAGTGTAGGTCTCCACTCTGTTGGGCTGAGATTGGTGATAGTCAGATTACGGGTCCCGAGCTGATTTAGGAGACGAATGATAAGATCTTTAGGATCAAGGATCGTCTGTTAGCCGCGAGAGATCGCCAGAAGAAGTACGCGGATATGCGTCGTAAGCCTTTGGAATTCAAGGTCGGCGATTTAGTGTTGTTGAAGGTTTCTCCTTGGAAGGGCGTGTTTCGTTTTGAGAAGCGCAGCAAGTTAAGTCCACGTTTTACGGGTCCTTTTAGAGTTTTATCTCGTGTTGGACCAGTGGCTTACCGTCTTGAGTTGCCACCTGAGTTGAGCGGTGTGCACAACGTATTTCATGTATCGCATCTCAAGAAGTGTCTTGCTGACCAGTCGTTAATTGTCCCTTTGGAGAAACTAAGTTTGGATGATTCGCTTAACGTAATAGAGGAGCCGGTGGGAATCGTTGACCGAGAGGTCAAGCGTTTACGGCGGAGTCGGATTCCTATTGTAAAGGTCCGATGGAACTCTAAGATCGGAGTGGAATTTACGTGGGAACGGGAGGATGAAATGCAGCGGAAATATCCCCATCTCTTTTCTAGCAGCGACGCTAAGTGAATATTTCGAGGACGAAATTCTTTTAACTGGGGGAGGCTGTGACGTCCCATCAATTTGAGGTACTTGAGTTACCGTCATTATTTTAATATTATTCGCAATTGTTTTGACCCTTGTATTTTGCCTTATTTTACTCACGGTTTATTATGGAATATCGGGTTTATGTGATTATTTTGATTCGTCCCTTGAGACGTAAGATTATGTTTGTCTAGTGCCAGATAGTTAGTACGCTCATAGTAAGATAGTTAGTACGCTCATAGTAATAAGTTAGAAGGTTTATGCCAAATTTTTCGGTTAACGTATCCTTTATACTCGAGATATCGTGCTTTTACTCTTGTTTATCTTTAACCGAAATCGTGCGTATCTCGGATCCAAACTTAAAAGTTATCATTAATGAATCAAAATACCAAGAATACTTATAATGAACTTGCCTAAGTTCATTTGGAATCAAACGGGAACTCCTAACGATCGAAAATGCCTAACGACAACGGGAAACGTGAAGTCTGCCGAACCAGCCGTCCAGCCAACAGCTGGAAGGGCTTCAGCCGGCGGCTGAGCTCCCCCAGCCGGTGGCTGGATGCTGCTGGCAGGTTTTTGGTGACTCATTTTTGCATGAAAAGTGAGTGGAGACACTTGTTACCACTCGATTTGACCTCCCCAATTGCAGAAATCCAGTCTCCTAGGTGATATTATCACATTTCCTTATCATTTTCTTTCATTTTCTTACAAACTAAACACACACACAAGTGTGTTTCCCTCTAACTCTCTCCATATTTTCTTCATTTCTCTTCATTGTTGCTGTGATTTCCAGCCAATAATCACCAAATAAACACCATAAACATCACAATAATCGATTATGTTCATCTAAGGAAGCAAGAGGTGGTGATTTCTTCCGGTTAACTTCTTTGGTTCTCATCATTTTCGGGTCTAATCTTCCATCAAGATCAAGCTAGATCATCACACACTCTTTTTCTTGCGGTATAATAACTTTCTCCTACTGTTTTCATTTCTTTTTATCACATGCATGTTAAATCTAACACCAAATAAAGGTTTTATAAAAGTTTCTATGATGATTTATCTAAAAACATAAGTTTTATAAACTTTTACATAAGATCTTGAGATAAAAAGTTGTATTTGAAGAAATCTATGGATATTATTAAAGGTTTATAAACTGCATGTCGAGATCTACCGAAAATACTCTTGAAAACGCTTAAAATCGCTAAAATTAACGAAATCCGGAGCTGCCTGTGGAGCTCCAGCCGGCGGCTGGATGAGTGTGTTAACACAAAATTTCCGTTTTGCTAATTATCGGTGGTTGTCTTGTGTTTTGGAGGCGGATATTCTCATCACTACACCACTGAAGTTGTTGTTCCAGATCCTTGTCAAATCAAGCTGGTGTTAGCGGTATAAATTGTTATCCTTGTGAATCTTTCGATTTCATTATATTCGTTATTCGGTTTTAGCCTTGAAAACGGTTAGGGTTAAGTATTAGACCAACACTCGTTGTATTTTATCGGATTGGGCTGAAGTTTGGACAATAATGTTTAAAATATAAGTTAATCAAAGTATCGTATTTGACTTAATATGGAATTATGTATTATGAATAAGGTTTAAAATGCAATTGTTGTTAAGCGGGAAAGTGTATGAAATTTGGACGAATATTTTATGATGCGGAAGCGCTGCCGAAATTTCATCTCACGACTTTTTACGACATAAAACATCTTATAAATAAAAGTAACATATTATACAATAACATCGTCTTTGGACTCAAAGACGCCAACGCAATCACAAATGTCATAATATTACTTAAAACGGACATTTTAAACCTCTTCGCGATATATTAAACTTCGCCACAAATCTTGATCATCGTTTTAAATCCGTCAAATATGTTTTCCGACAAACTTTATAAAATGGTTTTGAAAGGCATTTTACTCTAAATATTTTGGTATGAAAAGACTTCAAATTATTCAGGGTGTCAAATTGGACTTTTAAATTGACTTCGACTTTAATAAGTCAACATAATTGACATTTGACTTTTTATAAGTCAACATCTTTGATCTTGGTCAATATAATGAACATTGGTATTAATATTCTTCTCGACTCGGAATTATCACTTGTTTCCAACGGTCGCTGTTGACGTGAAAGATCGATATCTTGCCGATTAGCCCTTTTCTGGAGCGGAACATCGTCTTCTTAATCCGTCATCCTTATTCGACTTTTTAATCGTTGGAATGTTATATTAAATTTAATCTTAACCGACAAGGCTAAACCGGAGTAGACTTATAGAGATACTGACACTATGTTGTTTATTGTTTAAGGCACTTAGACGGTGGAATTGTGATCCTGTAATTATTTACCCGAGATTTGCTGGAGTTGTACAGTGAGTTATTCGTAGCCCTTGTCTTAAATATTTTTGGGCTGGAAAGCGTATTTTATAAAATTGTCTGCATGGATGCGGGACGTTGTTGATTATCTTGTTTACCTAGTTGAATAGGTCTACTTTAGATTAGGAGTCTTTATTGCCTTGGTGGCACCCCTTATACACTCGTTAAGCTTTATGCCCAACGGTTTCATATTTATAGCTATATGGATTATTGTACCTAACCCTCATCGTTCGGTAGGATGCTCCTATGAGTGGATGTTATGACCGGTATATTATTCATTTACCTTTGGATTGACTCACCTTAGAAGAGGGGACTTTATTGTGTGGTAAGGATCGAGGTGTATGACTAATCTAAGCATGGTATCCTCACTAGGGTTGAAAATAAGATATGATAAGATATGATATGGTTTGAAATGATATGATTTGAGATATGATATTTGAAATTATGATGTTTATCGAAACTTGTCGATGGGTCAACTTTTACTTATAAATTGCGAATAATTCACCAACATGTTGTTGATGTCGTTTTAACGCTTTTCAGGAGTTTGAGGATTTCGATTGATCATGCCACGTTTGTTTTCGGATCGCGTATTTTGTGTATTTGGAATTGGCTGTGTTGGATGTAATTCCGTTATGATCCGTTTTATGACATTTGTAATGTATTTGTACTTGGCGTTTATCGCATTTGACATTTGTAATGTACTTTATATCCATTTGGAATGATTAATGTTATCTTGATGTTTTGTTTATTGGTTGTATGGTTGTAATCATTGGCTCTTGATATTTTAACTGGAAAACCTCGTGTTTCCGCTCTAAACGGGGTGTGACACTAACTATTAGGAACTTAGGTAAACATAAAACTTACGTCTCAAGGGAAGAATCAATAAAAACACATAAAACTAGACTCACCTCAATAAGTCGTGAGTAAATACAAAGCGAAATACAAGGGTCGAAATAATTGCGAATAAAAATAAAATAATACGGAAATTTTTTTTCTAAAAATGACGGGACGTCACATCCAACTCCTCTACCTCCACAATGTCCTCTACTTCCACATCATCCAACTCCTCCTCATCCTTACCACCCTCAAATCTCTCAACATCCTCGGGTTGGGTACACCTCACACTCAACTCAATAGACTGAGGAACAACCATGGCCTCCAACAAACTCAACGCTGAAATACAAAAAAGCAAACATGAAGAGTTAAATAAACCAACATAGCTAAACAAAGAAGAAAAGAAGAGAGAAAAACATATATTTCCCTCTTCTCTTTCCATCACGTCCCCTCTTAAAAATAAGTTGTACACAAGGTGCTTTCCTATAAGCACAAATACCACCCCTCGATAAAATATCGGACGAATACTCGCGATACTGAACCAACATCTTCCCAATAACATCGTCAAGTACACGTTGACACTCAGTCACATGCAGGATCTTATCGGGCTTAGCCCAGATACGACGAGGAATATCATCAAGTCACCCATGAAGAGACTCGTACCCACGGGGAATAAAAGAATCCTCTATGTAAAGGAACTTAAATCGCCATTTCTTCACGCTCTCAGGGAAATTATCAAAAATCTTATGTGCTTTTTTTCTCGCCTTAACACCAAACCATCTTTGCTGCCTAACTAAAACAAAAGCAAGCCTAAACAAGTCTACAAAGGGTTCTAGATCAAAATCAGTCTGAAGCATCTGGAATGCCACGATTTTCCAAACCGTGAGAGGACAAAACTGAGAAAGCCCAACACCATAATGCCTAACCATATCAAGAAAGTAATTAGTGGGAGGAAATCTCAAACACCCAAAGTAGAAATACTCTCGATAACAGGCTACATAACCAGGAGGAGAACACGCTAGGTCACCCGGACTAGGAAGAACCGTCCTATACCTCTCTAAACCTAACACCTTACTCTTCAAAAGCATATCTAAATCAACCCGGACCAGGTTCCCCATGCTCCTCCATGGGAGAGGGGTCATCCTGCCTCTCTTCCATACGTAAGAAGGACCCTAAAATGATACAAAAATTCTAAGTCACTACAAATCCTAGCAGGCCTATCATGTAAGAATAAGCACTTACAACAAATATAACAAGCAAAGTCTTGAAGCCAAACAAAAATAACGCCTAGGCGGAATAAAATTCAACTAAGGCATTCCTAGCAAATAAATGTTTTCCTACGTACAAAGCTTAGCTACGACACTCCTCGAAGGTAAAATCCTCCTAGGAACACGGTTCTCCTACGACGCTGCTAGAAGGAAAAATTACTCCTATGAAATTCCTACTAGACCCCTCCCAGGAAATTCCTAACAGAAGTAAAGACCTTCGGATAGCGTTGCTAAGAAAAAGGGAAAAGGTGACCCTACAAAGAAGCTTGGTTAGAAGACAAATACAAACAACATATTAACTATTTCAATAAAGTTGCAAGATCAAAAAGAACCAAACAAATGTTTTAAGTCAAGAGCATACCTAGAATGGTAAGGAAAGAAAAACACAACCAAGAAAAACCGTCGGAGAGTGGCCGAAAACAACCATCGTCGGACCACCTACGTCGCCGGAAAACACCGGCGGCCGCCGTTACCCCGTCGGAGACACCACCGGAGAAACCCAACCCGCCGGAACCCACCCCCACACAACCACCGATTCTTCTCTCCCTCTCTTAAACAAAGCAAAAACAAAAGCCTAGAAACTAGAGAGAAAATGAGAAGAAAGATGTAAAAAATCAAAGGTGAAAAGAAAAGTGAAAGGAGAAAGCATCTTTTAAACACCAAATTTTGGAATGGGTGGGAAAGATGGGAGGGAAATGGGAAAGTTTGAGATTTTGAAAGTTTGAAAATTTTGGCAAAATACCAAAACTTTGGGGGGCTTTTGAGGTGTGGTCCCGACACCCGAAAGTAACTCGAAAACAAGACAAACCAAACGAAATAATTAACCGTCCAAACATTGCAAATTTGTGTCCGGCACCCTCACTCATTTCTACCCGGCACACCAAAGGCCTTAATGTCGGGATCACATGACCCGCCCAAAACCTACCCGACACTGTCTCCTAGGCGCAACCCGGACCACCTTGAGCCCTGTGGCCGGGAATTGGTGACTCGGTGACCATGCCAACACCTTGTTCTGTATCCGGACCATAGCGCCCCGTCACCGAGAACATGTGATCCGACTCGGCCAAAACGTGCATTGTACATGGACAAGGCATAGCAACCTGTCCGGGCTCGAGCATACCCGGCACACACTTGCTCCTAACCCGGGCAAGGCATAAGCCTCGTGTCCGGGATCGAGCATACCCGACACACACTAGTCAGCCTCGTGTCTGGGCTTGAGCGTACCCGACCAAACTTGCACTATACCCCGAGTACACCTAGCCCCGCTCTTGAGAAGTTGTTGTGTCACACCCCGCTAGTGGCGGAAGGCGATCGTTATAACACATTAGTAAATAAAGAAATAATATATATGAATTAAATAAAATTCGTATGTCATGACGTCGCCATATCCAAGGCAAAACTCCTTGGTACACAATTACGTCAATCACTACAAAGAAATAACATCCAAAATAAATTCGAAAATGAAATAAGGTACTTAGGCATGCAAGCCCGAAATAAAGTCAAGTATAAAATATGAATACAAGCCAACATGCATAAAATAATTCTAAGTCTCTAGGAGTCCAACCCAGCTAGATCCTATGCCTGATCATTACCTGGAAGTAAAACAAAAAAGTCAACACAAAGGTTGAGCGAGTTCATCGAGTATGTAATAAAACAGTTTAGTAAACATTTGAAGATAAGTTTCTAAATTTAGTAAGTTTCCGAAAATAGAAACGTTTCTAAAAATATAAAGTTCCATTTTTAGTAAGTTTCCTGAAATAGTAAGTTTTCTCAAATCAATAAGTACTTAAATAAACATTCGTATCTCAATTCATCAGTAATAAATGTAAGTAAAGGAAAGCATGTAATCATATGCATGTAAGTAAGAAAATAACCGCAATCCCACAAGTATAAGTAGTAGTAGCCACGCTACCGTATGAAGACACCATTAGTACTAATGTGCACGTTTGAAGACTCCGTTAGTAGATCATATCTACTAACGAGCACGTTTAGAAAACTTCACTAGTATAACCCATCTACTAGTGAGCACGTTTAGAAGACTCCATTAGTAGAACATATCTACTAATGAGCACGTTTTGAAGTAATCCATAATAGTAACTTGTAATGTTTTGAAAACATGCATAAGTTTGTAAACGTTTCGTAAACTGTAAATGAAGTACATTTCCAAGTATAGTTGGTTTTCAAAATTAGAAGGTTTCTATAAATAGAAACATCTATTTACAGTAAGTTCCTAAAATAGTATCCGTTTACATTTTAGTAAGTATCAAAATAATCTGTTTTCTTAAAATAGAAATGTTGAGTTTTACTTTCCCTTGATTAGTTTAAAAACATATAAAGCAGTAGAAATAGGGGCAATGAACTCACCTTAACGAATGAGCGGTATAATCGGTAAAGTGTGTAATAGACGTAGTATGTAGATCACAAGTAAAGTCCTCACTAGTCCTAGAGCTCCCCTATATAAAGGTAGAAATGTAAGTATAGTTTCGACGGTTAGACTTTGGATGAAACGACACAATTTCTCGACGAACACATACGTTCGTTCAAACTGAGATATATGAAGTTCTAGAAGGAATTAGACGTCATGGAATATATATCTGAAAACTAGACACCGACGGATACATTTTATACTAAGATATCATTACAAAAGAGTTCGTTATGAATGAGATATGATTAAAACGAAACTGTGTGACTAATCTGTCCAAAAGTGGTATGTTTGTATAAGTTGAGTTTATTATGTTTTAACGTCGTATAATTTAGATGTAGACATGATAAATATTTTTAATACACTTTAGCCTTGTTATAAACTTATAATAGACCAATTTAATCACTTTTAGGAAGTTTTGTATAGATTTAGGAAGTGAATCTTACGTTTTTGAAAACTAGACTCAAATACCTACAAAATTCATTAAGGTCATAGATTCTAATTTTAAGCCAATAAAGATTTAGATACTGAAGAAGACAGAATACCGAAGAATTTCCGAATCTGTCCAAAACCGAGACGTACATAGTTTAAGTTTAAAGCGAGTTTGAAACACCTAACGAATGCTCAAACGATCACGATATTTAATTATCATATTTCAGACCAGTGGTGAGACATCTCAAACATATTAATTTACGTTCTCGTTTACTAAATTGTTACACAATTTCCAATTACGAATCCTAAGTAAAATCGTTTCAACAATTTCAGATTTGACCCATGCTCACTATATTTCAGATTCTGGGAGTTTGGAAAATAGTTAGAAGACATATCTTATATATTTGAAAACTAGAAAGGAAAGGCTACAATTTATGTTTAGACCACAGAACCTAATTCAATATTACCCAGAAGATATTAGTCGAAAAAGACAGCTTAACATAGCAGAAATTTTATCAAACGAATTAGACATTACAACATAGAACCACCTTACACATAACATGTAAGAACTCAATTAAAACGGAATGAAATAAACGACTGTGAGCAGCTGAACCTGTCATGATGAATATACAAACAGGTTTCTATTGAAATGGAAATCGAATCCTTGGTGTTAAAGCTTGTGACTGCATACAATAACAATTTCATACCAATGAAAACTCTAGCAAGAAATTGACCAAGAATAGTTTGCAAAACGAAATACTTCACTCACCTTGAAGGAATCACTTGTTGGGAACGATTAAGATGATGAATAAAAAGGAGAATCGGTGTGAGAAAATTCGCTGGTCAAAACAAACCTTGAAATAATGAAGATGAAGAACACGATTAAGAGGCTGAATAGGTGGCTGCTCGAAGGTGGAAAACTCGTTGGTCATCACACACAAATAGAAAGTTACTAATCAGATTATTCACAATCCAATTAGGTTTTCGGATATGAAGGAATTCACAAAAAGGAACAATACTTTACCTTCAACAACGAAGATGATGACCATAATGGAGAGGGAGGAAAATCAGTAAACGAATTGTGGAATGAAAATGGTGGACGGCAGCTGCAAGATCATGCGGGAGAGGCGACGGTTTGGAGGGTAGTATTAGGTTTAGGGTTTTCTTTTGTGTTTAGGTTAATAATAATATGTTTAGCTTTGTTTAGGTTTAGTTTAGGATTGGTTAAGACTCCCAACAAGCATGTTTACAGACTGGCTCGAAATATCAGTAAGTGTTGGACCGTGTCTCGAACCACGGCTCACACAATTAAACCAAAAACGAGCAGCTTAAGAAACTGGCTCACGCTGCGTCGCTCCTGGACCCTATTGCGGCGCAGTGTGTTGTTAAACTTCAACATTTTTCGTTTAACTTGTTTTCGAGCAACGGATGGTATTCCAAAAGTGCGATACACGAATTACACGATACACGGAACATAGAATAAGTACAAGTTTTTGTAATAATGAAACCGGAAGTTCTCGAAAGTTTATATAAAGTATACGAATACGTCATAGTATGAATATGAAATCTAGAAAGTTTCTCGTTAATTATCTAGGAGCTCGTCTATGGTACTATCTACTGTGCACCTAACTAACGAAAGCATCAAATAAAAGGTATACACACATATCGTAGAAATCATCATACATCAAAAAACATAATTTTTAATCTCGTATCAATAGTAATAAGTAAGTTTTAATTTTTTCAGTAAAATACAGTAATGATCTACAGGCATACTAGAGTAACTAAGGACGGAGAGAGTGACGGTTGTCACATGTGGCCCGGTGATCGGACCAACATTTGTTCCATACCCGCCCAACACCTGCATGGTACCCGGACTTGCTCGATCCCCGTCACCGAGTAAACATGCCCTGAGCCCGGATGAACTATACCCAGAAGTGTAGGGCTAGCAAGACCCCGTGCACTAGGAAATGTGACACGTCCGGTTTTGTAACCTACATAACACGAACGAAAACACCAAGTTTATTCTTGTCTCGTTCGCACAAATACAATAACCAGACGTCATAAGTGCATACGCTTACGTCAATGCTATTAACGGCTAGATTATCCTCGTTTACTTAAGTTGACCGAGTGTCATGCATACGTATGCTTACATCACATACCCATTTATGGGTCATAAAATGACGGCCCATGGCCCATAATTAGAAAACCTAATCCTTACAGCATAGCAATAATTTTCAGAATTCAGGCAATTCTCATCATTGCCATTTACACACACACACACACACGTTCAAGAGAGATTTTCCCACTCTCTTACGTCACCAGGCTTAATCATACGTCACCTTAGGCTCGCTAAGAGCTTGGTAACTTCGCACTCCCCTAGCAGGAGTTCGTATCGATTTAGCCAACACCCCAAACCCTTGAGGTCGGCAATTGTTGCTCAAACAGTTCTTGTAAAACAAACCTCAAGGGAAAAATAACAAAAAAAATTAAAAAATAATCTATAACGTTAGAATTTTTGGATTATCATTCATTTTAACCATATCTCAAACTTTAAAAAACGAATTTTTGTTGTACATCAAAAAATGGGTAGTTTTATTGTTGTGCATCAAATTTGAATATTTACTACACATAAACAATGAATTTTATGCACAACCCCTAAACAACATATATTTTGATGCATATCGAAACTGGCTTTTTTAAAGTTTGTTATAATTGAATAAATTAATATAATACAAAATTACACATATCATAAAATATTTTTTCATTATATTTTTACTTATTTTACTTTAAGTATTACTTTAGAATTATTTCTTTTTAATATCTTATCAACTTTCATAAAACATTTTGGCTCCAAATTCATTGTTTTAATATACGACTCCCGTTACTAGTCGGTTTTGACAATAACTTCACAATCTTGATGTTTATAATTTAGAGTCCAAACCACCAAACTTTGCTAAAAACAGTTTGATCCCAATACCCTATTATGAATTTATAGTGTTCATTTAATACAATATCATAACTAACTTCAAAACGGTAGTTTTTTTGGAATATTTTGTTTGTTTATCAAATCATAATTAAAATCGTGTCATAAGGAACTGCAACTTTGAACATATTGATTTGATCAAGATTTCTATCTCTTCTAGCTTCGTAAATCCGTCTAATTGAGATTGCTAGAAATAATGCATCTAAATGAAATGGATATAAGTTACAATAATATCAAGAAACAAACAATACATAAAATTAATACCATTACCTTTGTACTTGAAACTCAGTAAAACATAATCGAAGAAAGATGTTGACGCATGGGTTCAACATACGGAATTATCTAGGCAAACCATTTTGTGCCTTTACTCTATTACAAAACACTAGAACGCGATAACAAACAAGCATGAATAAGAGGGTAACAGTTCTATTGTTTTTATATATATGTGTCTAATGAGAGAGAGAGACTCTCAATTTATAGACCAAGGAATGAGGGTTGATTGAAAAACGATCATAATTGTCACACTTAAGGATATTCAATTATCATAATGTCCATTATTTTGAATTAATACAAATAATTAATATGAATTATTTGTGCCTATCGATCTTAATTCACCTCCAGTGATAAATTTTTCCAACATATATCAAACATCATATAGTTATGCATAAGTAGATCAACTACTACATCGAGGAGTGGGTATAACCTCTAAAGAGGACTTCCTATGGAGGGTAATACCAAATATTTCGTTCATGTCCAAATCTGCGCATTCGAGTCCATTTGGCAATGCCAAATCAAACTTGTAGATGATATTTGCTAACGCAAGTTCCATGACAGCTACACTAAATTGAATACCAGGGCATCCTCTCCTACCCGCACCAAACGGAAGCCACTCAAAATTAAACCCTTTATAGTCAATGGAGTTATTCAGAAACCTCTCTGGTCTAAACTCATTTGCTTCCTCCCATTTGGCGGGATCTCTTCCTATTACTGAAGCATTGATAATAACTTGTGTGCCCGATGGAATATCATACCCCATTAATTTGATATCTTCGGTTGATTTTCGAGGAAGAAGAACTGGGAGTGGAGGATGCAATCGTAACGACTCTTTTATGACAGCTTTAAGGTACTGCATTTTCACCAACTCCTCCTCACGAATCATCGATCTTCCTTGGGCTATTTCTGTTACTTCGTGTTGCAACTTTTTCATTATTCTTGGGTGTTTAACTAGCTCGCTAATTGTCCATTCTAGACTTGTAGATGTAGTTTCAGTTCCAGCAGCAAACATATCCTGTCAGAGAGACAATCTTTTATACATGATTTAAATTTGATTGCTCATAATAGTTTCTAAAATATAGGTGGCTTTTAATATTTACCATCCGGATATGAAAATGAAGGCATGAATTAGTTAGTGACATTTTTCAAAATATAAAATTTTACATATGTTGTATATGTGAATATGAATATATGTATAACATAATGATAGATCAATTACTATTCAATTACAAACGATTGGATTAACTAATTGAAAATGATTGATAGATAGTTTCTTATGCTTATATATCAGTCGAACCACATGATTTGCAAACCAAAACCGATTTGTCTTATGATGGTTCACGCTCACGAAACTAAGTATTAGTATCAAGAACATCAAATTAAATATGGAAGAACTTCCCATCCAGGCATCCACCACTAATTTTTAAATTAACTAATATGCTAGTTTGTAAATTTAAATCATAATTCATAGCTATTCAATATGAAAACGAAGACGGGGGAATTCATACCAAGATGACAGTTTTAATGCTGTCTTTGTGAAGGGTAATTCCGGTTGTGTTGTTTCTTTGGATATCTAGTAAGATGTCAACTAAGTCTTCTGAATCACCACTTTCAGCACATACTCCTGTTTTCTCATTTACATGGTCTTCAATTACCCCTTCAAGAAACTCATCAAATTCTTTAGCAACTTTTTTTGCCCTCCCCTCTAAACCACTTAGCCTATCTATCCATGACAACCATGGAATATAAGTACCCACACTATAATCGCTAAACAACGTAACAAATTTGCTTAATAAATCGACAAGCTTTATGCCATCATATGTTCTCCCAAGAGCCACCTTACAAGTTATGTTATTTGAAAGTGAAGCAAGTAATGAACCCATATCAACCAAAGAACCACAACGTTCACCAAGCATGTCAATCATAAGAGAGATTTCTTTTTCTCTTACTTGTCGAAAAGACTTAACTCGAGTAGTACTTAAAAGATGAAGTACGGCAATGCTTTTCAATTGCCTCCAATATTCTCCATAAGGTGAAAACGCTATGTCCTTAGAGCCATACAATAGTAAGTCCGCGATACGAAAACTTGGTCGACTAGAGAATGATATATCATGAGTTTTCATGATTTCTTGGGCTACCTCAGAAGACGAAGCTACAAGCGTCGGTACACTACCAAAATGAAGTAGCATGATTGGACCATATTTATGGGACAATGTTTGGAGAGACAGATTAGGGTTTGCTCCTAGTTGGTGGAGATTTCCGATGATTGGAAGTCTCCGTGGAGATGGTGGTAAGTTTCTTTTGGTATTGGCTTGAAATGAAATCCTTATAATACGAATAAAAATCATCAAAATGATGAATGATAACATAGAAAAGAGAATAGTTTCTAAGGATAGAAAATTTGCCATGATGATACTAGCTAGTTATCAATTTTTCTAGTAAGTTTTGTTCATATGAATAATGGAACTAGCTAGGACTCTAAATATATAAATGAGTTATCTCAACTTATTTAACATGTGACTTTTGGTGTTGGCCTTCTAGATTTTTGTCGACTAAAGAGTTATTTCGTATGGCTCCATCTTCTTCCATGGATTTTAGAAAACTTTGTCACTATGAGATCAATGATTGCAGTTTCATCATTGTTACTCAACAATGTAGATATAGATTGCACGGCCCATATTCTTCATCCAGATTCTTATCTCAACTTTACTTTGAAATTTGTATGTTTTTAAATTTAAAATGGTTTATTTCATGTATTCAACTTATATAATGTTAGGGTATATATTTGAGTATATATGACAACTATATAAGTTGTCACGTTATGTGTAATGTCATTTGTTTAAAAGGTTTTGATTGATCTATCACACATATACTAGTGATATTATAAAAGTTAAATACATATAATACACTATTTTAAAGTTAAATATATACTTTAGATTTCAGTGTAAAATTTAATATTTTTCATATGCTTATCGATAATTGTATTTAAGAACAAATTTTACCTTGATTCACATGTCGACACATATTTTATCACCGCTAGGGGTGTTCATTTCGGCTTATGACTTAGGCTCATGGAATTGTATAAAATTTGAAAAACTCATTTTCCTAGACTTACCCCCCCCCCCCCCCCCCCCCCTAACTAGAATGCAATGTGTTAAAGATTAGCATAAGTATAATGAATGTTTGAATTGATGTGTTAGATTTAATGTAGGAGTATGTTAAAAGTTAAAACATCTTTAAATTTTTCTTATACATAAACCTTAAAATAATAAGAAAAAAAAAATTAGAACATGAGTATGTCTTATATGTAGGGTTGGCGAGCTTCGATTTAGTTTGGTTTTTATATAAAATCGAAACCGAGTCAGAAAATTTTGGTTTCTAAAAATTAGAAATCATTTGGTTCGGTTTTATATCAGTTTTGTCTTTCGATTTCTGATTTAAATTTGGGGTGGTTCGATTTTTAATCATTTATTTGGATTTTGTCCTCTTTCACTCAGTAAACATAATCTTATTTATTTTTCTTTAACAAGCAAGTTAACTTCGTTTTAATAATTTACAAATAATAAGCTATAAACATTCTGTCTTAATTATAATTTTGGCGTTAAAAACAAATATACTCATAATATATACGTATAAATAGTGTTAATTTAAATGGTATATTTTGAAGGGTTTGTTCGGTTTTTCAGGTTCGGTTTTTGGATCGTGAAACCAAAACCGAACCGAATATTTCAGTTTTACAAAAATAAAAAACTGAACCGTAGATTTTGGCTTTTTTGGCTTTTTCGGTTCGGTCATTTTTGGTTCAATTCGGGTTTTTGATTTTCTGCCCACCCTAGTTTTATGTATTGATGTTTTATCAACTGAAATTAATAGTTCATCCTAACTTTTCTTTATAGCATATGTTCTTTTTTGTGAGTGTTAAAGTTTGGTAGTAAAAATATGAACTTTTCAAACATACTCCTTTTATATTTTATAAGAAAACTTTATTTGATGATAAGTGTTTGTAAATGTATTAAACTTTACTCTAAAATTTATAATATGTACCAAGCACTAAACGGGTACTATATGTATCTAACTTTTGAAAAATGTTATTGTATTTATCTGAGCTTACGTGACATCTATATAAGTTGTCACGTGAAGTGTGTCATATCATCTATTTAGAAGATTATGATTGGTTGGATATATACATATATCAGCTTTTGAAAATTACATACATACAATGAACTTATTTAAAGTTTGATTCATACTATAGAATTTTGAAGTAAAGTTTGATACACTTCCATATACTTAATAACGTTTTAGTATTTGTAAAGAGTTATACTAAGATAATGATGTGTGAACCTAAATACATTTTCAAGCCGAATAAAAGTATTTTTAAATAATTCTATTAAGCCAATTATGTGTGAACCTAAATATATTTTCAAGCCGATTTACATCTCACCATCAATTGTCACATCTCAAAATTAAGAACCATCGTCTGAGTTAAGTTAACTAAAAAGATACATTTGGATAAGATATTCTGATTCACGAAACTTCAGCTAAAAAAAACTCAATTAAGTGAAGGTTGATACAATACAGCAAAAATCATTTTGAACTAGACTACCTGAACCTTACGATGTGCAAAGATCTTGGGCCTAGACTTTTATCAATATTTTTAAAAATCATTTTCTTTATTATAAAACTTATATAAAGGAAAATCAGACAAGTCTTTAGTCATAATCATTTTGTTTTCTTAAGAGAAATTCCGTTTATAAAAATATTAAAAGAAGATACACTTAAAAGTCAAACATTACAAAGGCACTACATCAATTTATATATTTATCTTTAATGAGACGTTAACCTTTTAGTTGGTTTATCAAATGCTAATTTTTATTTTTGAAAAATGCAAACATACTTAAATAAAACTCAAGGAGAAAGTAAATATTTTTATCTGATATATATAAAACTAGCTTTTTGTCCCGCCTAATACGCGGATAATTATATTAAAAAATATATAATATTAATAAAGAACATATAAAAATGATTATGTGAGCAAATGTGAAGTTAAATAAAACATTTATTATGTAATTCGGAAAAAACCTTATTAAAAATAAAATAATTATAATATATAGAAAAACTAAAAATATTGAGTAAATATGACGAAAAAAAAACTGAAGATTTTTTTATATGATATGTTTTCCGTTATATGCAAAACACTCGTAAAACAATAATATAATTTTATTTTCTTTTTATAATATACAAAAAAAAAAAAAATATTGGGTAAATAGGACGAGAAAAAAAAAACAGAAGATTATTTTATAAGATATGTTTTCCGTTTCTATGCAAAACACTCATAAACAATAAAATAATTTTTGTTTCTTTTTATACTAAGAATGTGTATGTGTTTGAAGAAAAAATATGTTTTGTATTTTTTTAGAATTAATTTAAAATATAAGTGTTGGATTATTTAAGGTAGAAAGGTTAATTAGTTTTATTTAATTCTTACTATCTAAAATAAGGGTTAAATTATTTAAAGTAAAGGGGTTAAAATCAAAATTATTTATAATGACATCATCAAAATGATCTAATGATTCAAATTAAATTTAGATTTCCATCTAATGGTTAATACTTTGCCAAATGACATTTTAGGCCTCTCTTTTATTATATATTAAGATATCACTATTCAATACTTAAGATTTTTCTCTAGATATAAAATATAATTGGAGTGATGTTTTACACTAAAAAAAAAATTGGTTTACCCTTAAAGATAGTCCAAAAGTTTTTCCATCGGCTCCACAAAAACCATCTGTAAAATGAACGAAAAAGCACTCACATCGGACAAACCCTAGAAGGACGATGACCATGAGGATGGTTACAGTGTTACATTCTTCTTTCCCGTAGACGAAAGGAAGCACCATATCAAATGTAAATAGGGTTCTGGTCAGGGGTGAGTTTACGAGCATTGAAGTCTTTCAGAGCGTTTTCTGTACCCGTCAGCCATGACCCGCTCTGTCCTATTACCACGGGTTGCAATGGGGTATGTTGGTGGCATGGCTGTTGGTGGTGTGTCTTGGTTAAAGTTAGAGGTGTAGATATTGGCTCCAGTTTCGTTAGCTTGTTCCATTTTTGGATTTGAAATTCTCTGAATTTTGGATATAACTTTTAGGTATATGCATGTATTGTTAGATTATAGAGGCCCAATCAAATGTAAGCCCAAGCCTGTATGTGGGCTTGGGCCCGATAGGTTAATATTTCCTATAAATAGGCTTCGAATGTAATCGTTGTTAGTTGATGAAATACAAATATTCTTCCACAAAACCCTATTGTTAATTTCTACATGGTATCAGAGCAGGTTACGGTTAAACGTACCTGTTCGAACTAGACCATTCGAATCAAGAAACAACAAATTCGAATAAGCAAATTCGAATAGAAAACATACCTGTTCGAACTAGACAGTAACACTGACTTGCCATTCGACCAGCTTAGCAACACTCTCGAACTTCCATTCGACTGGAAACTCAACGGTTTCGAACTTACCTACACAAGTAGGTAATTCGTTAGCATTCGGCCAAGTAAACCATCTCACTCATTCGATCAGGAAAACAGGGTACACGAACTCAAGCACACGGATAAGAAAACAAAGCACACGAACTCAAGCTTAATCGAATTGAATTGGATTCGAATTGAATTGAGGTTTCGAATTTGAAGTGAATAGAGGTATTCGAATCGAAGGGCTGTTCGAATTGAGGGGATTTGTCTAGGTATTCAAAATTAAGGGGTGAATTGAATTGCTGTTCGTTTTGTCTAGGTATTCGAATTAAGGGGTGAACTGAATTGATGTTCGTTTGGCAGCTTCAATCTTAAAGCCCAATAAACAAAGTTTAGCCCAAATCATTAATTAAAAAAATCAGGCCCAAAACCACAATTTAAAACAATTTAAACCACTATGGCTGACAACGAAAACAATAATCTCGCCATGAAACTAATGGAGTTGCTTCGTAACGGAACTCAGAACCAGTTCCAAAGTCCAAAACCAAATCCGTCTGATCAACTCAAGATTAGTTTAACATTGACAAGCACCAACTACCCGCTATGGGCTCGTATGATTCGAGTATCTATAGGGGGGAAATCGAAAGTGTATCTCAACCATCTTACTGAAAAACCCTCCTGCCATCACTGATGAAAAATACGATGAGTGGGAACAAGCCGATCTTGTGGTTTTCTCGTGGTTAATTCAGAATATCGAGCCTAGTATCACAAGTAATCTTACTGAATTTCCCACATCGAAGTCGCTATGGGAAGCCCTAGCCGTCACTTACAACAGCGGGAAAGATAAATTGCAAACCTTCGATCTCCATGTGAAGGCAAATGAATTCAAACAACATCAGCTGCCGTTGGAAGAGTTTTGGATAGGGATGCAAGGAATCTAGGGAGAAATTGATCGGAGGGATCCAAACTCGATGACATGCACTGCTGACATAGCCACATACAACCGAGTTCGATCTGAAACCAAATTGTTCCAATTTCTAAATGGACTTGACCGAAGGTATGACCCAATTAAACGGGAAATTCTTCGTTCGGATCCACTTCCATCACCTGAAACTGCTTATGCTACGGTTAGGAAAGAAAAAGCTCACCAAGCCATCATTGACGGGAATCATGAAGCAGATATGGGTGTAGCAGCTGGACTCAATACCACCGGGGATGGAGCAGGGCTCGTCTCCAAGAACTATCGATCAGAAAAACCGGCGTTCCGACCCCAATCAAAGGTCGATAAAAGCAAGCTCAAGTGTGAAGAGTGTGGTATGTCAAAACACACCAAAGAGCAATGTTTCAAAATCGTCGACTATCCAGAATGGTGGAATGACAATCACAAGACCTCCAAGACTGGAAAAGCTGCGGCCGCTGTAGGAAGCAGTGAAACTAGTGGCGGAGGAGAGAAACGTACCGATGGTGCACCAGAACCAGGTATAGGGTTTGGTCGTTTTACACCAAACCCTCCGGGTACTAATTCCTTTTTAAATCAAAATTTTTTTAATAAAAACTTACTCGATAAGTTAAATGATTACGATTTAAAAAAGGAAAGATATGATTCTTCTTCTGGAAAAGCTCATGTTGCAACCAAAGATTCAAAATGTACTTCTTTTATCCTTGATTGTGGTGCCACCGATACGATGACGTTTGATATCACCGATCTAACGTCAAAATCTAGAGTTGATAAAACAAGAATTCACACAGCCAATGGGGAAACTCTCCCAGTTAAAGGATGGGGAACCATTGAAATTTCAAAAACACTTCGACTCTCTAGATGTCTTTATGTACCATCACTATCACACAAGTTATTATCCGTCAGTCATGTTACGAAAGAATTAAATTGTGTGGTATTAATGCACCCCACGTTTTGTATTTTGCAGGATATCAGAACGGGGAAGATCATTGGGCGTGGTACTGAAAGACAAGGACTCTACTATGTTGATGAAGTTACTCACCACGGTTCTGTTCTGCTCACTCATGGGTCCAACGATAGGAAAGCTTGGTTATGGCACAGATGATTAGGCCATCCGTCTGCTGGTTATTTGAGACAATTATTTCCGCACTTATTTCCTAATAATAAAACTTTCCATTGTGACACTTGTATTTTGACTAAGAGTCATAGACAAACGTTTAAACCTAATGATACTAGAGTTGATTCTCCTTTTTCGTTAATTCATTCTGATGTTTGGGGTCCTACAAAAATTGAAGGGGACAAAATTTTCGTTATTTCCTGTTATTTATAGATGATTGTACTCGTATGACATGGACTTATCTTTTAAAAACCAAGCCTGAAGTGTTTACTAAGTTCACATCGTTTTGTAACATGGTAAAAACTCAATTCAAACAGGACATACAAATTCTCCGATCCGATAATGGGGGAGAATTCTGTAATACTTCCCTGAAAAACTTTTGTCAAACGCGGGGAATCATCCATCAAACCTCGTGTGCTCACACCCTGAACAAAATGGGGTTTCAGAACGCAAAAATCGTTTCTTGTTGGAAATCACTCATGCTCTAATGATCGAATCACAAGTCCCAAAGTCTTTTTGGCCAGAAGCAGTTGTCACTGCCACGTACTTGGTTAATCGTCTTCCAACCCGAGCTCTAGCTCTCAAAACTCCTCTCCAAACATTGTCACATTTCCATAAATTGCCTTCAACTCTAACCCTTGAACCTCGAGTGTTTGGATGTTCTGTTTTTGTTCATATACCAAAAATAGAGCTTTCAAAACTTGATCCTTATGCAGAGAAATGTGTGTTTCTGAGGTATGGTGTCAATCAACACGGGTATCGGTGTTACAGCCTGAGTAGGCGTCACATGTTCACAACAATGAACTGTTACTTTCTTGAAACTGAGTTCTTACCAGACCCATCTTCATGGTCAGGGGGAAAATGATAATGACGCACTCAGATGGATAAGTTGGGAACCACCTGTGCATGATCCTTCTACTAATACACCCACTCCGGAGACTGATAGTCCTGAAGAACCTGAAGACAGTACCACTCCCACCAACAATGATCCTCCTCAACTGATATCCGAGGTAAGTGGCTCTGAATCTCCGGATAGTTCAAATAACTCTGATATGTGTGATGATGAACAACAGGTCGAGACGGAAACTCCGAGTGTGACTGAACCAGCTCGGTATGATCTTCCACCTAGATCAACCAGGGGAATTCCGCCTAACAGATACTCACCTGAAAGAAGTTCAAGAGGGTCGAGATATCCAGTTGCAAATATCACAAGAAGGAATTTAGTTCCGGAAGCCAGGTCCTACGCAAACGCGATCTGTTCTGAAAAAATACCAACAAGTGTTGAAGAAGCACTCAAGTATAAAGAATGGAGGGAAGCAATTGGAGCTGAACTTGAAGCCCTGAAAAAAGTGAAACATGGGAAGAATGTGAATTGCCTCCAGGGAAGAAACCCGTTAAATGTCGGTGGGTGTTTACTATCAAGTATAAACCCGATGGATCAATCGAAAGGTATAAAGCTCGATTAGTCGCAAAGGGGTATACTCAGACTTACGGGATTGACTACTGTGAGACTTTCTCACCAGTAGCCAAGATTGATACTATTAGAGTTCTATTCTCAGTTGCAGCAAACAAGGATTGGCCATTACACCAATTCGATGTCAAGAATGTCTTCCTACATGGAGAATTGAAAGAAGAAATCTACATGGAAGCCCCACCTGGAATTCATGATAGTTTAGAGGCCAGGAAAGTTTGCCGACTAAAGAAATCTCTGTACGGTTTAAAGCAGTCTCCACGAGCATGGTTTGGACGATTTACCACAGTTATGAAGAAATATGGTTATAACCAAAGCAATTTCAATCACACTCTATTCTTGAAACGGAGAGGTAAACTCATAACCTGTTTAATAATCTATGTTGATGACATAATTATTACAGTAGATGATTCGGAAGAAATGACAAACTTGAAAGCCAATCTCTTTAAAGAATTCGAATTGAAGGATTTGGGCAGACTCAAGTATTTTCTTGGAATCGAAGTTCTAAGATCAAAGTCAGGGATTTTCATCTGTCAACAGAAGTATGTCCTCGATTTACTAGCAGAGACGGGAATGCTAGATTGCAAACCTGCAGATACTCCTATGATTGCTAACCAGAAATTGTACATGGAAGATGAAGCAGAATTGGCAGATAAAGAAAGGTATCAACGAACGGTGGGAAAGCTTATTTACTTAGCTCATACTCGGCCAGATATCGCATACGCAATACGAGTTATAAGTCAATTCATGCACCAACCTCAAGTCGAGCACATGGAAGCAGCTTTACGGATTATCAGGTATCTCAAGGGAACTCCTGGACACGGTGTTCTATTCAGAGCAAATGGGCACCTGAAGATTGATGCTTATACCGATGCTGACTGGGCAAGCGACAAAGGTAATAGGAGGTCTACATCAGGGTATTTTACCCTAGTGGGAGGAAATCTTGTTACATGGAGGAGTAAAAAGCAAAAAGTTGTCGCCCTCTCAAGTGCTGAAGCTGAATTCCGAGGAATAGCACGAGGATTAGCTGAAGTCCTATGGCTGCGAAAACTATTGTCAGAAATTGGGTATCCCTCAGAAGAAGCCAACAAGATTATGTGTGACAACAAAGCTGCTATCCAGATCTCAGGAAATCCAGTTCAACATGATCGCACAAAACACGTTGAAGTTGATAGGCACTTCATCAAAGAAAAACTTGAAGATGAGATTATCGAGCTTCCGTTTGTTTCATCAAAAGATCAGCTTGCAGATATCCTTACAAACGCGGTTACTGGAAAGATCTTCACTCACTGTCTTGACAAGTTAAGCATTGAAAATTTCACTACTTAGCTTGAGGGGGAATGTTAGATTATAGAGGCCCAATCAAATGTAAGTCCAAGCCTAAGGCTTCGAATGTAATCGTTGTTAGCTGATGAAATACAAATATTCTTCCACAAAACCCTATTGTTAATTTCTACATGTATAGTATTATGCAGATTTTTGTGGCAATTGTATATTCAAATATTTGGAAGGGAGGTTAACAGTCGTTGTCCTGTCACCGCTAATGTGTACTTTTGTAAGAATATAACCTTTGTCCGTCAGCCTCTAACTTTAAAAAAGATGGACATGGGACGCATTTAGATTGTTTGGATAAGCTTATTCATAATTTAACGAGTAAATTACATGTTCCGTTCTAAGTTTGGTTGAAAATAATGCACTTTAACTAATAAAATTTTATCATATATTGTTATAGTTCTACCAATTTTGACATTGGCCACAATAAAAAGACTAAAATGACGTTGCGAACGAGGGATTTGTGAGCCAAAATGACCCTCTTGTCAAAATAAGCCTAAGGCCCTTAAAATAATTCAGTAAGCAATGAAAAGAAGGGTTATGAAAACAGGTTTATCTCTTCTATATAAGTCCAAACTTAAGCTGTTTTGATATATACTAACACACTAGAGTGTCCTTCAAGCTTTATCAAGTTACCATTGCGCGCTATAGAATTATGGGTACATATATTACTGTTTGCAACGGCATCGCTAACACAACCTACAGACCTTGACTTCCGAAAGTCAACAATTAGTTATGATATATTACATACCACACAAAAAAGGAAAGTTGCACCCAACATGACCAATTTGGGGCACTTGCTATAAGTTAATAATCAAAACCACTAGTTTCACACAACAAATTTTTGCGCTTACAACTATATATACACATAACTTACCAGTTTATGACTTCTTTCTCAAACTCGATGCCGACTTTGAACAACCGACCACATAACCACCACCCGATTGTGGTTATCTGAAAGAAAGACTATTTTTAATCCAATTTCGTTTAAGAAGCAACTTAGCATTACGTGACTGTGCACTTACTATCCCTTCAACGCAATTTCCCCACTGAGCACATCCTCGTTAGAACCCGTTTCTCAATTTCGATTAAATATGTTGTTCAGGTGAGTTTGTTTTCACACAGATGGGTCAACATCATGTGTTGTTGGTCCAAACATTCAGCATGAAAGACATGGCAGCATGAAAGTGTTCGATTTATTATTTCATTTAGGGCATCAACACCATAAAGAAAAGGAATTTAAATCCTTTAAATATCTTTACCAAAAGTATGAACAATGCAGGGCTAAGAAAACAATTTCACAAACAAATAATTCCCCGTAACATGCAGAGATGACAGAAACAAAAGATTCTGGAATAGGTCCTCGGAACACAAAGTTGGATATAATGAATATACCTTATTTCATAACATAAAGTATGGAGTAACACGAGAATCTGAGATTACATTCCATCGGCTCTGCCTCTATCCTGCTTCTCAGTAGCTTGTTGCTCCTTTAGTTTGTCGACAACTTCTAGAATTCTAGGATTAAAGAAACGGTCTTGAACATATTTCTTTCTTCAGCTTGTATCATCTTTATGGCACTAGGATATTGGTTTGGAGGGGGTCTGGTTCCTCTCAGTTTTGCAATTTCTTTCAATCGTTTGTATGCTTTCTTTTTTTTACCTTTTTCTGTAGTCGATACTCTGTCTGTAAAGATGGATGTAATATGAATAAATAATTACGTAAAAGCTACTAGAAGTTGCTACTACATTCTAAACGTGAGTAGGTGACAATGTCGTCCTATTCAGTTATAAATAGGTCAATTTGGATTATGCTTTATCTCTTCGAGTCAACCAAGTAAAATAAATAAGCTTGAAAGCAAACGGTTAAATTGGTTTAATCTTTCAAATCAAGATACCATTCAGATAGAGAATCGCAGTTAAAAAGAAAAATGGTAAAACAAATAAGTAGTTGATAGGATCTTGATGCAATGATTCAGGATGCTTCTTGACATAAACATCCTCAGGGAGGCAAATACACGTACACCATTCATATGTAATAAACAATTGATAGAAAATCAATCAATAGTTAACCATTTACTAACTTTTGTGTTTTCGTAAGCAAGTCACCTTTCGTAAACGACAAATAGACAAAAACACAAACACGCTAACGAATCCTCCCAATTTCAGTTAACTAGTTTTCAATTTCCCTAACTCTAATAAACTATTATTCCATTTATATTTAACATACTACTTGAAACTAGATTACCACTTTATAAGAAATGCAATCAAAATGAATTAAAAGTTTTGAAAACATTCCTTGTTTACCTAATCAATCAATAATGTGTGTTTTTTGTGTGCAGATTTCGAGGAACAAACAAATAATTGCAATAAAATTGGGGAAACCGACGGTTACTCGTATCAAAATTTACATAAGTTCATAATCTTACTATATAAGCCGAAATGATACGGTTGGAAGACGTATTATTATTATTATGTTGGTGTCTTTCATTACGTTTGGTATTTGCATGAGTCGAAGGACCATTATGGCCTTTTATTATTGTGTAAGGATGTTTTATGTGCTTGTTTATTGGTGATTAAGTTATAATAACCTCGTCGTATTCTTCTAGGAGATCATCCAGAAAAACAGTTCCTTTCATCTTCTTAGCATTCTTCTTTAACTTTATCAAGGGTATAAGAGCCGTTTCGATCTCTCGTCGGAATTCACTTAGTACAATGACCACATGAAACCAAGAAATTGATAATACCCTGATATCACACGATAAAGCCATCACAGAAATCCAAGCAACGTTGTCAGCACTCTCGAAGCAGCAAGAGGCAATCTTGAAGGCTGTTACGGAGAAGATGGGTTCTGGTAGCGGCGAAGGGGGTGGCTCTGGGTCAGTTTTTAACGCCAATGGGGCGAATAACAATAACAGATCCGTGCGAAGTGGCAAGATAGATTTTCCCAAGTTTTCAGGTGATGATGTGGAAGGATGGATCTATCGTTGTGAACACTTTTTTGCAATGGATGAGACTCCCGTAGCAATGAAACTCAGGTACGCCGTGGTTCACTTGGAAGGAGACTCGCTCCAATGGCACCGGGCTTACTTGCGTACTCGTAATGCCACTTTGGCAGCGATACAATGGGAAGAATATGTAAGATCAATTTCGGCTTGTTTTTCTAATGCTATGTTTGAGGACCCGTTGGAGGAATTGGCCTCTCTCAACCAAACAGGTACTCACATGACCTCAATACGACGTTTGATGCTTTGTTGAATAAGGTGATTCTTACGAAATAAGAAGCCATTAGCCTTTACCTCAAGGCCTTGAGTCCGGATATTAGAGTAACGGTTAAGATGTTTAGATCGCCCACCTTACAATAGGCTTATGGATTAGCTAAAACCCAAGCTCTAAACAATAAAAATTTGGAGGAATAGATTAATAAAGGGAAGGGAAATTCCGGAAACACAAGAAACTATAGCAATTTTAAGATTACACCTCCAGTTAATGCTTCAAAATTACCCCTTTTACCTACTCCTATCCCAACCAAGACAACATTTACTAAACCTAACGGAGGACCGCGTCGTCTCACATCTAAGGAATTAGAATATAAGCGCGCTAAGGGAGAGTGTTTTTGGTGCACTGAGAAGTTTGTGCCGGGACATAAGTGTCCCCGAAATCGAAACCAAGTCTATGTTATAGAGATGGAATATGAGGACGATGAGGAAACGGAGGAAATATGAGCTGAAACAGAAGAGAAAGAACACCAAATTTCGATACATGCATTGACGGGTCTTCCCTCATACTCAACTATGCGGGCACAAGGATCCATGGGTAATCGTCAGCTCCATATTCTTATCGATTCAGGTCCGAATCATAATTTTTTGGATTGTCGATTAGCAAAGAGATTGCAATGTGAAGTTAGGGAAAATGCACCCATCAATGTGAGGATTGCGAACGGAAATAAGCTCAATTGTATGCAAAGGTGTCCGGGTTTCCAATGGTCGATGCAAGGTCATTGGTTCACCACAAAAGTTCTTTTATTAGAATTAGAAATTTATGATATGATAATTGGAGTGCAATGGTTACTTCCGTTAAAGGATATACTTTAGAATTTCCAAAAACTGACTATGAAATTTGAGGTGGAGGGGAAACAATATGAGCTAAAAGGGTTACAAAATAACATTGTATCTGTTTGTTCAACGGAGAAAGTAGAAGAGCTATTAGGCAAGCATTCAAAGGGAGGGAACTTACAATTATTTAACATACAATTGGCAAATGGGAATATGGTCCAAAATTACCAACCGAGGGTGAGCTCCAATTCGGACCAAGCGCGACTTGACCATCCCTGGTATGAACTAACCCAAACTTATTCAGAGGTGTTTCAAACTCCAAAAGGGCTGCCTCCAACCCGTTCCTTCGATCACCTAATTGTCCTCAAAGAAGGGACATTACGTATTAGCCAACGGCCCGATAGGTACCCTCCCATTCAAAAAGACGTGATAGAAAAGACGACACTAGAATTGTTAGAATCTGGGGTCATTCACGATAGCCAAACCTCGTTTGCAACACCGGTTGTCCCGGTAAAGAAAAAAGATGGGCAATGGCGAATGTGTATGGATTACCGTAGATTGAATGAAGCTACCATCAAAGACAAATTCCCTATTTCGCTTATCGAAGAGTTGTTAGATGAGTTGGGTGGATCTTCATTCTTCTCTAAATTGGATTTACATTCGGGTTACCATCAGGTACGTATGGCGGAGGAAGACGTTCATAAAACGACATTCCGGACTCACGAGGGTCATTACGAATTCCTGGTTATGCTGTTCGGTCTTACAAATGCTCCGGCTTTTCCAAGCTCTTATGAATCATGTGTTTAAGGACATGCTACGGAGAGGAGTTCTTGTATATTTTGACGACATACTCGTTTATAGCCGAAGTAAAGATGATCATTTCCAACACTTGAACCGTGTCCTAACTATAATGAAGAAGAATAATCTGTTTGCTAAGGAATCTAAGTGTGCGTTTGGGGTGCGAAGCGTAGAATATTTGGGACATATTATATCAGAGGAGGGGTTAAAACCGACCCAAAGAAACTAGAGGTCGTTCAACAGTGGCCAGTTCCGAAAACTATCAAACAATTGAGGGGGTTTTTGGGGCTAGCCGGCTATTATCGTCGTTTTATAAGGTTTTATGGAATGATAGCAAAACCACTCACTGATTTGCTGAAGAAAGACGCTTTTAAATGGAGCGAAGAAGCACAAACGACTTTTGACAAACTCAAGGAGGCCCTCACGACTACCCCCGTCTTAGCATTGCCTGATCCCACTAAGCAGTTCATCCTCAATATAGATGCCTCAGCGGGAGGTTAAGGTGCAGTTTTGATGCAGGAGCGCTATCCCGTTTCGTTTTTTAGTCGAGCCATTTCACCAAGACAAAGCGCAATGTCAGTATATGAAAAAGAATTACTTGTAATTATGATGGCGGTAAAGCAGTGGCACTACTACCTTATTACAAATCCGTTTATCATACGCACGGATCAACGAAGTCTCAAACACCTTTAGATGCAAAAGGTAACAACACTATTGCAGCACAAGTGGTTGGCGAAGCTCATGGGATACAACTACGTGATCGAGTATAAAAAAGGGAGGGAAAATGTTGCCGCAGACGCCTTATCACCAGTTCAAGGTACCACATTATTTACTACAACCATTTCCCAAATAATGAACCTTTGCTTCTTAATAAAATTACAGAGAGTTAACACAAAGATGTGGAGGTCCAACATGTGATACAAATTTTAAAAAATTGTGAGATTTTACCACGATTCAAGTGGAATGGAAAGTGGCTAGTTAAAGAAAATCGCATGGTGGTTGGGGCAAGTGCGGAATTACGAGATGAAAGTCAAATTATGCCATGAATCACCTATGGGAGGACATTCGGGGGTAAACGCGACGATACAAAGGGTAAAGGGTTTGTTCCTCTAGAGAGGAATAACGAAGGTGGTTCGACGAATAATAAGATCTTGTGATGTATTTAAGCGTGCTAAACATGAAAATGTGGCGTTACTAGGTTTATTACAACCATTACCGATACCCAATGGCCTTTTTTCTGATATTTCCATGGACTTTATTGGAGGATTACCCAAGGTTAAAGGCAAACAACACGATAATGGAATCAAGGAGTGCTACATCCTTTGAAAATATATTTCCCTGTCTAAACACGGAAATTGGAAGTTCTTCTACACTCGTTGATGAGTCTGTCCAAAATGTGAGACGAGAACAGCATGTGGAAGAAGATGTTGAGCCTAGAAGAAGTAAAAGGGCTAGGGTTAAGAAATCGTTTGGTTCTGACTTTCTCACATTCATGGTAGAACATGAACCTAGAACCTACCGCGAAGCGGTTACCTCTTCGGAAGCACTTCAATGGAAAGAAGCCATCAAAAGTGAAATAGAATCTATTTTACAAAACCATACGTGGGAAATAGTGGACCTTCCTCAGGGTTGCAATGCCCTAGACTATAGATGGCTCTTTAAAAAGAAAATGAGGGCGGATGGAAGTATTGATAAATACAAAGCAAGATTAGTGATCAAAGGTTATAGACAACGAGAAGGTCTAGATTATTTTGATACGTATTCTCCTGTAACGAGAATCACCTCCATCAGGATGGTACTTGCTATTGCCGCCATAAGAAATTTGGAAGTCCACCAAATGGATGTAAAAACTGCTTTCCTAAACGGCGATTTAGAGGAAGAAATTTAAATGAAACAACCTGAGGGTTTTATTGCCCCTGGACAAGAGAACAATGTTTGCAAGCTGGTTAAGTCATTATATGGCCTAAAGCAAGCTCCCAAACAATGGCATCAAAAGTTTGATCACGTCATGTTAGAATATGGTTTCACAATAAATGAATGTGACAAGTGTGTTTATCTGAAAGACACACCTAATGGTTATGTTATATTATGTCTCTATGTAGATGATATGCTTATCATGGGTAGTGACGATAAGATAATAACATCAACAAAGGATATGTTGAAATCCAAATTTGACATGAAAGACATGGGCTTAGCAGATGTGATTCTTGGAATCAAGATCACGCGAACCCAAAATGGTCTTATGTTAAATCAAACACATTACGCGGACAAGATTCTAGAGCGATTCAATGTGGGGGATTCCGGCCTAGCTAGAACTCCAATAGACACCAGTCAACATATATCTAAGAATAGAGGTGAAGGTGTCTCCCAACTAGAATACTTAAGAATCATTGGTAGTCTAATGTATCTGATGATTTGTACTAGACCCGACTTAGCATACGCTGTAGTAGGCTAAGTAGGTACACAAGCAATCGGAGTTCTGATCATTGGAAAAGTATGACAAGATTACTTCGGTATGTAAGATACACGCGAGAGTTTGGACTACACTATCAAAGACATCCAGCTGTTATCGAAGGATACATTGATGCAAACTGGATTTCTGATATAAAAGATTCCCGATCAACAAGTGGATACGTGTTTACACTTGGAGGTGCTGTTGTAGCATGGAAATCTTGCAAACAAACGGTTATAGCAAGATCAACGATGGAATCTGAATTCATTGCCCTCGATAAATGTGGAGAAGAGGCAGAATGGTTGCGTCAATTTGTAGAAGACATACCAAGATGGCCTAAACCAGTAACGGCCGTATGTATGCATTGTGATAGTCAATCGGCAATTTGCAGAGCTCATAGCATAATGTATAACGGTAAGTCAAGACATATTCGACGTAGACATAACACGATACGAAAACTACTCTCAACAGGAGTTATCTCAATTGACTATGTGAAGTCAAAGGATAACATAGCGGATCCGCTTACGAAAGGCTTAAGGAGAGAGTTAGTTAGTAAATCGTCAAAAGGAATGGGACTAAAGCCCTTGAATGAATAAGTTTATGCAAAGGAAATCTAACCCAGTTGACTGGATATCCTAAGATCTGGGTTCAATAGGACAACCTAGTTGTATGAATCAAGGGAGGTCATTGTAGGGGGTAGTTTATCTACCTCCCAAACCATCTAAGGGAGTTCACAAATTCACAAACTTCCTAGTCCATTCCTAAGATAAGTGACAAGGTGAAGGATAAGCATACGGATTTTAATGATTTTAAGAAAAAAACCATATGTGGTATAATGATTTCTAACGAATCACCTATGTTAGAGAGAAGTGGGGTCGCTTCGAAGGGAATTATAAGGGCGTAATTCTTACAAACTCTCGCAGAACCAGGATAGTGTTCATGACCATAACGAACACGACTATGAGGAGTTGACATTGTCAGGAAGAGTCCTGTGTGAAATGTATTGTCGTCTACGTAAATAACAGCTCAGTTCAAAAACATAAAGATCTACTGACAGTTAGGAGACTAAGTGCATTTCATAAGGGAAGGTTCAAAGGGTAACACCTACCTATCCTATGCAAGATTCAACCGCCGAAGTTTCATCGGGAATAAGTGTTGTTTTGATCGATCTCCATTCATGTGGGGGATTGTTGGAAAATGCTGATAAAAATATGATACTTTCATCAACTTTGGACGTATTTAAAGTGATGCATATTTAATATTTACGAAGAACATTTAATATGAATGTGTAGCCCTTAGAAAGGACTTTTCAACGATATATTATACGTCCAAAACAGAGTTATGGTGAATGAGATATCGAAACCTAAATATGGGTGTTTGGGTTTTAGTAACTATCAGTTACGCTAACGTAACTGAAACTGTTACGCTGGCTAACATAACTAACAGTTACGCTAACGTAACTAAGCGTAACTAACAGTAACGTAACTGAAACTGTTACGCTAACGTAACTAACAGTTACGCTAGCGTAACTAACAGTTACGCTAACTGAAACTGTTACAGATTCGTTTTAATGGCTCGTTAATGCCATTAAAACTGAATTAAACACGAACGTTTTCCTTTGGGCTATAAATTGGAACTTCGTGGCTCAATCACAGACACACCGATTTCAAATTAATCTTTACTGTAACACCAATTTCCGATTGAATTTTCAGGCTAGTGTACCTCCGACAGTTTGTTAAACTGTTTTGCCATTCCACAACCGCTTTTAAACATAACGGAAAGAAAGTATATGGATATAACAAGTTCCAAACTGATCTGAAGGACAACGATTAGAAAATAAAACTGTTTTAAATCTGATATGTATATAACGATAGTTTCGCTAACGTATCTAATAGTTGCGCTAACGTAACTAAGTAACATAGCTAACAGTTACGCTACGTAACAAACTAACGTTCACTGATTGCAAACCAATAAGTAACGTAACTAACAATTACACTACTTAACAAAACTATCGTAACTAACAGTTACGCGACGTAACTAACAGTTACACTACGTAACTAACAGTTACGTTGAAAAAACAGCTGTTGAAAACAAAACTCGTTTGTGATGACCTGAGGCTAATTTTGCAGAGAAAGAGTCGAAACAAAACTAGTTTGAGTCCAATATTTTCTGATTATAAACGGTATTATAATAAGAAAATTAGTTTTAAGATTGTAGAAGACGATACCGTTTATATTAAACAAAAAAAAATTACAGAAAATGTAAACCAAATTACAGAAAACGTAAATGAAATTTGGGCCAAGGCTCGTGATAAACACGATTCCCTTAAAACAAATTCCGCGTGCTATCACACGTTTTGTTTCCCAGGGTACAATGGCAAAACAGTTTAACAAACTGTCGGAGGTACACTTGCCTGAAAATTCAATCGGAAATTGGAGTTACAATAAAGAATAATTGGAAATCGGTGTGTCTATGATTGAGCCACAAAGTTCCAATTTATAGCCCAAAGGAAAACGTTCGTGTTTAATTCAGTTTTAATGGCATTAACAAGCCATTAAAACGATCAGTAACAGGTACGCTAGCGTAACTGTTAGTTACGTTAGCGTAACAGTTTCAGTTACGTTACTGTTAGTTACGCTTAGTTACGTTAGCGTAACCGTTAGTTACGTTAGCCAGCGTAACAGTTTCAGTTACGTTAGCGTAACTGTTAGTTACTAAAACCCAAACACCCATCTTTAGGTGTCGATATCTCATTCACCTTAACTCCGTTTTGGACGTGTAATATATCGTTGAAAAGCCCTTTTTAAGGGCTACACATTCATATTAAATATTCTTCGTAAATATTAAATATGCATCACTTTATATACGTCCAAAGTTGATGAAAGTATCATATTTTTATCAACATTTTCCAACAATCCCCCACATGAATGGAGATCGATCAAAACAACACTTATTCCCAATGAATCTTCGGCTGTTGAATCTTGCATAGGATAGGTAGGTGTTACCCTTTGAACCTTCCCTTATGAAATGCACTTAGTCTCCTAACTGTCAGTAGATCTTTATGTTTTTGAACTGAGCTGTTATTTACGTAGACAACAATACATTTCACACAGGACTCTTCCTGACAATGTCAACTCCTCATAGTCGTGTTCGTTATGGTCATGAACACTATCCTGGTTTTGCGAGAGTTTTTAGGAATTACGCCCTTATAATTCCCTTCGAAGCGACCCCACTTCTCTCTAACATAAGTGATTCATTAGAAATCATTATACCACATATGGTTTTTTTCAGTTACGTTACTGTTAGTTACGCTTAGTTACGTTAGCGTAACTGTTAGTTACGTTAGCCAGCGTAACAGTTTCGGTTACGTTAGCGTAACTGATAGTTTCGTTAGCGTAACTGATAGTTACTAAAACCCAAACACCCATCTTTAGGTGTTGATATCTCATTCACCTCAAACCGCGTTCGTACCGCAACAAAAGAGTTGGGCGACGACATTACTTTGCTTCCTCAAGTACTTACACACGTGAATATTTCGTCCAAGATTCCGTTTGAGGAAAAATATTTTTGTACAAAAAACTTGAAATCAAATGAACCAATCATAGTTTTCCATTTCAAGGACATAATCTAATTTGATTTAAAAATTAATTATCTCAAAAATTATTAATGTATAAAACCAATAAATAACACTATTGCAACGAGCATTAAGTTTTCTCTCTATATAGCACCCACTCTATTCATACTTTCGACGAAATTTGTTTCCGAGTTTTTTTTAATGAGTTTTGAAATTTTATATTATAAAATTGTATTTTTATAAATCTGATATTAGTAGTATAACATGTAATTTTTTTTGTTCTCTTTTTTATTCCGGATGAATATATATATACATACATATATATGTATGTATGTATATATATATATATATATATATATATATATATATATATATATATATATATATATATATATATATATATATATATATATGTATGCTTTAAATATTGTACCTCTTAATCTCTTAAACTCTTAAAACATCAAATGCTTTATATAGTAGTAGAGATAGATATATATATATATATATATATATATATATATATATATATATATATATATATATATATATATATATATATATATATATATATATATATATATATATATATATATATATATATATATATATATATATATATATATATCTATCTCTACTACTATATAAAGCATTTGATGTTTTAAGAGTTTAAGAGATTAAGAGGTACAATATTTAAAGCATACAATACAACCCTTCAAGCATACAATACAACACTTTAAGCATACAATACAACACACACAACACACACACACAACACACACATATACAAAACAAACACATTACACACAACACAAAACACACACACACAACTCTCTCTCTCTCTAAAACCTCTGACTTCTCTCTAGAATCTATCACCGCCCGTCGGAACCGCCATCCACCTAGCGCCGGAAGCACCTTCCACCATCCACCATCCACCATCCACCATCCACCATCCACCATCCCCCGCTGCCTAAACATAAACCTAGCCGCTGCCGTTTCATCATTGGATCTGCCTTTCTCTCTTCTTCCGCCGACGCCGCCATGTAGGTAAGTGGATCAGTTTATTTTTGGCATTTTCTTGTTCTTGGTAGTAGTAGAGATTTGCATTTTATTTTTTGTTAATTTGTATTTTTTTTTTTAATGACATAATCTGTTGGGGAAAATTGTTTGGAAACCAATCATATATGTTTTCAAAATGGCATAATCTGTTGCTTGATAATGGTTTTCAAAATGACATAATCAGTTTTTGTGTTTATTGCTAATAGAAATTATTATAAATTGACAGGCTGCGGTTTTGGTGGATACGGTGGCTTTTTGTGGTTTTGATGGCGGTTTTGTGGTTATGTTGGCAGTTTTCATTTGTTGTCTTAATCTTATTATGAGACCAATGATTATATTAAAAATATATGAGGTCGATGAATTGATATATTATGAGACCAATGATTATATTAAAAATATATGAGGTCGATGATTGAGGTCTATGAGGCAATGATGCTATCGTGTGGCTTTTTGTGGTTTTGATGGCGGTTTTGTGGTTATGTTGGCAGTTTTCTTTCGGGTGACTCCCGTGGAAATCAGTTAGAAAATGATTAAATGAACGGTAAATTTTATTTTCATTTGTTGTCTTAATCTTATTATGAGACCAATGATTATATTAAAAATATATGAGGTCGATGAATTGATATATTATATGAGACCAATGATTATATTAAAAATATATGAGGTCGATGATTGAGGTCTATGAGGCAATGATGCTATCGTGTGGTTAACGATTCTGAGCCAAATGTCAAGTTTATTATCACGTTTTTTAATCTAAAATAATCTGTTTTAAAAATTTAGTTAGACAAAAGTTTCGAATTTTTTTAAAAACAGATTATTAAAGGTTAAAAACTGTTTTTATAAAAAAGTGGAACATATTATTAAACCTAAAATAATCTGTTTTATAAGAAAGTAATCTGTATAAAAACAGATTATTAAAACAGATTATAAAACTTGTCCAAATAAATTTTAAAAAACAGATTATTAAAAACATATTCTTAAAAACAGATTATATAAAAACAGATTATTAAGCTTGTCCAAATAAATCTTAAAACATATTATAAAACCTAAAAAGTATGTTTTTTATAAAAAAATTCAGTATAAATTAGTATTTATGAAAAAAATAAAGCGGGAAAATTTAAATTTTTAAAAAGATTCAAAAAGTTTGAAATTTTTCAAATTTTTCATTAACTTTTTGAAAATTTTGAAAAATTTCAAATTTTTTGAATTTTTTAAAAATTTTTATTTTTCCCGCTTTAATTTTTTTTATAAATAACAATGTTATACTCACTTTTTTCAACCCCAACTAAAAATATTCTCTTCTTTTATTTACCGCAAAGGAGTTTTATATCGGTTTTCTCTCAACCTTTTACACATCAATCTCGAATAACCGGTTTGCATTTCTTTTAATATTTTTAGTATTTTATTTTTTTGTTATTTGTATGTTATATGTTAACTTGTTTTGTAATTTGTATATAAATTTGTATGTAATTTCCATTTTCATTTCCCTTTTATATGTATGTAAAGTTCCTTTGTATGTTCACATTTAATAATCTGTTTTTAAAATAAATTTGGAAAAAATTTTGAAATGTTTTATAAAATTATTTTAGGTTAAAAAATTATTTTAGGTTAAATTTCCATTTGTATGTAATTTCATTTTCATTCCTGTTTTTTTGTATGTTATGTTTTTCTTATGTAAACTACCTTGTATGTTTTGTTTTTCTTATATTACCGAATATGTATCATGATAGTTTAGGCTTAAATTTAGGAAAAAAAAAGTCTTTCTTTAATTTTTATGTAAAATAATCTGTTTTTTAACTTATTGTAATAATCTGTTTTAAACAGCTTTTTTTAATTTATAAACAGATTATTTTAATTTTTATGTACAATAATCTGTTTCAAAAATTTAAAATTTATTTGGACAAATTAAAATAATGTGTTCTGTTTTAAACTAACATAACCTGTTTATTAAATAATCTGTTTACATTTTAAAATAATCCAAATATATATTAAAAACAAATTATTTTAAAAACAGATTATTTTAATTTATAAACATATTATTTTAGTCTAAAAATCTAAAAACAGTCTAAAAACAGATTATTCGAATGACAATAATAATTTTAAAATTGTAACATTACAAGATTACATAAGAAAGACAATAGTAATTTACAAGTGTATGTTAAATTAAAATGGTCGAAAAATTATTTATGTAAAAGGTACTTTTAGTATGTTAGATTAACCGGAAAAAAAAACAATCACATAAATTGACGAATGTTATGAGTGTTTAATTGCGGATTCTCTATCTAAGACTTAGGTTTATGACTTAAATTATATGTTTTTATGTACATATTTGTTTAAATGTTTTCACCCATAATCATTCACAAAATGTTTTTATCTTATACAAAATTAAGTTATATATATATCAAAACAGCTTTACTTATATACTACACTTATAATTACAAACTATATTATTTAATTATTGTTGAACAATTATATCACAAATTTAATAATTACAAATTCAAATTTTAAAAAAAAATATTTATATTTTATATCACAAATTTAATAATTACAAATTCAAATTTTCAAATTTTAAGAAATGGTTGCTAATATGCTTATTTCGAAGTTCTCTGAGGTAAATCTTATTTATAGTGTTTGTATTATAAATCTTAAACCAAGAGTCTGTGTATAGTTGGTGCGAATCGCATTCATTTGTGTAATTCCAAAAAATATATTTTATAAAGTTTCCAAACTGTTGTCGAAATAAATTTTAAAATCAGATTAAAAACTGTTTCTATAAAAAAGTGAAACAAATTACTAAACCTAAAACAATCTGTTTTATAAGAAAGTAAATTGTTTTTATATAAAAAGATTATTAAAACAAATTATTAAACTTGTCCAAATAAATTTATGAAAACATATTATTAAAAACATATTATTAAGAACAGGTTATATAAAAACAGATTATATAAAAACAGATTATTAAAAACAGATTATTAAACTTGTCCAAATAAATTTTAAAGCAGATTATTAAACCTAAAATAATATGTTTTTATAAAAAAATCAGTATAACATTAGTATTTATGAAAAACTTAAAGCGGGAAAAATTCAAATTTTTAAATATATTCAAAAAGTTTGAAATTTTTCAAAATTTTCATAAACTTTTTGAAAATTTTGAAAAATTTCAAACTTTTTTAATTTTTTTAAAAATTTTAATTTTTTTAAAAATTTGAATTTTTCCCGGTTTAATTTCTTTTATAAATAACAATCTTATAATCACTTTGTTCAACCCTAACTAAAAATATTCTCTACTTTTATTTACCTCAAAGGAGTTTTATATCGGTTTTCTCTCAACCTTTTACACATCAATCTCGAATTACCGGTTTGCATTTCTTTTATAATTTTAGTATTTAATTTTTTTTGTTATTTCTATGTTATATGTTTACTTGTTTTGTAATTTGTATATAAATTTACATTTGTATGTAATTTCCATTTTCATTTCCCTTTTATATGTATGTAAACTTCCTTGTATGTTCACCTTTAATAATCTGTTTTTAAAATTAATTTGGAAAAAATTTCGAAATGTTTTAAAAAAGTATTCAAAAAGTTTGAAATTTCGAAAATTTTTAAACTTTTTGAATATATTAAAAACAATTCGAAATTTTGTTCAAATAAATTTTAATAACATATTATTAAAGGTTAAATTTCCTTTTGTATGTAATTTCATTTTCATTTCTGTTTTGTTGTATGTTATGTTTTTCTTATGTAAACTACCTTTTGTTTGTTGAATGCTATTCTTTTGTTTCGATTTTGTAATTTTATTTTTTACATTTTCAATATAAATCCAATACAATTTTATATTATATATGTTTCTATATTCATATCACATGACGACTGAAAAACAACCGAAAGTGTTATACTTAACATATGGATCACGAGACGGATTAAAAATTACTGAAAACTGTAGTCGCAAAACCATTTTACGAAATCAACCTCATCGCCGCCGCCGCATCGCGCGAGTACTAGACTAGTATATATATATATATATATATATATATATATATATATATATATATATATATATATATATATATATATATATATATAGGGTGAGGTTCTGGTAAGAACGGCCCAAAGTCTAGGAATGCTAAGAACCAATGCTGACCGTCCGATTAAGGTGATGATCAGTAGTAACCACTTACTACTGATCAGTAGTAACCACTTACTACTGATCAGAAACAAATTGTGGCCGTCCGATTAAAAATTTTATATCAAACCTCGCAGTGCTGATCAGTAGTAAGGTTACTACTGATCAGTAGTAAGTGGTTACCACTGATCATCACCTTAATCGGACGGTCAGCATTGGTTCTTAGCGTTCCTAGACTTTGGGCCGTTCTTACCCGATCCAATTACTATATATATATATATATATATATATATATATATATATATATATATATATATATATATATATATATATATATATATAACGTATCTACGTTTTAAATTCACATTTAATATGAAAAATCACATGTGATGTTAACTTATGAATTTCAACATTTGGCCATAAACGAAAAAATAAAAAAGGCGTAAAAATTTAAACTTTTATCCGGGTCCATATAGAGCATATAATATTGTTGTGTTCTAAAATTTATATTTAGATGTGTGTTATTGTCTTACGAGATTTTAAAACTTTACTCTATTATTTATATTTAGAGTAATATCATATATGATTTACAGTACACTCACATCTCATTTTAGTATTATCATATGTGATTCTAGTACTATCACATTTATGTCAAAAAGTGAAGAAAGAAAAATCGTCACAATTCGATTTTTTTTCTTCTAAATTTAGGTAAGTTATACGTTTTATATTAATTCTCTTTTATAAATTTTTTTGTATTTGTGCTAATATCACATGTGATTTTAGCGTAGCAATTTTAACACCCATAAAAAAAGTCGTCGAAAATATATAACAACATTGCTTAAATTAAAGATAAAAACGAGACGACCACAATGACGTAATCGTCTAACGATTAATGGTTTGTGAGATAATTTAATTTTTAAAAATAAAATAAAAATAGATTTTGATTTTAAACTTAACCATTAAATTAAAATGAAATTAATGATCAAAATTTTATCTTTTGATCCTTATAAAAATTACGTGTCTTAATTGATTATTTCTCTCAAAACACTTATTACTTTTTAGTTTTTATAATACATAAATAGTACATTTAATTGACGCTTAATAATTTTACCCTTATTTTAAGCAAATATTTTTACCCTCTTTTAGGTGTAATAGTATTGCTTTGAGATGTAAAAAAAATTACTTTTTACTTTATCTTCTTAGTTTTTCATTTTTCTAAGTAAATTTTCGATGTTTTTCTATTGTTAAGAAAATCCAATTACAAAAGATATTTTTCTCACATATTTTCTTTTTAATAATGTTGGCTATTGAAAGTTATGGATGAAGCTATGAAATCTTCAATGTGTGTTTTTGATCTGAGTGTTTAAGTCGGGTGAACTAAGTTCATCACCTGACTTAAATTTGAAAGTCTTTAGTGAAGATTTTAACTTGCATGAACAAGTTACTTTACCAGAGTTAACTTAAGTTCACCAGAATTAACTGAAGTTCACCAGAATTAAATTTATACTGAAGATTAAGTTAGTCAACACAAGTCAACATTTATGATTATAACTCTAATGATAAAGACTCTACTTCCGAGTTAAAGTGAACAGCTCCAGAGTTAAAATTAAGATGAAGACTTAGTTGTGTTTAGTGTAATTTGTATGTAATGATGTCTATAAATAGAATGATGTATGGTCAGAGTAATTTGCCTTTGAACCCGGACTCATTCATTTAAGTACCGTTGAGCTTACACACTCATGTAACGGCTATTCCCGCCAAAATTGTTCTATCAATGATTTCTTTACATTATGGTTTCGTTAATCAAATCATCAATTCAATTACCGTTAATGATTAAATCAAATCATGAGATTCTGCATCATGATTTGATCATTCAATTCACTGATTAGAAGCTTTGGGATCCATTTTAAATCTTGTCAAATAATAATAATAATAATAATAATAATAATAATAATAATAATAATAATAATATTAATAATAATAATAATAATAGTGGTAGTAGTAAAAGATAATAACTTAAAATAATTTACTACAACCAATTACTAGCTAATTGTAACGATATAAATTACATAAAAAAATGGAAAAAAGATAATTGTAATGACTCGAAACTTCATTTATATAAGTCGTATATAATGTAATGAGTATACGACGTAGAGTTCAAGTATTTGGTAAACATAAGTCTGTGATATCAAAGTTAATGGTGAAGGATCGGGTATATGAATACTAGAGATGGTCTTGAAGATATTTATTTGTTATTTGTGAAAGTGATAGTGACAATCATTCGTGAGAATGAGTTTGACGCACCGTCACCCTTTTTGGCCATAACTTCTTCATACGAACTCCATTTGAGGTGATTCAAATTGGAGAAGAACCGCGTCGTCGAGAGCTACAACTTTGGTTTTTGATAAATATCTGGTTTTAAGTTTTTACGCCGTAAATATGCTAGTCTTTACGGTGTAAAGGATTTGGGTCATATTTTATAAATTCGTTTTAGGGTTTCCCATTTCATGTTGGGAGACATTTGGAATCCTATTTGTTGCCCACTTGTGAGGCTATATGTTGGGAAAATCAATAACTTAGCCAGAGTTATGTATCTTTTAGTTAAAGTCTGTGACTGAATAATTTTGAGTCTAAGTGACAAAATTATTCTAAGTTACTTTCAGTGTGAGTGACATGAGTCTGACTAAAAGTCAGATTCGGAGAGTAACTTGCACCAAAATTTTAGGTTGTTTGTTGGGCATAACTTCTATCTCTTTAGGAATATTTTTTTAGATTCGATCTTATCAAGATCTCTATACTTAGTGTATAAATAGAGATCTTGAAGTCTTGTATTCGGTGCTTTTGATTATGTTATTGAATCTACTAGGTGTTATTCATATTCTTGTTAAGTTTTATAATTCCGCAATGATTAAACAAGTATTGTATGTTAATCATAAGTGATATTTACATTTGATTACTAATTTGTCATATTGATTCAATCTATAAATGGTTAAGTTAATAAACTAAATACCTAGTTATTGGGATCTTACTAAGACCTAACAACTGGTATCAGAGCAAATAAGATTTGATTATTAATATTCATAAATCTTAACGATCAAACAGTGATATCTCAAAAACTAGACATGTCTTCTTCTTCTCAAAATCAAAACCACAATGGTTGGTAAAGGTATACCTATCTTTACTGGAAAATTTTGATCACTGGAAACTTAAGGCTGAGTGGCATCTATATGGGTTGCATGATGAAATGATGAGGACAATTACTGAAGGTCCTATCATTCCTGGTAAAGAAATTCCAGAAGTGAAAGAAGGAGATAGGGTAATTCAACGTGCAAAATAGGTCCAAACCAACAAATTACAATGGACTGATCTAGATAGGAAACTGTTCAATCTAGATCCACGATCAAGAAGTATTCTTGGCTAATGCTGTGTCTGAACAGATATTTTCAAAGATTGCAGGATGCAAAACTGCAAAAGAGATTTGGGACACCCTCATTGTTTCTTATGAAGGTGTTAAAGTTGTCAAGGAGCAAAGAAAAGGAGTCAATTGTAGACATACACACAAGATTCCAGATTCTTCTAAATGTTACGTTAGCTCTCAATGTTAATAAAACAAATGATGAAGTATGCAAGAAGTTTATTGATATTCTTCCAAACAGTTTGAATATGTTATCACTTCCTTGGTGGTAAGTGAGAAATTGTCTACATACCAATTACCTGGATTATTTGGTCGTCTTCTAAATCATGAAGAAACTCAAGAGAGGAAGAAAACCAATTTGAGAAAAACATCAAGGGATCTTGAGGTTGCATTAGTTTCTACAAGGCGAAGGAACAAAGAGATATTCTCAAAAGCTAAAACTGAATCTGATGAATCTAACTCAAGCTCAAACTCAGACTCAGATGACAGTCAGTCTGAAGTAAAGAAATTGAAAAATCAATTAGCATTATTAACAATGAAACTTGAACAACAGACTGGTTACAAAGGAAAGAAACCTTTTGACCCAAAGAAGGCTAAATGCTTCAAATATGGTGAGTTTGGAAACATTGCAGCTGACTGCGAAATAAACAATGCTCAGACTGATCATATGGATGAGTTTCTAAAAGAACTCAAAGGTACATAAAGAAGTACTTGAAATACAAGAATGGGAACAAATCAAGAGGTCAAAAATCACAACGTGGGCAGAATGCTTTCTTTTGCAGAAGAATGGTTGGATGAAGAACTTTCATCAGATGATGATGTGGAAGTTGTGGATCAATGCTTAATGGCATTCACTGAGGATAAAACTAAATTTGAATCAGCAGCTTCACAACTTGACAAAGATCTTAAAGAAGCTGAGAGACTAAGCTGCAGTTCAAACTGGTACAAGTCTATGTTCTACAAGGTACATAACTTTCAATCATACACTGATGAACAAACGCTAAAAATGTCAGAGTTTATTTATCTTGATTTTAAAACAGCTTTAGAAGAAATTTCTCAACTTAAGGAAAAACTAATAGATCTTAATAAAATCATACAAGATAAAACTGATGAAATTTTTGAAATTGAAAGTTGTAAGGTTTGGTTGCTCAGACTGAAGCTTACAATGATTTAGAAAAAGAGAATTACAAACTGAGAGAAGAAAGTCAGCATTATAAAGGCATTTGTAAATCATAGAAATGAAGATTCTTTAAGTAGGCAGGTCCCCAAACAAGTACAAGATCTCCTAGGTGAACAGTTCAATTTTAAGAAACATATGGCTGAAGAAGAGGCGGAAGAAGAAAGGAAAAAAATAATCTTTAAACATGAAATCCTTCCAAACACTTTTAAATACACAGTTGGAAACAAAACAAAAATCACAAATGCCTTTCTAAAACTTGTTCTTTCAACATAGTCTAATAAATGTGAATCTTCAAAAGAAAACACTCAAACTGACCCTTTCACTAAATGTCAGTCTGATCAAACTTCATGTCAAAAAGTCAAACCTGCTCGTCCCATCAATTCAGAGACCATGGTCAGACCAACCACATTGAATAAACCAAAGGTCAAATCCAACTAGGGAACACCACAACCTCAAGTCAGTTTGAAAAATCAAGTATCAAATAAGGAGAATAAAACTATAGATAAGTTAGGAAGTCAATTACTGTAACTAACAAACATTGTTAAAACTTTAGTTAGTAATAAATCTCCAAACAAGGTCAGACCAAGCACTCCTCCTAAAAGAACTTGTAACTGTGGTGAAAGGGGACATGAAGCTGTGTTTTGTAAGGAACACACTCAGACTAGACTTCGATACAATTCACCCAATATGTCTCCGCAAAAGATATCATCATGTGTACAAGAAAAGACAGTTCCAAAGTCTCAAAAGGTTAAACCTATCCTTAAAAAGGAACCTTGTAAAATACTGTTGAGTCATAGGTCATTATTCAATGAATTGTTTGAAAGAGATCAATAAATGGAATTTTGATAATCCTAAATCTGAGTGGAAACGGGTCTCTACTCAGAACTTGAGAAAATTGCCAAGTCCTCAAAATAAACCACTCATAATTGGGTTCCTAAAATGAACTAACTCACTTTGTTTATCCGTGCAAGACTCCACAAAATGGTACTCGATAGTGGAGCATCAAGGCACATGATTGGATGCAAGTCCCATCTGTTAGACTACAAGGAAGAAGCAAGGCCTCAAGTAAGATATGGTGATAATGGGATTTCTATAACCACAGGATATGGAAAGATTCATGTTGGACCAGTAAAATGGTACTCGATAGTGGCATATGTTGAAGGTCTGCAACATAACTTACTCAGTGTGAGTCAAATAACTAATGAAGACAATAAAGTAGGACTCAGAAAACAAGCTGGAATCATCTACAGTTCCAAAGGCAAACCTATGTTATTGAAAAAAAGAGAAAAAAATGTGTTCTCTTTAGATCTGAGAACTGCAAATGATGAAGCTGAGACTTGCTTGTTCACTGAAACCAAGAAAGAACTAAATTGGTTGTGGCATAGAAGACTCTCACATTTGAACTTCAAGAACATAAATACTTTATCAAAGAATAGATTGGTCAGAGGACTTCGTGAAGTGACCTTCTCAAAGGTCAAAGTGTGCTCATCTTATGTTCTGGGTAAACAAACTAAGGTGCAGTTTCCTTCCAAGAGGATTCACTCAATTGATGAACCTCTGTACATGTTGCATATGGATCTTTTTGGGCGTTTTTCTATTGAAAGTCAAGGTGGAAAGAAATACACTCTAGTGATAGTTTATGAGTCCAATAGATTCACTTAGGTGATTTTATTGAGAACAAAAAGTGATGCTGCTGAAGAAATCATCAATCTGATAAAAAGAGAACAAAGGCACAAGAACACTTTGTTCAAACAAATGAGAAGTGACCACGAGACTGAGTTTAGAAATTCCACTTTAATCAGTTTCTGTCATAAAATGGGAATAATTCAAAACTGTGCAGCTGGTAGAACTCCACGACAAAACGGAGTTGCAGAAAGAAAAAACACAACATTGATTGAAGCTGCAAGAACTATGCTTTGTTATGGCGAAATGAAGATCCACTTCTGGCTGAATCCGTGAATACTGCTTATTTCACTCAAAATAGATCAATCATTGTAAAGGAAACATGGGAAGACTGCTTATGAAATGTATCACAACAAAGCCCCAGCCATTCATTATTTTCACATCTTTGGAAGTGGGTGCTACATTTTAAAATCGAAGGGACCAACTTTGGAAGATTGCACCAAAATCTGATGAAGGACTATTTGTTAGATACTCAAGCTTCTCTAAGGCTTTCAGAGTCTACAATGAACGAAGAAATGTGGTAGAAGAAACAATCAATGATGATACTACTCAGTCTGACAATGATGAACTGACTACTCATTTTGACATTCAGTCAATTAATAAGTTATGTGATGATTTACTGACTACCTCCTATGAATCTGATCCCACTTAGACTGATGATATGGGAGATCATAAAAATCAAGATCAAGACTTTGAAAGTGAAGAAGATGAGTTGCCTAGCAAAACAGTTGAAGAGACAAAGGATGATCATACTGAAGAAACTCAAACTGATAATGCTCAGACTGATGAAGTTCAAAATGATAACCAATCAACTGTAAATCAGTCTGGCCCAAATAATTTGAAGAATGTTAAAGATCATTCATTCACTAATATCATTGGCTTATTAACTGAAGGGGTTAAGACTAGAAACAGGCTTATTACAACAAGTTTTTGCTTTTATACCAACTTCTTAAGTTTGATGGAACCAAAGAAGATTGGGTAGAAGGAATGCAAGAAGAATTGGCCAGGTTTATCAAAAACAATGTTTGGAAGAAAGTTACACGTCCACTTAACAAGACAATCATTGGTCTTACGTGGATCTTTAGAAATATAATGGATCAAGATGGTGTGGTGAAAAGGAACAAAGCAAGACTGGTGGCACGAGGATATAGACAAGAAGAAGGAATAGACTATGATGAAACATTTGCACCTATGGAAAGAATATAAGCCATCGGACTGTTCCTTGCTTGTGTTGCCTTCAAGGACTTCATGGTATATCAAATGGATGTCAATAGTGATTTCCTAAATGGATACCTTCAAGAAAAAGTATATGTAAAGAAGCCTACAGGTTTTGTTGACCCTAACTTTCCTGATCATGTTTACAAACTAAACAAAGATTTATATGGTCTCAAACAAGCTCCAAGAGCCTGGTATGAGACTTTGTCACAATTTATTCTCCAAAACAAATTTAAAAGAGGTTCCATAGATAGAACACTTTTTATAAAGAAAGAACAAGGCCATGTCATTCTAGTTCAGATATATTGTCAGTTATGATCAATCTTCAAAGCCAAACATTCAATGTCTAGAATCAATAACAGGTTGCGGAATCACAAGTTATTGATTAAGCTAACAAAATTAGAACATGAAATTCAACAATTGAAGTTATTATTTTCAAAGCCTTAAATGGCGGGAAAGTTTGTTACAGAGAAATTGATACTTCAACTCTTATATCTGAACTCCTCTCGCCACTTCTTATAGGCTAAGCTATCTAACTATTACATTATAACAACCCTTATGTTTATTTAAAAACACTTCGGGTGAACTAATAATTAAAACATCATTTAACTTTAGTTCGGGTGAATTTTAACTTAACTCCGGTGAAGAGTTAGTTCACCCGACCTAAAGTCTTCATGATATTACTAACTAAGATTTAGTTCGGGTGATGAACAATGTTCACCCGAACTAAATATCTAACACTATACACTTTGACAAAGATCTTTGGAAGCTTCAGTCATCAATCCTTTATGCTCAAACAATCATCCACTTGGATGATGCTTCCAAAATCTTCATCTTGCTAGGTTAAGCTCCATTCCTATCTTCAAAATAACCATCAGTTTCTATCTTCTGTCGCTTGTACCTCTTCTGATCTTGTCAACTTCCCAAGCTACAACCTCAAGAGCTATCCTTCTTTCTTTATCATCAGGTTGCAGTTTATCAAGTGGAAGGTTGAAAATAGCAAGAATATCATCATTAGAGAGCTCTTTTAGATAAGTATTTTCATAGAGCCTCTCATCCTCACCATCTTCTATGCTCAGTACAATCTCATCATTCTCATAGTCTACCCACCATCTGAATATCTTGGGCTTTTGATGCACAACTTTGACTTTCTTCATGAGAGCAATAAACATAGTCATCCTTTTCCTTTTTGCTCTGAATTTCTTTCCAAAGTTAGAAAAGTCTGTTTTAGCACATTCATGAATGAACCTCTCATAATCATATCCATGAGCATATTGACCATGGTTCACCATCTTCAACTGACAGAGTCTTCGGGCATCTTCCACTTAGATTTGCATGAGTTTCTCAGTTGTGTCAAAGGACCGAGTCATTGTACCAGTTCTGCTTTTTCTCTTAATCACAATTACACCAGTATAATGATCAAACCTCCAACCAACTAATTGTGCTAGAATACCTCTCCTCGTGTTCATCAGTTCTTCTCTTTCAGCCCTCAACTCCTCTTGGGATACCTTCTTTATTCTAGATCCTGAAGCACTATCTTCTCCTTGAACTGAAACATAATCAGCATCAATGGGAAACCCATATTTATCTAAATCACCTCCATCTGCTGCAGTCTCATCAATCCAATTAGATAATTCTTCAATCATAGCTGTGATAGCAAGATCATCTGCATAAGTCTTCTGGCAGTGTAGATTTAGAAGATTGAGCAGGAACTGGGTCTTCTTCTTGAGTCTTTGTGAACCAAGACTCCTTCTCCATATACTCAGTAAAAGGATCATCTTCTTGCTTTACCTTTGTATTTAAATGCACATCTTGACTCTGTTTCTCAACTAGAGGCTTCAAAGTGACATTCTGACTTGAATCAACAGTTTTTGTAGAAGACCCCTCACCAGTTTGAACAGAAGGAGCAATTGGAGCTTCTGTTCTTTGACTTTCCAGATTGACCTCAACATTCTCCGAAGCTCTTTCAGTTTTCCTTTTGTTCAACTCCTCCTCTATCTTCTTTTCTCTCTTGGACTTCATTTCATTCACCATAATCTTTGTTTGAATATCTAGCCAGTTTCTCTCTGGGGTTTTAATCTTCATTTTCCCCACTGATCTATGAAAAAAAAACTTGACAGGATATTAAACAAGATCCAATACTCTAGCAGTGAATTGTCTGATCAATTCATGATGCGAAATCTCATGAAATGATTGAATCTTAACAGTAATTGAATTGAGGATTTGATGAATAATAGCAGAATTTAAAGATATCTTTGATAGTGTGATTTTGGCGGGAATAGCGGTTTACAAAATGTTGAGGCTCTACGGTACTCAAATGAGTCCGGGTTCAAAGACAACTAACTATACACACGCATCACTCTATTTATAGACATCTCAATAAAGACTCTCTACAAATAAAATACTGAAGTCTTCATTTAACTTTAACTCTGGTGAACTTTAGTTAAGTCGGGTAGACTAACTTGTTCACCCGAGTTAAAGTCTTCAATGTTGAATTGTGTTGATCACCTAAATCAACAGTTAACATTAACTCGGGTGAACTTAATTTAACTCTAATGAGTAAATTTGTTCTCCTGAGTTAAAGTCTTTACTGAAAGACTTTCTAAGTTTTAGTTCGGGTGATGAACATTGTTCACCCGACTTAAAAGTTAGAGCAAAAACATACTTTGAAGATTTCATAGCTTCATCCATAACTTTCAATACCCAACATATATGTTGATGACATTATATTTGGATCTACAAATGAAAAGTTGTGTATAAGGTTTTCAAACCTAATGTCAAGTCAGTACAAAAAGAGCATGATGGGTGAACTTATATTTTTTTCTTGTTTTACAAGTGGATCAAAAACCAGATGGTATTTTATAAATCAAAGTAAGTTCATTCATGGTTTGTTAAAGAAATTTTCATTTGAATCATTCTCGGAAATGAAAACCCCCATGAGTACCTCTAATAAGTTGCATAAGGACAAAAATGGAAAGTCAGTCTGTCAAGCAACTTACAGAGGAATGATTAAGTCTCTGTTATACTTAATAGCAAGGAGACCTGATATTATATTTTCAACCTACTTATGTGCAATATATCAAGCTGACCTAAAAGAATCTCATTTAAAAGCTTTAAAAAGGATATTCCGATATCTTAAGGGTACTCCAAATCTTGGACTTTGGTATCCTGAATAATCTGGATTTGATCTAATTGGTTTCACAGATGCAGATTATGCAGGTTTTAAACTAGATAGAAAAGTACATCAGGTGGATGTTAGCTCTTGGGAGGAAAATTTGTAAGTTGGTTAAGCAAGAAACAAAATTTAGTTGCAACTTCCACTTCTGAAGTTGAGTATGTTGCGGCAGGAAGTTGTTGTGCTCAATTGCTATGGGTGCAACATTATCTTGAAGACTTTGATATTAAAATCAAAGGAACTCCAATCATGTGTGACAACAAAAGTGTCATTCGAATTACAAAAAACTCACTCTTTAACTCAAGAACCAAACACATTGAAATCCGACATCATTTCATTAGAGACTGTGTTGAAAAAGAAAAAGTCAGACTGGAGTTTGTGGCAACAAATGATCAACTTGCAGATATTTTTACTAAGCCTTTTAGGGAGGACAAGTTTTTTTTTTATTTGTTAGGAGAGTTAGGAATGTTAAATCCTTAATTTAACAAAGTCTTAAAATTTCAGTTTAACTGGGTGCTCAAACTGAAATGGTTCAATCTGACTTTGTGTTCAGATCAAAAACTAGTTTCAAGTTTCTTACATACTTTTTGAATCTTAACGACCAGAAATGTAAAAATTTAAAACTGACTCTACATCGTGAATATTTTTTCAAACTGACATAAGTTTAGGGGTAGAAAGTGATTTGTTTTTTTTTAACCTGGGGACTATTTTTGTAAATTGTGTAACTTAGTTTCTTAAAATTCGCTCCTTTAGTTCAAATTCAATTTAATTTTAATTTAACCTAATTTTGTTTTTCTCTACTTTCTTAACCCTCTCTAAATTATTTAGCAATCATCAATGGCAAACAACAATATGGTTCTTCACGTCACGAATAACATGGTAGCTGGTGCTGAATTCTCACATCACGTTCAAATCAAAGATAACAGTAGGGTAGCGAATGTGATCATACTAGAACAACGGCTTAACATGGGCTTTGAACAGATCTGCCAGTTCATGATATCTCATCCACTTCATGAAGCATACTGTTGGGTTATAATATGTTAATACTGGTGAAGTTGGTTAGTACTGGTGGATAAGTTTGTTAATACTGGTGACATTAATATTGCTGACTTACTACTGGTTGTATTGATAATACTAGTTGCATGGATCTGTATGGAAGAGTTTCTACTAGCGCATGTTACTACTCCTTAATAGATAGATTTTGTTAGCTCGTTGTAAGGAGATAATTATGTAAACAAATATTGATAATTATCTTCGTAGATTTCATTTGAGTTTTAACCTAATTGTAATTAGGGTTTCCTTAAGGTCTATCTAAATAGATCCTTGTGTCGTTGTAAACACACGTCTGTTAACGAAACAATTATTCTTAATAGATTGAGGCTGTTGGTGAAATACTTTTGTTCTTAATTGTTAACGTTTCTTCATTCTTATACATATAAATTGTTAATCAATTAACCCTTGTTAATATCAAAGTGTTGATCCGCTGCAACTTCTTTGATAGATCTATATCTACACGTTTGTTTCAATATAAACCAAGTTCGACAGATCCTAACAAGTGGTATCAGAGCCCAAGGTTGCTCTAGATATACGATCAACAAGGCGTTTAAAAAAGTTTTCCAGAAACCAATTCAAGATGTCTGATCTTATTGAAGGCGTTCAAGCTAATAGGGTTCCTGTTCTCACATCATCAAACTATGATATGTGGAAGAGTCACATGTATCAGTACATGCTACAAACCAACTACTCAATGTGGAAATTTGCGAAGAATGGTGCAAAAATCGTTCCACTACCTGGACCAGAACACAAGAACAAAGCAGTAGAAGAAAGTTCATCCCAACCAGTAACTGAGCAAGAAAGAAGAGATACTCACAATGAATGTCAAGCTTTGAGTACTCTACTTATTGTTATTCCTAATGAGTATCAACATCAATTTAGAAACTTTGTTGATGCTAAACTGTTATGGGAGGCCTTGGAGAAAAGATTTGGTGTAACTGCAAGCACAAGGAAAAATCAAAAAGATCTGTTGAAGAAATAGTTTGAGAACTTCATGGCTGTGAAGGGTGAAACTCTATCTCAAACTTTCGACAGATTCAACAAACTGATTGGTGAATTGTCAAGCATGGGAGTTAATCCTGCTCAAGATGACATCGAAAGAAAGTTTCTTAGAGCATTGGGAGAAGAATGGACAATGTACACAGTCATTTATAGGCAAGGAAACACTCTTGACACTATGGAGATTGACGAGCTATACAATGAATTACGTGTGTTTGAACCTGAAATCAAAGGACCAACAAATCACTCAACACAGAATGCAGCATTTGTTTCTACTAGTGGAGCACCATCTGAAACTGGTTTCATATCTAATGAATCAAAAGGAAACAAGAATGATGAAAGTGTTAGAGAAGCTTTGTTTGCTAGTCATGGAAACTCTGGACTAGTAATTGAAGACTTGGAGCAGGTAAATGCTGATGATTTGGAGGAGATGGATTTAAAGTGGCAATTTGCTATGCTTAGTGTGAGAACAAGAAGGTTCATTCAACGAACGGGAAGAAACAACTTTGCATTTAGAAAGGGTGACAGGACTATATTTGATAAAAGCAAAGTGAGGTGTTTTGACTGCAAAAAGCTTGGACACTTTGCCAGAGAATGTCCAGAAAGCCAAGATGATCAACAGAAGCAGACAACTCAACACAACTCTTCTGGATCAAACAACAATCATCAAGGAAGAACATCTAATTCAACTGCATTAGTCACTCAAGATGGATTGGGATTTGATTGGAGCTTTCAAGCCAATGAAGAAACAACAAATCAAGCTCTCATGGTAGACATTGTCAAAGACGATATTCCAACTGAGGTACTTAGTGAACTCTGTACTCCTGCATGTATTAAACAGGTTAGGGAATATAGAGAACATAATAAACTTGTGTGTGAGTCTTTACATAAGTTAGAAGAGAGGATAAGAGAGTTGTCCACAGTAATTTTTAGTTATGAATAACAAATGAAAGCTTATGTTAAGAATGAGACAAAATATCAGTAAGATCTAGCAATAGTTAAGTGGGAAAGGGATAACGCTTTAGCTAAAGTACTCAAAGCAGAAGAATAGGTTGAGGAGATTAAAATAAAAAATGATCAAATCAAGCTCAGTATCAAGAAGTATGAAAATGTTGCTAAAAACTGTGGATCAAATTCTTAGATCTCAAGTACGTGGGAACGCCAAACATGGGATTGGGTACAATAGTGTGTCGCCACCATATAACAACAATTATATTCCTCCTAAGGCAGAGTCTAGTGAAGAACTTAGTGAGGAAGAAATTGAAGTCAATCACATGCTAATGCAGACCCAATGAAAAATAAAATCTCTTTAACCAAACCTAGAATCAATGAACAATCTGTCCAACATGAGAAATCTAGTGATTCCGAGTCTATTAAAAGTCCCACTTTTTAAAAAGGTCAAAGTCCCACTGTTCATAAAAATATCAAAAACAGACGAGAAATTCACAGGGAAAGAAACTGGCATTGGGTTGGTCAAATGCAACATGGAAAATCTTGCAATTGTAGGTGTCAAAAGGAAAGTTCAACACGTCTGAGGGGTAATGTGAGAAACTGGAATCAAAATATCACTCAACAGAGAGAGAAAAACGTTTTTAAAAGTTGTGAAATATGTGGAAAGAACAATCATCTGACTGTGGATTGTTTCTATAATAAAACTCATCGTCATGGAACTGGATATAATAGAAACAGATCTAGCACAACACCTAGATTTGGTAGGACAGCTCCGAAATTTATGAGCTCAAAGAATGTGAATGAAAAGAAGCAAAATCCTAATTTTCATAAAAATACTACTGCCAGTAGAAACTATTGGCGACCCACCAGTAGAAAGTCTACTAGTAGAAACTCTACCAGTAGAATCTTCAGGAAAGTTACCAGTAGTAATACTGATAGTAGTAACTCTTCAAATGCACAATCAAAGTTACCTGGATATCATTTCAAACATTTTGATTATCTCAATGAAAAGGGAAAACCCAAGACTACTTTGGCTTGGGTTCCTAAAAGAACCTAACCCTCTTTTCATGTGCAGAGCAAGCCAGGTGTCAAGAAAGGTGATATGTGGCATGTGGACAGTCGCTGCTCTAGGCACATGACAGGCAACAAGCTGAAGCTCAAATATTATGTCGAATATGATGGAGGCTATGTTGCATTTGGAGGAAATCCAAGAGGTGGACGAATTACAGGAAAGGGTACTATCAGTAATGGTACAGTTACATTTGAAAACGTTTTCTTTGTTCAAGAATTAAACTAGAATATGGTTAGTGTCTCTCAAGTTTGTGTAAAGATAACAAAGTGCTTTTTACTAAAACTGAGTGTATCATTCTTCATCCTAAGTTTGAGGTAGCTGACGAAAGTATGATTTTACTAAAAACACCTAGGAAAGAGAATGTTTATTGTCTAGACATGGGTCAAAATAATTATGAAATTAAAGAAAACTGTTTTATTTCAAAAGCGTCACTGGATGAATCATGTTTATGGCATAGAAGAATGTGTCATATGAATTTCAAAAACATGAACAACTTGGTGAAAAATGGGTTGGTTACTGGTTTACCACAAAAAAAATTTACTTTCAATGATCACTGTGTTGCATGTCTAAAGGGTAAACAACATAAATCATCTCATAAAATCAAAGACACCAACTCTAATCTGTCACGTTTACACTTACTGCACATGGATCTTTTTGGTCTAACTCATGTTATGAGTCTAGGAAAGAAGTATTACTGTCTAGTTATTACTGATGACTTTACAAGATATACTTGTGTTTTCTTTCTTGGTACTAAAGATGAAACAGGTGATCATCTACGATATTTCATAACACGAATTGAGAACAAGACAGAAAAGAAGGTGAAGATCATCCGTTGTGACAACGGACATGAGTTCAAGAATCAAGAGATGGATGATTTTTGCACAGCAAAAGGAATTGAACGTCAGTACAGTGCTCCACGCACTCCTCAACATAATGGAGTGGCAGAATGAAGAAACAGGACTCTTATAGAAGAAGCACGGTCCATGCTTGCAGACTCCAAACTTCCTATTACCTTCTGGGCAGAAGCAGTTAACACTGCCTGCTATGTCCAGAACAGAGTATTGATTGTCAAATCTCAAACAAAGACCCATTATGAGCTCTTTCATGAGAGAAAGCCATTCATAAGCTTCTTTAAACCATTTGGGTGTCCTTGTACAATCTTAAGTACTAAGGAATATCTGGGGAAGTTTGAGAGCAAAGTAACTGAAGGATTCTTCGTTGGATACTCAACTCAGAGCAAAGCATACAAAGTGTACAACATCAAAACAAGAATTGTGGAAGAAATCACAAATGTGTCCTTTAACGAGAACACTCTAAATGTTACATGAGAAGGACCGGATTGGTTATTTAATATTGACGAATTAACTAAATCTTTGAATGCTCATTTTATACGACAAATGAATCTGGAAGTGGACTTAATATAGGTGAACTTGTTAATACTGTTGAACCAGATACTACTAGGGAACACGCTAATACTTGTCAATCAGTTAAAATTGGTCAAAAGGTTAAAACTGGTACCTCATTTAATACTGGTCATCCAGTTAATACTGGTCATCCAGTTAATACTGGTCATTCAAATGTTCCTACTGGTTCGCAGGTTAATACGGGTGATTCAGTTTCTACTGGCTCCAAAGTTAACACTGGTCAATCACATTCTACTACTCCGTCAGCTCCACATGATCAATTCATATACTTTCCTTACATCAACCATGATCCTTCTGGATTTTCTCCGCCCACTACCACTGACGCTGCGGGCAATTTCGATCTTCATGCTGATGATGATGGCTCGAGCAGTACAAAGGAAGATGAGGTTCATCTTTCAGAAAACGGTGATCAAGAAGAGACTGTTCCTCCTCCATATTCACTTCCTTATGATCTTCCAGAGCCAAATGACTCCAACTTGGATGAAGAGATTACAGAAGATCCATATCAAACACAGCGAATCAACAAGATTCATCAGTTGGAACAGATTATTGGTGATGTACACTCAACAGTAAAAACAAGAAAATGGCTTCACCAAAGTTTTAATGAGTTCATGTTTGTTTGTTTCCTCTCTCAATTAACTCCAAAGAAAATAGAGCAGGCTATCAGAGATCCTAGTTGGGTCGAGGCAATGCAGGAAGAGTTACTACAGTTCAAGTTACTGGCAGTTTGGACACTTGTTGTGCTACCCAAAGGAAAGAGAGTGATTGGTACAAAGTGGATTTTCAAGAACAAAACTGTCACACCCCGCTCAAAGCGGAAACACGAGGTGTTCCAGTTACGATATCAAGAGTCAAGGATTACAACATTACAACCAATGTATAAACATCGAAATAACATTAATCATGCCAAAAGTTTTACAAAGTACATTACAAGACAAAAGCGTCACAACGCCGAGTACAAATACAGCTTCAAATGTCATACAAACGGATCCCAAAGGAATTACATCAAACAAGGTAAACTCCAAATAAGCAAAGTAAATGATCCAAAAAGAAGCATGGCATCATTAAGAACATCCTCAAACTCCTGAAAAGCGTTAAAACGACATCAACAACATGTTGGTGAATTATTCGCAATTTCAAGTAAAAAGTGACCCAACGACAAGTTTCAACAAACATGGTAATTTCAAATAACATATCTTGTTTAACAACCATAGTGCGACGTACATTGCCTAGAATAGTCATACACTGATCCTGACCACACATTTCCCCAATCCAAAGGTGTATCAATCCAAAGTAAACAATCATACGGCCATAATATCCACTCATAGGAACGACCTATCGAGCGATGAGGGTTTGGTCCAACCCAAATAGATCTATATATATATATATATATATATATATATATATGCACCGCGGACATCAAAGTCTAGAAAGTGTATAAGGGGAGAGCCTATCGAGCCCTAATGATACCTAATCTAAAGCAATCATGATCCACTAGGTAAACAAGATATACAACAATGTCTCGCAAACATGTAGACAATTTAAAATACGCTTTCCAGCCCAAAAATAGTAAAGACTCAGGGCTTCGAATAACTCACAGTAAAAGCTTCAGCAGAAATCTCGGTTACACAATCACGAAGCTACAACTCCACCGTCTAAGTGCCTTAAAATAATAAATAACATAGTCTCAGTATCTATATAAGTCTAGTCCGGTTTAGCCTTGTCGGTTAAGATTAAGTTTATTAGAATATTCCAACGATTATTAATTCGATTCATGATGACATATTAAGAAGACGATGTTCCGCGCCAAAAAGGGTCGATCGGAAAGATATCGACATTTCACGTCATAAACGAAAATTAAAATGGAATGGTATTCCGAGTCGAAAAAGGACTAACGGAAATACCGGTTAAAATCGAATATTGTTACCAAGCTTTATTAAGACCGACCAAGGTCAACGTCATAAATGTTGACTTGGTCAAAGTCAAAGATGTTGACTTTATCGAAAGACAAAGTCAGGGATGCTGACTTTATAAAAGTTAAATGTCAAGTATGTTGACTTTATAAAAGTCAAAGTCATCAATTTGAGGTAAAATCAACGTCAACTTGAAAGAAAGTCAAATTCGACGTGAAAGTCTAACTTTGACACTTAAAAAGTTTAAAGTCTTTAGTTTTCAAAATATTAGAATAACATGACTTTAAAAATGATTTTATAAAGATTTGTCAAAGAAAACATTTTTGATTAATTTAGACGACGATCGAAAAGTGTAACAAGATTTATTTATTGAAGAGTAGTCAAAACACTTGTCTTAAATGAGTATTACGACATTTTTGATGGCGTTGATGTCTTTGAGTCCAAAGACGATTTTTTTGCATTATACATTAGTTTACTTATACAAGTGGTTCGGAATTGTTTTAAAATCATATATTGTAAATTCGGGCAGCGCTTCCGCATTATAGTCTTTAAATCCAAATTTTACAAACACTTACCCGCTTACAATTTATAACGATATTTAATCGAATTTACCAACACAAAAAGGTGTTTATATGTTCAAATTGTCACTTTAATACTAGTTAAAGTCATTACAGTTAGTTCTGGACAGATACGTGAAATATCGAGCTTAAGGTTGCGTTTTACAGCGGATTAAATAAGGTTTCGGGACCTGATCTCAGTTATGTAGCGTAACTGTAGTTACGCTGGGCGTAACTGTAGTTACGCTGGGCGTAACTGTGATCAGCTCCTCCATTATGACAAAAATCGTTTTCGTGTTGGAATTTCATCTTTTGGTGGTAGATTTCGATATACAATGATAAAAACATCTAAACACATTACACATGACAGTTTATAACAAGTTTTTAACCACAAAAACTAATTATTTAAGTAAAGATTTATACAAAAAAAAAAAAAACCCCGTTTTGAATTTAAATGGGTTAAAACTTATTTTTATATGTTTGATCTTACATGCAATAGATAATCTGAGTAAAAACAGTAGGGATTAGATATTATACCCCAAAGAAATGAATATGTGAAGATCTAGCATAATTTGATGGAGAGTTTCTTATTATATGGCGGTGATTTTGATCCAAAATGATAAAAATCAAAGTATGCAACCCATGGATGATCAACTCTAGCTCTCCATGATGATGGCCACGATTTATTGTGATGAAATTGGTGTTTGATTGCTGGAATTTACAGCCACAAAGCAAATTGGAAAAAGGGAATGTGTGTTTTGCTCAAAAGTGATGGAAAGAAAAGATTAGGTGTGTGTGTGATTGTGAAGAGTGAAATGAGGCTTGTATGATGATTTACAGATATAAATTATGTGTTAGAGGGTGTCTTGACACCTGTAGGACACGTTTCCAACAAGTTAGGCACGTATTGATGAATCACACCCAAAAACCATGTGTTGCACGCTAGTTACGCTATCAGCGTAACTATCGCAACGTAACTGCAAACAACAAACCTTCAAGCTAGTTACGCTGGCGTAACTGTCTGAAATCTTGGGAATTTTTCTTTTTTCGTTATCGTTAAGCATTTTCGTTAGTTGGAAGTTTTCAATTCATTATGAAATGAACTTAGGAAAATTCATTATATGTATTCTTGGTATTAAGATTCATTAAATGATTCGATTTCAATTCCGAATTCGAGATACGTATTTTTCGATATAAGCATAAACACGAGCAAAGCACGATTTCTCGAAGATAGAATACGTGAACCGAAAAATTTGGCGTAAACACCCTAACTTATTACCACGAGCATACTAACTATTTGGCACTTAGGTAAATATAAAGATTACGTCTCGAGGAGCGAATCAAACAAAACACATAAAACCCGATTCTCAATAATAAACCGTGAGTAAAACAAAGCGAAATGCATGGGTCCAAACAATTGCGAATAAAAATATAATAATACGAAAATAAAAATATCTAAAAATGACGGGACGTCACAGCCTCCCCCAGTAAAAAGAATTTCGTCCTCGAAATATCTACTGAGCATTGCTGTTAGAAAAAGAGATGGGGTAGTTCCGCTGCATCTCGTCCTCCCGTTCTCGAGTAAAATCGGCTCCAAACTTAGAGTTTCATCGGACTTCACTATCAGAATCCGATTCCGCCGCAAACGCTTGACATCTCGTTCAACGATTTCCACCGGCTCCTCTATCACATGAAGCGAATTATCCAAACGTAGTTTCTCCAGCGGAACGATTAAGGACTCGTCAGCAAGGCATTTCTTGAGATGCGATACATGAAATACGTTGTGAACACCGCACAACTCAGGTGGCAACTCAAGACGGCATGCCACTGGGCCAACACGAGGCAATACTCTAAAAGGACCCGTAAAACGTGGACTTAACTTTCTGCGCCTCTCGAACCGAAACATACTCTTCCACGGAGAAACTCTTAATAATACCAAATCTACGACCTTGAACTCCAGAGGTCTCCGACGCAGATCCGCGTAATTCTTCTGACGGTCTCTAGCGGCTAACAAACGATCCTTAATCCTAAAGATCTTATCAGTAGTCTTTTGGATCAACTCCGGACCCATAATCTGGCTATTATCAATCTCAACCCAACAAGTGGAGACCTGCCCTTACAACCGAAAAAAGCCTCAAATGGCGCGCGAAAAATGTTGGAGCGGTAACTATCGTAGTATGAAAACTCGACTAACGGTAAATGTCGATTCCAACTCCCGCCAAAGTCTAAAACACACGCGCGTCTCGATCACAAATGACATCTACTGGAATGCCATGACTGGCTACAATCTCGTCAATGTACAACCTAGATAATTTCTTTACTCGGTAATCCTCACGAGTAGGAATAAAATGTGCCGACTTAGTCAGCCGTTCAGCGATAACCCAAATGGTACGATCCTCGGTGAGAGCCTCCTGTTGAGCCTGAATGATATGAGCCTTCAAGCTCGACTGAATCGAAATCATCATGGCGTGTACTCTCACCGGCTTAACCGACTCCGTGCGACTCAACGCATCGGCTGCTACATTCGCCTTACCCGGATGGTAGCGAATCTCACAATCATAATCGTTATGCAACTCAACCCATCGACGTTGTCTTGTATTCAACATCTTTCCTTTTCACGAAAAGTACCGGCGCGCCTCAAGGAGAGAAACTCGGTCTAACGAAGCCTTTGTCCACCAACTCCTGTATCTGTTTCGATAGCTCTTACATCTTCGAAGGTGCCAACCGGTAAGGAGCCTTCGCCATTGGCGCTGCTCTCGGAACTAAGTCAATCCGAACTCCGCCTCTCGACTAGGGGGTAATCCAGGTAAGTCCTCTGGGAACACATCGGATAGTCACGAACAACGGGCTTCTCTTCCAAATTCTCCGCGGAGTCTTTCTTCACTAGGTGTGCAAGAAAGAGTGAACAATCCCGTTTGATGTACTCCCGAACTTTCAAGCATGAGACGATCTTAAGGCGCTTCCCCGCCTTATTCCCCTGATCTAACAACAGTTCTTCCCGCAATAACGGTACGCGGATAATCTTCTCGAAACATATAACCTCTGCACGGTGTGTCGACAACCAATCCATGCCGATAATAACGTCGAACCTACCTAAAGTGATCGGAATCAGTTGATAGGAAAAGAATGGTCATCGGAACTAACACAATAGGCAGAAAGTACTACGGTAGCAGGCAAAACTCACCAACGGCTAACTCTATCTCGAAGGAAGACGCTAAGGGTATAGACGTACAAAGAATCATAGTCCTGAACGCATCAGATATGAAACTCTTCGAATGAACTAAAATCGGGAATCAGTAGAATTGAGAATTGTTGACTCAAAAACTGTTAACAATAGCAATTACGTTCCGTTCTTGCATAATTTATTTCGAACTAGGCATAGTTGATCAAGTTACGCGTAATTGGAAGCGAATCATGCAATTGCAGAATTAATCCACTAAAGTTTAAAAACTCGTGAAATGATTTTTGAAGAGTCTTGATTATAGTTTGGTTTTGTACCAATGATTACTAAGTCGAATCAAAGTGACAGATTAATATCTTGAGTCGAACCTCTCGGAATCGCACTCGTAGGACAATCTCGTCTCGTTGACTTCTTTGCAGATAGGAGCTTTCTTCGGTTCCAACACAAAAGAGACGTAAAAAAGAAGACGAAAATAAAGAAAGAGAAAAGAGAAGTGTGCAACACAAGGAAAAATAAGGCCAAACATCAAAATCAAATAGGATAAATGTAGGTTGTACTTAGATAAGAAAAAGTACCTGTACCGGCTAAAGCTAACTCGGGACACTCGGCCCTAAGGTGCTCATGAGAACCAGACTCATAACATTCGCCCTTCCGGATCTTACAAAACCTTTCAGTGTGCCCTAGTTTCTGACACTTATTGCACTTCCAACATTTCACCTCCTTGGCGTGGTGGTTACCACACCGAACACACTTCGGATGCTTACCTTGGGCACCCCGTGTCACAGCAACACACGACTGCACAGCTTGAGGAGCATCCTGCCTCCTGAACCTTTTCCGCGAATCTTTATGGCGGAATCCCCAGCTCCGTTTCCCTTCGGAGCCCTGCTTAACCTAGTCGCAATCTCCACTGCACTCTGGAAAGTGCTCGGTTTGGAGGAAAGGACACCACCACGGATTTCCTGGGGTAATCCGTGGATGTAGCGGCCAACCCGCTTAAGCTCTGGTTGTACTAGGTGAGGAACTAACTGGGACAAAACATGGAATTGTGAAGTATATCCCTGGATATCTGTCCCAATCATCGTCATATTCCACATCTCATCCTCTAGCTTCTGAATCTCAGACTCAGGCACGTATTCCGTAATCATCAATTCCTTCAATTGTTCGCAAGTCATGGTGATGATCTCCGCCCGACCTCGAACACTCACGACCGAATTCCACCATGTCAAATCAGTTCCTTGAAATACAAAAGTGGCAAAACGGACTCGATCCTTGTCCGCACATCCGACTGCATCGAAAATAGCCTCCAACTTTTCCATCCACTGAAGTGTCCCCGTCGCACCCTCGGTGCCTTTAAACTCTGGGGCTTTACAGCCCAAGAAAGTCTTGAGTGTACATCCTCTCAGTGGGACGTCGTCATATACTACGGTTCGTTGAGTTGAACCGTTTGCTCCACCAGCCTCGAGTCCACCAGACCCGGTAATGATGACCTCAGGATCATCACCGTCCATAATCGGCTCGGGGTTTGTAGGACCCGAACCACCAGCTCCCTTACCGATGTTATCTTTAATCTGAGCGATCATAGCAGGCATCATTGCTGCAAATTGCCCGGCGATAAGATGTCCGATGTTCGGTGTCGCATTCGTTTCCGCGTTACTCGCTCTTTCATTCGGAATCGCGGTATTTGCTCTCGCGTTCGAACGATTAAGTCTCGCTGACCGTCTCGTCGTTGTCGTCTTCTTAGGCAGCATCGTCCTAAAAAGGTAAAAAGAAAACTCGATAAGAAAAATGTGTGCAACACGAAAAATAAGGCCAAGTGCCAAAAATAACAAAAGCGAAAATAAGCACATAAGGCAAAATGGTGCACACATAGCAAATCAGAGAAAATCGATTCAAAAACCTATGGTCGTAGTCCAAGTGATTTACTCAGTTAAAATCACTCGGTTCGCTATAACCTTTGGCTCTGATACAAACTTCTGTCACACCCCGCTCAAAGCGGAAACACGAGGTGTTCCAGTTACGATATCAAGAGTCAAGGATTACAACATGACAACCAATATATAAACATCGAAATAACATTAATCATGCCAAAAGTTTTACAAAGTACATTACAAGACAAAAGCGTCACAACGCCGAGTACAAATACAGCTTCAAATGTCATAAAAACTATCCCAAAGGAATTACATCAAACAAGGTAAACTCCAAATAAGCAAAATACATGATCCCAAAAGAAGCATGGCATGATTAAGAACATCCTCAAACTCCTGAAAAGCGTTAAAACGACATCAACAACATGTTGGTGAATTATTCGCAACTTTAAGTAAAAAGTGACCCATCGACAAGTTTCAACAAACATGGTAATTTCAAATAACATATCTTGTTTAACAACCATAGTGCGACGTACATTGCCTAGACTAGTCATACACTGATCCTGACCACACATTTCCCCAATCCAAAGGTGTATCAATCCAAAGTAAACAATCATACGGCCATAACATCCTCTCATAGGAACGGGCTATCGAGCGATGAGGGTTTGGTCCAACCCAAATAGATATATATATATATATGCACCACGGACATCAAAGTCTAACAAGTGTGTAAGGGGAGAGCCTATCGAGCCCTAATGATACCTAATCTAAAGCAATCATGATCCACAAGGTAAACAAGATATACAACAATGTCTCGCAAACATGCAGACAATTTAAATACGCTTTCCAGCCCAAAAATTGTAAAGACACAGGGCTACGAATAACTCACAGTGAAAGCTTCAAAAGAAATCTCGGTTACACAATCACGAAGCTACAACTCCACCGTCTAAGTGCCTTAAAACAATAAATAACATAGTCTCAGTATCTCTATAAGTCTAGTCCGGTTTAGCCTTGTCGGTTAAGATTAAATTTATTAGAATATTCCAACGATTATTAATTCGATTCATGATGACAGATTAAGAAGACGATGCTCCGCGCCAAAAAGGGCCGATCGGAAAGATATCGACATTTCACGTCATAAACGAAAATTAAAATGGAATGGTATTCCGAGTCGAAAATGGACTAACGGAAATACCGGTTGAAATCGAATATTGTTACCAAGCTTTATTAAGACCGACCAAGCTCAACGTCATAAATGTTGACATGGTCAAAGTCAAAGATGTTGACTTTTGTGACAACCGTCTAAATTTCAGGTGAAATCCGCATTCTATGTCTTTGAGTTATCTGTTAATTGATCTTAACTGTACTTTTACCGTAAACGTGTGTGAGTCGGAATCGAAATCGGAATCATTAAATGGATCCTAATACCAAGAAAACACCTAAGGAACTTGCCTAAGTTCATATCTAAACTAATCGTAAACTTTCAACTAACGAAAATGCTTAACGACGAAACAAACGAAAAACGAAAACTTGCAGAATCTGCCCCAAATGCGCCGCATAAGGGGCCTAATGCGCCTCATTCTGGGTGCAGACCAGCAATTTTTTTGTAAACTCTTAAAACTTGTCAAACACGAGCCCAACCCTTGGACTCCGGTTTGGACTTGTTAGAAAGCCTCTTTGTGGTCCAGTAAGCTAACATAAACACCCCCACAACTCTAATTCATAAACACCAAACACAAACACACACAAACACTCTTATTTCTCACTCTCTCTCTCTCTTTGCAAACTCTCTCAAGAACACACTCTCTCTACCCTTTCATTTACAGAGATTAAACACCACAAAAGCACAGTAAAATCACCACAATAAACACACTAAAATCGTTCATAATCAAGAAGGAAGCAAGTAATCTTCATTTGGGTCAAGGAAAAACGATTTCTAGCATTTTTGGGGCTAAAATCACCAAAGGAACACTTCAATCTCCTTCAAATCACCATCCATTTGGTATAACTTTTTTAAATCTTCTGTTTTTACAAGATAAACTCTTTGCATGTACGATCTAACAACTAAAAACAAGTCTTTATGAAGATTTATAACCATTTCTATACAAAAACGGGTTTTTATAAAATGGATGTTTAGATCTTTGATATTGTTGTTAAAAATCCAAGATAAACTGTAAACTATCAAGTATTTTGATGTATCTATCGTTGCATGTCGAAATCCACCATCAAAATACCATTTTTGAGCATAAAAACGATTTTCCTCATGAACGCGGCGCACGCCTAGATCAGATTGTAGAAAAATTGTCGTTTTCGGTATAAGGCGTGATCTTGAGCTTATTGCTTAAAACCGTACAAAAGAACCTGTAATAAGCTTAAACTTGTGTTTAAAGGGACTAATTGAACATGTTAACATAATATTGTGTTGGTGTAATTAAATAAAATTATTGATATGAAAATTGTTAAGCGGGAAAATGTTGAAAATTGGACTTAAAACATATAGCGCGGAAGCGCTGACCGATTTTCGTTAGACCTTAACATAAGTTCTGAAACTAAAGTATTTTCGTTGACTAACGACATTATAAACTCATAAAAAATCGTACTTATTCAATCTTGGTATTACTATAGGATTTTCGTGATTCCGACCCGTTTCGACCACTTTTTGCACACGTCTCGTCTCTAGCAAACTGTGAGTTACACCCCCACTTTTATTTACTGTTTTAAATAATTCTTTCTGGGGAAGCATGAGAACCAAACTTTTACGTATTTATATGCAACTATATTTTATTGCCACACTTGGAACTTGTATGCAACTATATTTTATTGCCACACTCGACACTCGTATGCAACTATATTTTATTGCCACACTCGGCACTCGTATGCAAATATATTTTATTGCCACACTCGGAACTCGTATGCAACTATATTTTATTGCCACACTCGGCACTCGTATGCAAACATATTTTATTGCCACACTCGGCACTCGTATGAACTTTGATTGATCGTATAACTAACGTGACTCTTGAAGAGAATATAACTAACCATAAGTGACTACTATCAGTTTTAAAATAACATTAATGCCCATTTTGTATCACACACTATTAACTTTGTTAAGTCGTTTAGTAATTATGGGTATCGATACTTAGGAAATAACCGTTCCTTACTTAGGCGGAAGCTTAAGTATATATTACTTGATCAAACACGACTCCTCGTAGATAGTGCGGGGTAAGGGGCTTCGCGGTTGATTAATCGGTTTAATGTGAACACTTAAGTTATATTATGCCAAGTAGTCGTTATACATGATTTCAATCAATTGTTTACCTTTCGCAACTATCTTTCAAGTATTGCTATACTTGTCCGTAAACATTTTTATAAGGTATTGCTATACCTTGACGGAACGTGAACATTCTTTACAAGTATTGCTATACTTTTCCGTAAACATTTTTACAAGGTATTTGTATACCTTGGCGAACTCACTTTTATCCGAGACCATATATATACGGACCCGAAAACATCTTTACAAAGTATCGCTATACTTTGCCGAAATCACTTTTATCCGAGAGTATATATATGCGGACCCGAAAAGCATCTTTTAAAGTACTGCCATACTTTTCCGAAACCATTTTAGTCAAGGACTACTAAAGTTGTAACATCACTCAACTACTTTTGTAGTTGACACTTTTTCTCATGTTTTCAGGAAACGAAATGTAAGGACTAGAGGTGCATAGCCATCGGACGGGTCAGGCACGTCACGTGAACCATGAATCGGGAGAAGACCTTGTCTATTATTTTGGGAACTTCTTTTAAAACGTTTACTTATGTGTTTTGTTGTACTGAAATACTAAAGTCTTGGTTATTTTCAAACTTGTAAACGTTTGACTATTTAATTCATATGACTTGAAAATCGTTTGTATTTTATTATATCTCGTGTTATGATATCGACGCTCTTCACATCCCGTGTTTCCGCTTTAGCGGGGTGTGACAGACTTGGTAAAAAGGAAGACGCATCTCTCACCTCCTTAGGACTGAAAAGACTCGACATCAACGTCGGAATGGGTTGGTTAGCCCGATCACGAGCTGAAATTGTCTGTTTCGAAAAATTCATTCTAGTACGTCATCCTGGGGAGCCCCAATCCTCTTCGATAAAAAGGAAGACGCATCTCTCACGATGTGCATCAATTCACGTGAATTCAATAAACTGACCGTCAAGAACCGATACCCTCTCCCTCGAATCGACGACCCATTCGATCAGTTGCAGGGTGCAACTTACTTCTCAAAGATCGATCTCCGTCCAGGGTATCATCAGGTTCGAGTCAGTGAACCCAATATTTCTAAAACCTCCTTCCAAACTCGCTACGGGCATTACGAATATCTCGTTATGCCATTCGGTCTGACCAACGCACCGTCAGTGTTCATAGATTTGATGAACCGGGTGTGTGGACCATATCTGGACAAGTTCGTGATCACATTCATGGACGTCAGCTATTCTCGGAATAATCAATACCACGCGAAACACTTGAAACTCATTCTAGAACTTCTTAGAGATCAGAAGTTGCACGCCAAACTCTCGAGATGTGAATTCTGACTCCGGGAAGTACAATTCCTTGGTCATGCGATCAATCAGGAGGGAATTCACGTAGACCCAGCCAAAATCAAAGCGATTGAGAAATAGCAAGCCCCAACGACTCCTACGGAAACCCGACAATTCCTAGGATTGGCTGGCTACTATCGAAGGTTCATTGAGAATTTCTCAAGGATCGCTAAGCCATTAACCAAACTCACTCCGAAATATAAAATTCCCTTTGGGGCAAAGAACAGGAGGAACCATTTCAGAAACTCAAACTCAAATCGCTAGAGCTCAGAGCAAAGCATTGAAACCTGAGAACCTTAAGGACGAGACACTAAAGAACCCCGTGAGAAAATTCGAGCTTAATCCGGACGGAATCCACTACTTCGAGAACCGAGCGTAGATTCCGAGATCCGAAAGCCTTCGGAAACTTATACTATACGAGGGCCACCATTCCAGATATTCCATCCACCCAGGATCCGACAAATTGTACAAAGACCCCCGGGAACACTATTGGTGGCTAGACATGAAGAAGGATATCGCCTTGTACGTAGCTAAGTGCTTAACTTGCTCTAAGGTCAAGGCGAATATCAGAAATCATCGGGCCTACCGCAACAGCCGGAGATTCCCCTGTGGAAGTGGGAACGAACCTCCATGGATTTTGTAACCAACTTGCCTCGTAGGCAAAGGGGAATGACACGATTTGAGTCATCGTGGACCGGTTAGCGAAATCTGCACATTTTCTACCTATCCGAGAGAACTACCCGATAGAAAAGTACGCTCAAGTTTATATCAACGAGATCGTATCTCGCCATGGAACGCCTCTCTCCATCATATCCGACGGGAATAGTCGATTCATGTCCCAATTTTGGGATGCACTCCAGAAATCTCTCGGGACGCGACTAGACCTTAGGACAGCCTACCATCCCCAAACTGATAGTTAGAATGGAAGAACGATCCAAACACTTGAAGATATGCTAAGAGCATGTGTAGTTGACTTCGGAAGAAGTTGAGACGCTCACCTACCTTTGGTTGAGTTCTCCTACAACAACAGCTACCATGCTAGCATCAAGTGTGCGCCACTCGAGGCCTTATATGGACACAAGTGTCAGTCACCGCTCTATTGGTTAGCAGCCGGCAATTGAAAATTAACAAGGCTCGACATTGTCCAGGAAAACCATCGTCAAAACCACGACCATTCGGGAAAGGATGAAGACATCCCGAAGCAGGCAGACGAGCTATGCCGACAACCGAAGGAAACCCCTCGAATTCCAGGTCGGCGATAGAGTAATCCTCAAGATATAGCCATGGAAGGGGGTAAACCGTTTCGGGAAACGTGGCAAGCTAATACCGAGATACACCGAACCATTCGAGGTGATAGAACGAATCGACCCGGTAACCTATCGACTCTAACTCCCTCAAGAACTCTCTAGCATCCGCAACGTTTTTCCACGTCTCGCACTTGAAAAACGCCTGTCTGATGAAGCCATTGTCATTCCACGGGACGAGGTCCAGATCGACAATAAGCTCAAATTCCTATTGTCAAAGTTCGGTGGAATTCTCAACGAGGTCATGAATTCACGTGGGAGCGTGAAGACCAGATTCGTCAGAAGTATACACATCTGTTCGAAGACTCTTCTTCCCGATGAGACGAACTAAATTTTGGGAAAATATCTTTTAACCCGGGGAGAATGTGACAACCGTCTAAATTTCAGGTGAAATCCGCATACTATGTCTTTGAGTTATCTGTTAATTGATCTTAACTGTACTTTTACCGTAAACGTGTGTGAGTCGGAATCGAAATCGGAATCATTAAATGGATCCTAATACCAAGAAAACACTTAAGGAACTTGCCTAAGTTCATATCTAAACTAATCGTAAACTTTCAACTAACGAAAATGCTTAACGACGAAACAAACGAAAAACGAAAACTTGCAGAATCTGCCCCAAATGCGCCGCATAAGGGGCCTAATGCGCCTCATTCTGGGTGCAGACCATCAATTTTTTTGTAAACTCTTAAAACTTGTCAAACACGAGCCCAACCCTTGGACTCCGGTTTGGACTTGTTAGAAAGCCTCTTTATGGTCCAGTAAGCTAACATAAACACCCCCACAACTCTAATTCATAAACACCAAACACAAACACACACAAACACTCTTATTTCTCACTCTCTCTCTTTGCAAACTCTCTCAAGAACACAATCTCTCTACCCTTTCATTTACAGAGATTAAACACCACAAAATCACAGTAAAATCACCACAATAAAGACACTAAAATCGTTCATAATCAAGAAGGAAGCAAGTAATCTTCATTTGGGTCAAGGAAAAACGATTTCTAGCATTTTTGGGGCTAAAATCACCAAAGGAACACTTCAATCTCTTTCAAATCACCATCCATTCGGTATAACTCTTTTAAATCTTCTGTTTTTACAAGATAAACTCTTTGCATGTACGATCTAACAACTAAAAACAAGTTTTTATGAAGATTTATAACCATTTTCATACAAAAACGGGTTTTTATAAAATGGATGTTTAGATCTTTGATATTGTTGTTAAAAATCCAAGATAAACTGTAAACTATCAAGTATTTTAATGTATCTATCATTGCATGTCGAAATCCACCATCAAAATACCATTTTTGAGCATAAAAACGATTTTGGCCATAAAGTTGTCATGGAATGCGGCGCATTCATAGATCAGATTGTAGAAAATTTTCGTTTTCGGTATAAGACGTGATCTTGAGCTTATTGCTTAAAACAGTACAAAAGAACATGTAATAAGCTTAAACTTGTGTATAAAGGGACTAATTGAACATGTTAACATAATATTGTATTGGTGTAATTAAATAAAATTATTGCTATGAAAATTGTTAAGCGGGAAAGTGTTGAGAATTGGACTTAAAACATATAGCGCGGAAGCGCTGCCCGATTTTCGTTAGATCTTAACATAAGTTCTGAAACTAAAGTATTTTCGTTGACTAACGACATTATAAACTCATAAAAAATCGTACTTATTCAATCTTGGTATTACTATAGGATTTTCGTGATTCCAACCCGTTTCGACCACTTTTCGCACACGTCTCGTCTCTAGCAAACCGTGAGTTAAATCCCTACTTTTATTTACTGTTTTTAAATAATTCTTTTGGGGGAAGCATGAGAACCAAACTTTTACGTATTTATACGCAACTATATTTTATTGCCACACTTGGCACTCGTATGAAACTATATTTTATTGCCACACTCGGCACTCGTATGCAACTATATTTTTTTGCCACACTCGGCACTCGTATGCAACTATATTTTATTGTCACACTCGGCACTCGTATGCAAACATATTTTATTGCCACACTCGACACTCGTATGAACTGTGATTGATCGTATAACTAACGTGACTCTTGAAGAGAATATAACTAACCATAAGTTACCACTATCAGTTTTAAAATAACATTAATGCCCATTTTGTAACACACACTATTAGCTTTGTTAAGCCGTTTAGTAATTATGGGTATCGATACTTAGGAAATAACCGTTCCTTACTTAGGCGGCAGCTTAAGTACATATTACTTGATCGAACACGACTCCTCGTAGATAGTGCGGGGTAAGGGGCTTCGCGGTTGATTAATCGGTTTAGTGTGAACACTTAAGTTATATTATGCCAAGTAGTCGTTATACATGATTTCAATCAATTGTTTACTTTTCGCAACTATCTTTTAAGTATTGCTATACTTGTCCGTAAACATTTTTATAAGGTATTGCTATACCTTGACGGAACGTGAACATTCTTTACAAGTATTGCTATACTTGTCCGTAAACATTTTTACAAGGTATTTCTATACCTTGGCGAACTCACCTTTATCCGAGAGCATATATATACGGACCCGAAACATCTTTACAAAGTAGCGCTATACTTTGCCGAAATCACTTTTATCCGAGAGTATATATATGCGGACCCGAAAAGCATCTTTTAAAGTACTGCCATACTTTGCCGAAACCATTTTAGTCAAGGACTACTAAAACTATAACTCACTCAACTACTTTTGTAGTTGACACCTTTTCTCATGTTTTCAGGATACGAAATGTAAGGACTAGAGGTGCATAGCCATCGGACGGGTCAGGCAAGTCACGTGAACCATGAATCGGGAGAAGACTGTCACACCCCGCTAAAAGCGGAAACACGAGGCGTTCCAGTTATAATATCAAGAGTCAAGATTACAACCATCTAACCTATAAACAAAACATCAAATTAAATAGATCATGCCAAATGTTACCAAATACATCATAAAGTCAAAGGCGATAAGACGCCAAGTACAAATACAATTCCAAAAGAAATAAACAAACGGATCGTCATGGAAATTACAATAAGCAATTCAAATTCAAATTTCCCAAAAGCAACGATCCGAAAATAAACTATGGCATGATCAACGGAAATCCTCAATTTCCTGCAAAGCGTTAAAACGACATCAACAACATGTTGTTGGATTATTCGCAATTTTAAAGTAAAAGTGACTCATCGTCAAGTTTCAATAAACATTATAATTTCAAATTCCATATCTTGTTTTTCAACCCTAGCGAGGATACCAGGCTTAGATTAGTTATACATCGAACCTTGCCAGTCCTAAAGACGCAATTCCTAAGGCAGTGCCAACCAAAGGCAACCATTAATCAAGTACGGTCATAACTTCCACACATAGATACCTACTGAGGGATGAGGGTCAGGCGATATAACCCATATAGCTATATATATGTAACCGTTGGGCACGAAGCTTAACGAGTATATAAGGCACCCAATCTAAGGCAGACCTATTCTACTAGGTAAACAAGATAATCAATAACATTCCGCATACGCAGACAGTTTTAAAACACACTACAAGATGATTAATAACATTCCGCATACGCAGACAGTTTTAAAATACACTATAAGATGATTAATAACATTCCGCATACGCAGACAGTTTTAAAATACTCTTTACAGCTCAAAAATAGTAAGACATGCTACGAATAACTCACAATACGATTCCAGCAAATCTTGGTAAAGAAATCACAAAGTTACACTCCGCCGTCTAAGTGCCCTAAAAACAGTAAATAATATAGTCTCAGTATCTCTATAAGTATAGTTCGGTTTAGCCTTGTCGGTTAAGATTTAGTTTAATATAACATTCCAACGATTAATAAGTCGAATAAGGATGACGGATTAAGAAGACGATGCTCCGCGCCAGAAAAGGGCCGATCGGCAAGATATCGATCTTTCACGTCAACAGCGACCGTTGGAAACAAGTGACAACTCCGAGTCGAAAAGAATATTAATACCAATGTCCATTATATTGTCCAAGATTAAAGATGTTGACTTATAAAAGTCAAATGTCAATTATGTTGACTTATTAAAGTCAAAGTCAATTTAAAAGTCCAATTTGACACTTTGAATAATTTGAAGTCCTTTCTTACCAAAATGTTTGGAGTAAAATTCCTTTCAAAACCATTTATAAAGTTGGTCGTAAAAACATGTTTCAGTGAATTAAAAAGATGATCACAATGTGGCGAAGTTTAAAGTATCGCAACGAGGTTTTAAAATGTCCGTGTTAAGTAATATTATGACATTTTTGATTGCGTTGGCGTCTTTGAGTCCAAAGACGATGTTATTGTATAATATGTTACTTTTGTATATACTTTATTTATATAAGTGTTTTAATGTCGTAAAAAGTCGTGAGTTGAAATTTCGGCAGCGCTTCCGCGTTATAAAATATTCGTCCAAATTTCAATCACTTTCCCGCTTAACAACAATTTCATTTTAAACCATTATTCATAATACATAATACCATATTAAGTTCATTACAATACTTTGGTTAACTTATATTTTAACTTTATTTGTCCAATCTAAGTCCAAAACCGATAAAATACGACGAGTGTTGGTCTAATAATTAATCCTAACCGTTTTCAAGGCTAAAACCGAATAACGAGTATAATGAAATCGAAAGATTACAAGGATAGCAATTTATACCGCTAACACCCGCTTGATTTGACAAGGATCTGGAATCAACAACTTCAGTGGTGTAGTGATGAGAATACCCGCCTCCAAAACTCAAGACAACCACCGATAATTAGCAAAAACGAAAATTTGTGACATCAGACTGATCCAGCCGCCGGCTGGAGCTCCTCAGTCAGCTCCGGATTTTCGTCATTTTTGCAATTTTAAGCGTTTTCAAGAGTATTTTCGGTAGATTTCGACATGCAACTTAAAAACCTTTAATAACATCCATAGATTTCTTCAAATGACATCTTTTTATATCAAGATAAATCACCAATAACTTTTATAAAAACTCATTATTTGATCTTAGATTAGACATGCATGTGTAAAAATGTGTATAAAACAGTGGGAAAAGTTTGTTATACCTCAAGAGAAAGGAAAGTATGATGATCTAGCTCGTTAGATGATGATTTTGATGGAGATTAAGCCCCAAAAATGGTGAAAACCAAAGAAGCAAACCGGGAGAATCACCACCTCTTTCTCCTTTTGATGAATACAACCGATTATTGTGATGTTGAGGGTGTTTATTTAAGTGTTCTTGGCTGGGTTTTACAGCCACCAAGAAGAGAAGGGAAGAAAATATGGAGAGATTTTGGGAGAAAACTCTTGAGTGTGTGTGTTTTTGATTATAGAAATGAAAGAAAATGCAAGAAAAGGTGATAATATCACCTTGGGACAGCAACTCCTGGCAGAGATAGGGGTCCAATCGAGTTTAGACACTTGTCCCAATCGATTTTCATGCAAAAATGAGTCACCAACACCTGACCAGACACATCCAGCCGGCTCAGCCGCCGGCTGAAGCCCTGCCAGCTGCTGGCTGGTCGGCTGGTTCGGCAGACTTGTTTTCGACCGTTAAAGGAGTTTCGTTCGTCGAAAGTTCCCGATTCTTTTTGCGTTGAACTTAGGAAAGTTCATACTTTGATTTACTTTATATTAGGTTCATTTAATATTATATTTTCACTTTCGATTTCGAGATTCGCACGATTTCGGTAAAAGATAAAACAAGCGCAAAAGCACGATATCTCGAGTATAAAGGATCCGTTAACCGACAAATTTGGCATAAACCTTCTAACTTATAATTATGAGGATACTAACTAATTGGAACTTAGATAAATTAATATTATTACGTCTCAGGGGACGAATCAACAAATACAGAAAACCCGATACTCGATAACAGTAAATCGTGAGCAAAACAAAGCGAAATACAAGGGTCGAAATCAATTGCGAATAAAATATAAATAATAACGGTAACATAAGTACTCCAAATTGACGGGACGTCACAAAGACCTTGTCTATTATTTTGGGAACTTCTTTTAAAATGTTTACTTATGTGTTTTGTTGTACTGAAATACTAAACTCTTGGTTATTTTCAAACTTGTAAACGTTTGACTATTTAATTAAAATGACTTGAAAATCGTTTGTATTTTATTATATCTCGTGTTATGATATCGACGCTCTTCACATCCCATGTTTCCGCTTTAGCGGGGTGTGACAACTTTATCGAAAGTCAAAGTCAGGGATGTTGACTTTATAAAAGTTAAATGTCAAGTATGTTGACTTTATAAAATTCAAAGTCAACAATTTGAGGTAAAATCAAAGTCAACTTGAAAGAAAGTCAAAGTCGACGTGAAAGTCTAACTTTAACACTTAAAAAGTTTAAAGTCTTTAGTTTTCAAAATATTAGAATAACATGACTTTAAAAATGCTTTTATAAAGATTTGTCAAAGAAAACATTTTTGACGAATTTAGACGACGATCGCAAATTGTAACTAGATTTATTTATTGAGAAGTAGTCAAAACGCTTGTCTTAAATGAGTATTACGACATTTTGATGGCGTTGATGTCTTTGATTCCAAATACGATGTTTTTGCATTATACATTAGTTTACTTATACAAGTGGTTCGTAATTGTTTTAAAATCATATATTGTAAATTCGGGCAGCGCTTCCGCGTTATAGTCTTTAAATCCAAATTTTACAAACACTTACCCGCTTACAATTTATAACGATATTTAATCGAATTTACTAACACAAAAAGGTGTTTATATGTTCAAATTGTCACTTTAATACTAGTTAAAGTCATTACAGTTAGTTCTGGACAGATACGTGAAATATCGAGCTTAAGGTTGCGTTTTACAGCGGATTAAATAAGGTTTCGGGACCTGATCTCAGTTACGTAGCGTAACTGTAGTTACGCTAGGCGTAACTGTAGTTACGTTGGGCGTAACTGTAGTTACGCTAGTGTAACTGTGATCAGCTCCTCCGTTATGACAAAAATCGTTTTCGTGTAGGAATTTCATCTTTTGGTGGTAGATTTCGATATACAATGACAAAAACATCTAAACACATTACACATGACAGCTTATAACAAGTTTTTAACCACAAAAACTAATGATTTAAGTAAAGATTTATTCAAAAAAACAAAAACAAAAAAACCCGTTTTGAATGTAAATGGGTTAAAACTTCATAAAAACTTATTTTTATATGTTTGATCTTACATGCAATAGATAATCTGAGTAAAAATAGTAGGGATTAGATATTATACCCCAAATAAATGAATATGTGCAGATCTAGCACAATTTGATGGAGAGTTTCTTGTTATATGACGGTGATTTTGACCCAAAATGATAGAAATCAAAGTATGCAACCCATGGATGATCAGCTCTAGCTCTCCATGATGATGGCCACGATTTATTGTGATGAAATTGTTGTTTGATTGCTGGAATTTACAGCCACAAAGCAAATTGGAAAAAGGGAATGTGTGTTTTGCTTAAAAGTGATGGGAAGAAAAGATTAGGTGTGTGTGTGATTGCGAAGAGTGAAATGAGGCTTGTATGATGATTTACAGAGATAAATTATGTGTTAGAGGGTGTCTTGACACCTGTAGGACAGGTGTCCAAAGAGTTAGACACGTATTGATGACTCACACCAAAACCATGTGCGGCACGCTAGTTACGCTATCACGTTGCGTAACTATCGCAGCGTAACTGCACACAACAAACCTTCAAGCTAGTTACGCAGCGTAACTGTCCCAGCGTAACTGTCTGAATTTTTGGGAATTTTTCGTTTTTCGTTATCGTTAACCATTTTCGTTAGTTGGAAGTTTACAATTCATTATGAAATGAACTTAGGAAAGTTCATTATATGTATTATTGGTATTAAGATTCATTAAATTATTCGATTTCAATTCCAAATTCGAGATACGTACTTTTCGGTATAAGCATAAACACGAGCAAAGCACGATTTCTCGAAGATAAAGAATACGTTAACCGACAAATTTGGGTAAACACCCTAACTTATTACCACGAGCATACTAACTATTTGGCACTTAGGTAAATATAAAGATTACCTCTCGAGGAACGAATCAAACAAAACACATAAAACCCGATTCTCAGTAATAAACCGTGAGTAAAACAAAGCGAAATGCAAGGATCCAAACAATTGCGAATAAAAATAAAATATTATGAAAATAAAAATATCTAAAAATGACGGGACGTCACAAAAACCGATGAATGGGGAATTGTAATTAAAAACAAAGTACGGTTGGTAGCACAGGGCTACACACAGGAAGAGGGAGTTGACTATGATGAGGTGTTTGCTCCAGTAGCAAGAATTGAAGTTATTCGAATATTCTTGGTGGTTGCTTCCTTCAAAGGTTTTAAAGTCTATCAAATGGACGTCAAGAGTTCCTTCCTGTATGGTAAAGTAGAAGAGGAGGTCTATGTTTGTCAACCTCCCGGTTTTGAGGACCCTGAACACCCTGCCATTGTATTCAGATTAGATAAAGCTTTGTATGGTCTACATCAAGCCCCTCGCGCTTGGTATGATACTTTATCTGTGTATCTTCTTAATCATAAATTCAAGAGGGGTGCTATTGAAAAAACATTGTTTATTAAGACGGTTGGGATTGATATTATGCTAGTTCAAATTTATGTCGACGACATTATCTTTGGATCTACCAATGACACTTTGTGTAGAGAATTTGAACAAATCATGCATAATAAATTTAAGATGAGCTCTATGGATGAACTGACTTTCTTCCTCAGGCTACAAGTGAAGCAGAGTCCTACTGGTATCTTCGTTCATCAAGCGAAGTATGTTAAAGACATTCTTGAAAAGTTTGGCTTTCAGGATGCCCAACATGCCAGTACCCCAGTTGAAACCCACAAGCATCTTGAGGCCGATTCTGAGGGGGAGGATGTTGATGAGCATCTCTACAGATCAATGATTGGATCATTGATGTACTTAACTGCGTCTCGTCCAGACATCATGTATAGTGTGTGTGTGTGTGTGTGTGTGTGTGTGTGTGTGTGTGTGTGTGTGTGTGTGTGTGTGTGCACGTTATCAGACTCGTCCCAAGATATCACATTTGACTGCAGTAAAGAGAATCTTCTGATACTTAAATGGAAAGCCCAATCTGGGTTTGTGGTACCCAAGAGATTCTCCTTTCGAGCTCATATCTTACACAGACAACAATTATGGAGGAGAAAACTTGGACAGAAATTCAACATCAGGAGGATGCCAATTCTTTGGATCACGCTTAATCTCCTGGCAATGCAAGAAACAGACAAACGTGTCCACGTCTTCAACAGAAGCAGAATATGTTGATGCATCAAGTTGTTGTGCTCAAGTGCTTTGGATTCAGAACCAAATGATAGACTATGGTATTTCTTTATTACAAACTCCTATTTTCATTGATAATAAGAGTACCGTAAGTATAGTCAATAATCCAGTCAAACACTCGAAAACCAAACACATCAAAATTCGTTTTCATTTTATAAGAGATTGCAATGAAAAGAAACTTATTCAGGTAGTTAAAGTACATACTGACAATCAATTTGCAGATCTGTTCACGAAAGCATTTGATGTGGGCAGGTTTACATTTTTTATCAACAGTATTGGAATGATTAATCCTGCTTAAAATCTGTTTGTTAAAATGACGAATTTAATCGAACATGTCATATCTTGTGTGTGTGAAAAGTTAATACTGGTAGTTTATACTGTTCTGAGTCAATAGTGGTATGTTTTACTTGTGTAAATAATACTGGAATTCATCATCCATAGTATTCATACTGATGGTTACTACTGGTAAAGTTTATACCGTAAATATTTATTAAACAGTTACTACTGATGCGTTCTACTGGTAGCCGTTACTACTTCCAGTTATAATAATTTGACGGGAAGTTTCTACTGCTAGTAGAGAGGTGGTTATTTTGTTTCGTGTGCAGGGGAAAATTTAATATAAATTGAGGAGCCCAAAGAAATATTTAATTCCATTCAAATTGAAATTACGCTCCTCTCACACAAAACCCTCTGTCAAAGGAAACCTAATTAGAAAGAAACCCTCTCATCTTTCGCAAACCCTAAATCGATCATTCTCACCGATTAATCATTCGTAAAATCAATGGTGGAACAACAAGAACTTGCTTTTGGCGCCTCTCACAACATCGTCGCTGACCTAACCCTTCCTAAAGAGGCAACTGATTTTCATCAAATCATCAAATTTCTTCGAAAATCATACATTCGTTATGCTTTAACGGTGAACCCAGAGGTTCATGAAAAGCACCTCCGTGAGTTTTGGAACACATCTACTCTTGAAAACATCAATGATCAAGAACGCATTAAAGCTGTTATTGAAAAGAAGGAAGTGATAGTTACAGAGGCCAACATTCGCTCTCATCTTGAACTTCAAGATGCCTCAGGTATTACTTCTATTCCAAACGATGAAATCTTCGGAATTTTTGAAAGAATGGGGTATGAGGGAAGCCTAACTAAATTCATTTTTCAAAAGGCGCTTCTCTCTCCCTAGTGGAGGTACCTGGTACATGTTTTACAACAGTGTATCTCCAAAAAGAGGTACACCTGGAATGAGTTTAACACCACCATAGCTACTGCTATGGCGTGTCTAGCTACAGTAAGGGTGTACAATTTTTCAAACATGATCTTTTAAGATCTTAAGTGGAATCTTGCTCACGTGGAAAATAAGTTTTTAATGTATCCACGATTTTTACAAGTTATTTTTAACAAAGAGCTTGATAATCTGTCCACTGAGGGCGAAGTTCTCCGAATGGATTCTCACTCAAAGAAAACATTTTATAATATGAGGAGAACTGTTAATAAATTTTCTAGGAAGGTGACACCTCTTTTCTCAACAATGGTGAGTGTCCCTGTTTCAACTGGTGAAGGTCTAAGTAACCCACTTGAGTCCCAACCCACACCACCTGTTTCATCATCTGAACCTGTTACTGAACCTGAGTGCTTTTGATGCACCGTCTCCATCAACTCAGAGTACACCTCAGAAGGAGTACGCCCCCAAGGCCAAGAGGGGTCCTTCACCTCTTGGACCTAAACCTAAAACAGTCAAACCAGTTTCTAAATCAGTTAAGAAGGTGGTCCATAAGGAGGGGGAGACCATGTTGAAAGGGCTCATACTACTTATGCACCACCTCGTGGTGCTCAGGACAGTAAGAAAGGCAATAAGACCCAATCAACGGCAACTCTTAATGAGGATGTTTCTTCGGAATCATTCTCAAGAGGCCCAGGTGCCAAGAGACCAAGGGGGAGGGTGATGCTTCTGCAAGGCAGGAGACACCCTCTAAATCATCCAAGGATCTGCCCAATGTTGGTACTCAACAGAAGGGTGGAGAGGATAGTTTTAACTATACAAATCTGGAATTGATGGAAATGTGCCAAAAGTTCATACTGAAGGTGGATGGTCAGGAGGAGGAAATAAAGAGACTCAAGAAATTGGTGTCTCGGTTGGTGAAAGAGGTGAAACTGTGCAGAATTGTTTTAAAGAAACCTGTAAAGATTGGGAAGAAGGTTGGAAAGAAAGGAGGCAAGAAGGGTGGTGCAAAGCCTAAACTCCCCACTCCTTCAAGTTCAAGTTCAAGCTCCAGCTCCTCAGGCAAGCATGATGAGAATGCTGTTAATAAGGGGGAGAAAGTTGAAGAAAATTCAGTTGACAAGGAGGAACAGAAAAAAGAGGAACAAAATGCAGAAAAAGAAGTTCAAATTTTTGATGATGTTGAACTGGAGGTAGAGAAGGAAGAAGAGGTGGTTGATAAATCTGTTGAGAAGGAGACTGTGAAGGAAGAAAGAGTAATTATTGATGCAGACTTTGAATGGTCTGATCATGAATATGAAGCTAAAATTAAAACATCTGTGACAAGTGACAAGAAGGAAGGTGAAGGTAACAAGCAGACTGAACAAAAAGATCAAGGATATGCCCCATATGCCCCTTTTTATAGCTGTCTCAAAGTCCACTTAATGGACATCTGAAGATCAAGAACTGCACGATGTGATCATGAACATGGGAGAGACTGAAGCAGAAATCAAACAAGCAAGGGAACGTGTGGATGAAATATTGAGGGGCACTGAAAAGTCTGAGAAAAAAGGTAACAAAGAAGAAAGTGAGAAGGAACTTGAAAAGGAAATCATAATTGAACCACCAGTTACTACTGGTGAGAAAGATGACAAAGAAGAAGAAGTTCCTACTGGTGAATCACCAGTTAAAACTGGTGAATCTGAAGCTTATGTTACTACTGGTACTCCACCAGTAGTTCCACTAATTGAAGATGATACAACGTTAGCTTCAGAACTTGAAAAGATGAAGGAGGAGAAATCCAAGCAAGAACGGTTGAAAGTTGAGGCTTTAAGAAAGGAACAAATCGCGGCTGCTTTAGCTCGACAAAGAAAGGCAGGTGAAGAAAAACCTAAGGAAGAGCCGGTTGCTTTTGCTACCGGTGAATATGCAGGTACAACTGGTGAAACAACTGAGCCCATCAATCCTCCACCTATTCAGCAAATACCAATTGGATTCATCACTACCAAGAAAGGAATACAAAAGGTATTCCTTGATGATGATCCAGAACACAGAAGCAAGGGAAAGGGAAAGCTGATAGAAAAATCAAAGAAAGAACTGGAGGAAGAAGAGCTAGAAAAGAAAAGAAAGCTTGCTGAAGAAAGGGATGAGAAAATAAGGCTGATGGAGCTAGAACGGGAAGAACAAGAAAGGGATCAAGATGAAAAGGATAGGTTTCAAAAGATTGAGCAAGAAGATGCAATTGCTGCTCAAAGAATGGCAGATGAGCAAATACAAGATGAATTAAAAAGAAAAGCTCAAGAGAAAGCAGATGCAGAGCTTTCTCAAAAGATGCTGGAGAGAGATGATATCTTGTTAAAAAAGGAAGAATAAAGAGGAGGAGAAAAGCAAAAACACTGTGAAAAGAAATACAAGGAGGGATGAAGACAAAAAGAAATACACAGACTTTCTTAAATCTACTGGGAAATACAGTGGTAAGCAACTTGGTCCAATGAAGCTTGATAATGTCTTGTATCTGTATATCAAGGAGAAAAGGATTCTGAAAGCTGCTCAAGAGCAAGCTAAGCTGGATAGAGAGAGAGAGAGAGAGAGAGAAAGAGAGAGAGAGAGAGAGAGAGAGAGAGAGAGAGAGAGAGAGAGAGAAGAGTTGGGGAAGGAAAGAGCTCTCAAGGCTGCTCTTGACAAAGGATACAAGGTTGTTCATTTTGGCAAGACGAAGGAAGGAGAAGCAAAGATGGAGAAGAAGAAGGTTCAACAAAAGTTTGTGCCTGAAACGAGAAAGAGAACTTATCCAAGTGGTGATCTTCCTACTACCAAGAAGGCAAAACCAGCAGTAGAAACAGTTACCACTGGTACAAAGAGAAAGGCAAGCACCAATTCCTCTGTTAACACTGGTGTGAAGAAGTCAAAAGTTGAACAACAGAAATATACAACTGAAGATTCTCAGGGAAAGGAGAAAGAAAAAGAAGCTAAGAAAGAGGAAGAAAAGCCAAAGGTTGTCCAGATCAAGCAAGAAGATATCACTGGGAACTTTGAGTTTGGATGTGTTCCTGAGATTTCAGATGACCAGGTAAATGAAGCTGCTGATAGAGTCTTTGATGATATGAAGACTTTGATCATATATTCTAAAGATATTCATTGTGCAACCACTTTCACAGAGATGCCCATAGTAGATTGGTTTGTTGTGGTTATTGATGGGAAGAATGGGTACAAGGTTGTTAGAGCTGAAAAGAGCTTCAGAATGGTTTACATTCATCTGGATATCTTCAGGAATATCGGTCGAAGGGACTTGGTGGATCTTTTCCTCATTGGAAGCAAGAAGTATTCAAATGGCCAAGGTACGGTTCTGTATTTTAATGATAAATTTATGGAGGTGTTAGAACTTATCTTTGAGACTGAAAACGTTCCTGAGAAGCTATCAATATTTACTGATGTTCTTGAATGGATACACTACGAAAGTTGTGGAGTTTATTCGTTGAGCAGAAGTGATGGCTCAACAGAGTATTTCTTGGTAGAGAAAAAGTACAAGAACGACATCAACGTTATGATAAACATGCTTAATGTCAAATTGAAGGCTAATCAAGAGTCAAATGAAGCAGTTCAATTACTTTGGAAGATCAGGTGCCAGCTCACAGATCACAGAAACTCGATGTAGTAAGTTAGAGGTATTGGCAACATTCTCCAGGTTTGTAATGAAGAAACTTATGCTTTTGAGTGAATGTAGAAGTTTAGGGGGAGATTGTTAGGTTATAATATGTTAATACTCGTGAAGTTGGTTAGTACTGGTGGATAAGTTTGTTAATACTGGTGACATTAATACTATTGACTTACTACTGGTTGTATTGATAATACTGGTTGCATGGATCCGCATGGAAAAGTTTCTACAGGCGCATGTTACTACTGCTTAATAGATAGATTTTATTAGCGTTGTAAGGAGATAATTATGTAAACAAATATCGATAATTATCTTCGTAGATTTCATTATAGTTTTAACCTAATTGTAATTAGGGTTTCCTCAAGGTCTATATAAATAGATCCTGTGTCGTTGTAAACACAGGTCTGTTAATGAAACAATTATTCTTAATAGATTGAGGTTGTTGGTGAAATACTCGTGTTCTTAATTGTTAACGTTTATTCATTCTTATACATATAAATTGTTAATCAATTAACCCTTGTTAATTTCAAAGTGTTGATCCGCTGCAACTTCTTTGATAGATCTAGATCTACACGTTTGTTTCAATACAAACCAAGTTCGCCATATCCTAACACATACTTTGAAGAAACAACTTTATATCCACCAATGATGTGTGAATGGTGGTATATTGTAGAGTGAATGATGTTAGAACAACTATTACTGGAACCTACAATGATAGAGGTGCAACACTCTCAATCGGAAGAAAATATTAGAGTTGCACTTCTTCTTCCAACTAAACAAGTAGCTGGTGAAGGAGGATTCCAACCATGACTGACCAAACAACAAGCCATAGAAGAAGCCTTTCCATTAGTAGGTCAGAATATGGTAAGAGGTGTAACTGAGTATGAAATGTTTTCCAGTATCACTTGAAGCTTGGGGGCAAGTTGGGTCTTTAAATCAAATTAATGAATTTGAAACTCATTTATTTCACTTAGTGGTTACAGATAGAAGAATTTCTTATTCTAAACTGTATTTTGATGAATTAATCTCCTTGACCATTAAACCCAAAAGAATTTTCAATGTCCCATTTATCAGAGTCCTTTCTTTTTGTTTTGAACAAGTTTTGGGGGGAGAGGCTTATGATCATCTTGATCAAATATTTTTTGAATATCCTGCCCCAAGACTGTCATATAAAATATTTTCTTATATCACAATTATTGAAGATGAGGTTAGTCTCACACCTTTGATGTTTCAGTGGATTGAAAATCCTTTTATAGACCTATCTGATACTGAGTCTGATAACTCAACCTAAGACTCATAGGATGAGGGTGAGGGTGGTGATTCCAATACAGATAATGAAGGCAATGAGAATGATTATTCTGATGATGGAGGTGATGAGGGTGGTGATCAACCAATGCCAAATGCAGAGATTGGGGATATAGGGATTGATGGTAATAATTCAGAGGCAATTTCTCCTCATGGAGACTCAGGTATGAATAATATTCTTTCTCCATATCAGTCTGAGAGTAACACCCCCTCTGAGACTGATGACCTATCTCCATTTCAACTTGAGATGCTGGTATATCAAGAGGCCAACCTAGTGAGTTCACCAGAATCATTGGAGAATGATCACATATCAAGCCCCTCACTAAATCAATCACTTGGGATTCTCCAACCCATGAAGATGATAGTCTTGAACTACCCTCCAGTGTCGCAGATCACAACACCACTCCCTCTGCTAGAGCATGAGGTGGTTGTGACTACTTAGACTACCCAAAGCCCATCTAGAGTAGTCAGCTTGGAGAAACACATTTATGCTGCCACACTGACGCATGTGGTAAGCATTGAAGATGATATCCCACTCCTGGATATCCATGTACTAATGTACTAAATATGGGAACACCTCCTTCATGTTCTTCACAACCTTTCTCATAGGCTATTTTCACTAGTTCTTTACTAGTTCACACTATTAAATCACTAAACTTCTAACACTCTTTTGCACAAGTTGACAATACTTGCTCCACAAACTGAGTGAGGTACAAACTTCTATTTATGTGACCAAAGATCTTTGTCCTAGTCAACAGGATAGATGTGAGGTTACAACAACTCTACCCATATTTGTGTCATGTGATAGGGGAGATGTGAGGATACTACAACCTTACCCCCTAGATCCGTGACTTTTGGGTCTTAGTCTTAGGTTGCTATGACTGTTCCTATTCTTTTAAAAGCAATTAAGGACATGTCAAATCAGTTTGATGACAAACCGACTGCAATGCAGACTGAGATCAGAGCTATTAAAGATCAAAATCCCAAGGAATTATCTAGCTTAAAGAAGTTAGTACTCAAGTTGACTGATGAAATTTTTGAATTAAGGAAGGAAAAGCATAATGGAGGTGGAGGTTCCTTGGATATTGTGTCAACAAAGCATACTGAGGGTATGTAAGTGAAGGTGGCTCAGAATTAGGGGGAGAAAAGTGGAGTAGGTGGGAGTAATCCTGATCCATGTGTTGTTGAGTCAGATCAACCTCAAGGTGGTGCTGAAACTTTAAAAAGAAAAGGATCACCAATTCAGGGGGAGAATAGAAAAAGAGTTAAAAGACAGAATTGGAAGTTCATATACAATCCAATGACCGAACAAAATGATGAGTATTTTGAAAATGATAGTGATGTGACCTTAACACTGTCTGAAGCTAAAGAATATGGGATGGATAATCCTATGGAGAAATATGGCATAGATCTGGGTGAAGAAGATGAAGATTATGGACATCCACTGACTATTTTTCAAAATAATAGACTGGAAAGAATTTGAATAAGAAATATCTAAATCTGCAGGACCTGATACTCAGGTAAGCATTCCAATGACAGTCATTCAATCTCTCCCCACTCAGATTGAGACATCAAGCAGCAAGGGAAAAAAGAAAGTTATGTCTGAGGAAGATATATTGAAGATGAGAGCCAAACAGTTAAAAACTGAAGCTGACAGACAAGCAATTCTTAGCAAGTCAACTTACAATGTAGGAATGACTGTTGAAAAATACTCAGAGTATATCCATGGTCTATATTTTGAAAGATTTGAAACTAAGTCACAAGTCCAAAAAGGATTCTTGTGATGTTGCTGCTAAAGAATTAGAAGCTGAAATGAAAGAGGAATTATTGGTAGCATTTGAAGAAGAACAAGAAAGGGTTAAAGCTGATGACTAAATGTCCAAAAAAAATCAAAGAGAGCAGAACATGGTGGATTTTATTGAGAAACATTTTATTGGGAAAAAACTGACTAGTAATATAGTTCAGTTAGAAAATTTCTTGAATCCAATCATCTAATGATCAAGTGTTCTCTTCAAGATACAATGGTGTTAAATATGAGGGTAGATGCCATGCATAAACTTGGATTTTCTGAATGGAAGCAAATTGCAAGACTGGGTGATGAACTGTCTGATCTTGAATCAAGGAAAGTAATCAAGACTAAAGTTGCGTACAATGTCAACTCAGCTTATTTCATGGGATGAATATAAAAGATTTTGCATTGCAAATAAATGTCATAAAGGAGCAAGATGACGAGTCTAGATCAGTTCATCTTGTACCTGTTGGTTTGGAATTTAAAGAAAGTACCTTTATCAAGATTGATCAACATGAGGAACTATTCTACATTGATATAGTAGGAGAAGAGTGTTTACAAGAACTGAATGGAATATTCAAGACTTCTCTCTATCATAACATTGCACTAATGAATGAATGTAAGTCTCCTCAGTGCAGGCCTATCAGAATGAAGCTGATCAGTTGGTTATTTCACAATCTGGTTAGGATAGAAAAAGTGAAGCTGATCAAACTGGAATATCAACTCATGTACAACAAGACTAATCAATAAATGAAGTAGTCGGTGGATTGGAAAGTTGAAAGAGAAGAATGGGTGAACATAGCTACTCAAGAGCCTTCTTTTCATTCATCATCAAAGCCAAGATCAAGGTCAAAAAAGAAGTAGTTTTATCATAAACTTACTTTTTGCAATTTTTCAAGTTTGTGTTTTGTTTATGCTTTTAGTAAGTGATTGTAAAAGACTTTGCCATAAACAGATATGGGGAGATTTTGGGAAAATCAACAATTTAACTCAAGTTATGAATCTGTTAATTAAATTTTGAGTCTGAGTGACAAAATTATTCTAAGTTACTTTTTAGTCTAAGTGACACGAGTCTGACTAAAAGTCACACTCAGAGAGTAACTTGCACCGAAATTTTAGGTTGTTTGTTAGACATATCTTCTATCTCTTTAGGAAGATTTGTTTAGATTCGATCTTATCGAGATCTCTATACTTAGTGTATAAATAGAGATCTTGAAGTCTTGTATTCGGTGCTTTTGATTACGTTATTAATCAACTAAGTATTATTCATATACTTTTAAGTTTTATAATTCCGCAATAATCTAAACAAGAACTGTTTGATAATCATAAGTGATATTAACAGTTGAATACTAATTTGTCATATTGATCCAATCTATAAACGATTAAGTTAATAAACTGAATATGTAGTTATTGTGATCTTACTAAGACCTAAAACCATATGCAGAGGTCAAGGGAGGTCGATCGGAATGTTATTTGGGTGTTTGGAGATCGTCTATTAACGTATAATCCTTCCGTTGCTCGTGATTTCGATTCTCCAATTTGTGGATTCGTTTTGGAGAGGTATAATCGCACTCTTATTCTGATTTTCAGAGTTGTATGAATATTTTGATTCATATTTCATTGTTGATTGTTTGAATTGATCGTTCATTCATTGACGCTCAATTCGAATTGGGTTTTCTTTTGAGAAACATTTTGTGATCTTTTGAATGTGGCTCTTCTGTATTAATTCTTTATAAAATCGCAGAAGATTTTGACGTTCTCTACAACTTTTCAGAATAGACCGAATTCTGGAAACAAACAAAAGTTGGAAAAAACGTTGTTCCTGCTGATACACCTAGTTGTTACGATTTAGATGATTCGTTTGTTTGAGTGGTTTGTTGGAAAGGTATAAACTCACACGCTCCTTTGATTCCAGACCTGATTCAATTGTATTGATCATATGGATCTTGATTCGTTCGTGTTGTTTAATTCACAATTCCATTCAATATTCGGGTTATGGTTAACCTAGGTTTTTGCGTTTTTGATAGGGTTTCGTTCTTGATCGTTCATGGTCCTTTTGTGTGTGATTTGAGATTGTTTGTCAGCTGATTTTCAGTACCTTGTTAGTTTCTTTCTATTGCTCTTGATTGCTAAGGTGAGTACACTCGTATTCAAAACCGAATACATGACAATAATGGATTTTTCGGGTTACAAGTATTGGTTTTGTTATGGGTCTTTATAACATTACTTGTAATTGGAATAAAGATTGATTTAGATGAATATTAAGTGACGAATTAAATTTGCAGGCAAGTGGTTTGGGTTGTACACTCTTGCTATTGATCGATTGTGTGATGACTTGATAATTAGAGAATTTGATCTCCTTGTTTGATTCTTATTTGTAGAATTGGTTATTAAACATTGATCATTGATTGCATGTTGATACTTTCGATACAATTGCATGATAAGTTAATTGTGCATAATAGACATGAACGATAATTGCATGTTAGAACCTTGGATTGACGATTTATATCTAGTCATGAACGATCTTTGCATGATAGACCTTTAGATATATGATTGTAGGTTTAGACATGAACGATCACTGCATGTAAGAACATTTGATAGATATGGCCATGGTTGTGACATCGTTAATTGGTCACAAATTTCGGAGACTGTTGACAATCTAGACACTACTGGTAGAATGGGTGTGAGAGTATCTTCGGGTGCTCGTATGCCCGATGGCACATGACATCGTTAATTGGTCACATATGCAGAGTGTCATCCTAGGTGTTGGGAGGGGTCATCGTTCATTGGACACCACGTTCGGGCCATCTTTAATTGGGGACCGATAATTACCTTCATCGTAACGACACCGTGATGTACTCGTACATTGCACCGTCAAAGTAGCGAGGATTCATTATTCGGTCTTATGTTGCCGGGGGATCGATCCCCGTTGATGCAAGTAGGATTGATGTGGTGTCTTTCGTGAACCTTAGGTTATGTTGGAGACCTAATATTGACCGTACATCGTTCATTGGTTCATTAGTGCGTTTGTCAGACAACGTTCATTGGTCCATTAGCGCATTTGTTGGTGTGAATATTTGATAGGTTACGTTTAAAACCTAGACTTGAACGGGCATTTCTTATTGATCCATTAATGCATTCGTTTCTAATTCATGTTGATGAATTATTGTAAGTATTTGATTGATATGCCTATTGTTTGATGGTTGATACTAATGTAAAGATGATTTGAAAGGTAAAGATTGTGAAGATGCGGTTTAGAATAATAGTCAAGACAAACCTTGGGTTTAAAGTTCTTGACAACAATAAACAATGAACCGGGTTGGGTTAAATCGAAAGTAAAACGACGTTGAAATTACTTTACTATTTCTTGACCTTGGGTCAACGTATATAAACCTACGGTGTCACACTTGGTTTTAACTAACACTTGTTTCTTTGATTGTGTCTTGCATCCTTGTAGGTCGATCTAGTTGGTAGCTTTGCCATTAGATGATGCTTGGTGAGATTTGATTACTTGATGGGTAGCATTAGTCGATGCTCTTAGAATACCTACCTAGTTTATTTATGTTACACACATTTATAATGTTTTAATCTATGTTGGTTTTTAATTAAAGAAGTAAAACTTGTTTTAATTACGATGCTCATATGCCTTTGGTTTAGGAGGACACGCGACTAATATTGATTTAAAGACTTCTGTTGTTTGCTTTGATAAATAAAGATGAATTCGAAAAGTTTTTGTAACAGTTGAATTTTGAAAACCAGTGACAGGTCCTGATTTGCTCTCTACACTCAGCGAATCGAAATGAAACAGGTCATGATGCGAAATTACATGACCTGAGTTGGAATCAAATGGAGAAACATTGAAATCGAAACTAAAACTGAAACTGAGACAACAATAGCCGCAACTGTTTAAGATTTCATTGATAGTGTTTACATGTTTTGGATCGAGCTTGTTACAACTGACATTCAAGCTCAACGGAACTCAAACTTGAGTTCCGGGTTCAAAGACTACAAACTCTAACAACCTATCACACTATTTATAGACAAAATCTAAACACTACGAACAGATTATTTCAACATGTCATCATCTTAATTTCATCTTGGGAAGTTCACTTCAATTCGAAATCAAAGTCTTCAGCCTCGGAGTTGATATCTTCAATGTTGATTAGTTGACTTAAGTTATTCTTCAGCTTATTTTCAGTTCGGAGTATCTAAACTGACATGTTCCCCGAACTGGAAATTTCACTTCGGATTATCAGTTCGGACCTTCCCCGAACTGAAAAAATTTTTATTCAGGTACCCTTTTTAAATCTCATAGCTTCATCTAATCAATTCAGCTCCCAACAATCTCCCCCTTTGATGATGCTATGAGTCTTGATACCTTTTAACTTATGATTATCCATGGTCAGCTTCCTCCAATTCATATATCTTATAATTTGAGCAAAATCAGGAGGAATAGCTGCAGAATCACCATTTTATCTTCTTGATTCTTCATGATCAAATTCTCCATGGTAATCACTTATTCAGTAGCCAAAGTCACTTTCTCTGCCCATCATTGGCCAAACTTAGATTTCTCAATTTATGTAACACCCCGGCTAAAGCGGAATATACCGGAGGCATTACAATTGTTCTTAACTCGTGTTCCTCTATTAGGTTATAATAGACACATTTAAAGGTTTAAATGAATGCATTAAAGATGAATAAATGTTTTACAGAAAAGTAACCGAAAAACGACAAAAGACTTAAATTATTCATTAATGTCATTAACTAGGTCCAAGCTCTTATGTTTTCTTCAAGCAAACCTATCCATTTCCTGTATCATGTAAAAAGTAAACGTCAATACAAAAGTATTGGTGAATAAACAAGTTTAAGACACAAGTATAAAGTATTAAAAAGATTACGTAATAAAGAGTATAAAAGTAATATAAATGAATATGTAAAATATAGTATAAAAGAATGTATAATAAAAGAATGTATAAAGATTGTATATTGTAAGCAAGTATAATATGTGTATAATGGCATAACACGCGTCTGTATCAAGTCTGATGTATATCATATATGATCAAAGTCACATAGGGTCCGGTCGAGGGCCTCGACATTCACAGTAACACGTCGGAATGTCTAATAACGGCCAATAGATCTATCACGTTTCCCGTTTAGTATATACATATAATGAATGATTGATTGTTTGAATGTTTGATTTATCGTGTGTGCATCCCATAATGATTGTGTCACTTGATTCATTCCAATGTTTGCCATAATACGAAAATATAGTATCAAATATGAATATAAGTACATATAAACATAAATGACTTTACGAATGAATATAATAAGAATGACTTTTATGAATGAATACCAATATGAATGAATTACGATGAATATAATACAAAAAGTATACATATAAACATGATTATAGGTGAGTATATAAACATGAATATAAGTTTTAATATGAATATAAGTATGAATCTCAATATGAATATAAGTCTGAATATACACATAAATATAAGTATGAATATAAATGTAATATGAATATGAATCACCATATTACTATAAGTATGAATATAGACATAAAATATAAATGTGAACATAAGTATGAATTAAACATAAAAGTATGAATATAAGTATAAATATGAATGTCATGATACAGCCCAAAGATTTATATAATAAAAAGGGCATCGAGTTTACTCACATGATTAAATACGGAGGTAGATACGGATACTAGATTATGAATACGGAATACGTTGAAAGGAACACCAAACTTGCTTTTACAAATCTAGAAATAAGAATAAATATGAATAAGAATATATCATGAAATTAGAGTTTTCTAGATTAGAGTTTGAATAGACAAGATTAATAAGATGATGATGGTAAGCTTGAGTAACATAAAAGATAAACATGATTAGGGATTATTATGATGAAAAACAATAGAATTGGGAACCTTTACAATCGATTATGGGAGGCTTGAAGTTTCGATTATGGAGCTTTGTGTTGGTTCGATTTTTGACAAGAAGACACCAATTTATTGAGTTTGAAATGTGATAAAGAAAGGTCAAAATGTAACTCCCCTAATAATCAACTCCAAATTTAATTATTGTAGGTTACAAAAAAGAAATGGTTAAAGAGGTGTTTAAAGCCATAAATAAGAAATGCATAACTATTAGTCTACCACATTTGACCAAACTTGAAGGCTAAGAACAAGGAAAACGTTTGGAAGGTTTAAAGTATTGGAACAACTTGCCATGAATGCAAACATACATACATACATACATACATAGTTCCTTGCATGCATATATTAATTAAACTACTTGTCTTAACACATTACTAGAATTACTTGCATTTATATAAGTCCATGTGTATTAAACACATTTTAGTGTACATTAATGTACACATGCAAGATAACACATTAATAATGTTACAAGATATAATAAACAAGGTTTAAATAGAATTAAGATAACCCAAATATACATAACTCAAATCGAACTTTTATAAATCGTCAAATGTATACAATTACAAAGTCCGAATTAAAGTTACAAGTCAAATATCGGGTCGGATTCGGGCACGGTGTTACAGTCTCCACAACTTTAAAGATTTTCGTCCTCGAAAATTATGGTTGACTAGTACCCGGTTGATTTATGAATAAGTGCGGATATTTGGATTTCATGTGATCTTCTTGTTCCCATGTAAACTCTGGTCCACGTTTAGATTCCCAACGTACTTTCACTATTGGAATTGAACTTCTCCTTAGTTTCTTGATTTCACGGTCTAAGATTTCAACAGGTCGCTCTACGAAGTGCATAGTCGAATCGATTTGGATTTCATCCAATGGTACATGTAGATTTTCATCAGCTAGACATTTTCTCAAATTAGATACATGAAAGACTGGATGAACATTCTCTAGTTCGGTCGGTAACTCAAGTCTATACGCAACCTTACCCACACGCTCGATAATTCTGAAGGGTCCAACGTATCTCGGGGCAAGCTTCCCTTTCTTGCTGAATCGTACCACGCCTTTCCAAGGTGAAACCTTGAGAAGAACGCGATCATCAACGACAAATTCAAGAGGCTTTCTACGCTTATCGGCGTAACTTTTCTGGCGACTACGAGCGGTGGTGAGGTTTTCGCGTATTTTTACGATTTTATCCGTTGTCTCTTGTATCAATTCGGGTCCAGTTATTTGCGTTTCCCCAATGTCTTGCCAACATACCGGCGATCTACATTTACGACCATATAAAGCTTCATAAGGGGCCATGTTTGCACTCGTATGATGACTGTTGTTGTAAGAGAATTCGATAAGTCCGAGGTGTGAGTCCCAACTACCACCGAAATCGATGACACGGGTTCTCAACAAATCCTCTAGTGTTTGAATAGTACGCTCCGATTGACCATCAGTTTGAGGATGGTAAGCGGTGCTGAGATTCAAGCGAGTTCCAAGTGCGGATTGAAGAGATCTCCAAAATCGAGATATGAATCGACCATCACGGTCAGAAATGATGTCAAGCGGTACGCCATGAAGTCTTACGATTTCTTGAATGTAGATTTGAGCTAAGCGTTCGACTCGATAAGTTTCGCAAATAGGAATGAACAGAGCGACTTTAGTCAAACGATCAATGATTACCCAAATACTGTCGTAACCTTTTGATGAACGTGGAAGTTTGGTTATAAAGTCCATCGCAATGCCTTCCCATTTCCACAACGGGATTTTGGGTTGAGTTAACAAACCTGAGGGCTTTTGATGTTCGGCTTTAACCTTCAAACAAGTTAGACATTTTTGAACGAATAAGAATATATCATTTTTCATGCCTGACCACCAATAGGAATGCTTCAAATTATGATACATTTTATCGGCACCGGGATGAATCGAGTATCGAGTATTATGAGCTTCTTTCATCACAAGATTACGAAGATCATCGATTGAAGGTATCCAAAGACGATCGTTGAAATAATGAAGACCGTTTGGTTTGATGATTAATTGCTTTTCAATGCCACAACCCAATTCACTAGCCAAGTTTCCACCATTGATTATCTTCTGTTGCGCAATACCGATTAACGAATGAAGATCCGAAAGAACACGAATACTGTAGACTTTTGAATAAGGTTTACGACTCAAGGCGTCGGCAACAACGTTAGCCTTGCCAGGATGATATTTAATCTCACAGTCGTAATCATTAAGCAATTCAATCCATCTACGTTGCCTCATGTTTAGATCTTTTTGATTGAATAGATGCTGAAGACGATGGTGATCCGTGTAAACAATACACTTCGTACCAAAGAGATAATGTCTCCACAACTTTAGAGCGAAGATAACCGCTCCAAGTTCGAGATCATGAACGGTATAATTGACTTCGTGCTTCTTCAATTGTCTCGATGCATAAGATATAACTTTTCCTCGTTGCATTAACACACAACCAAGACCATTTCCCGATGCATCACAATATACCACGAAATCTTCGGTTCCATCAGGAAGACTAAGAACAGGAGCTTTACAAAGTTTGTCTTTAAGAATGTGAAATGCTGATTCTTGATCATCTCCCCAAACAAACTTCTCAGTTTTATGAGTAACCTTCGTCAAAGGAATAGCGATCTTTGAGAAGTTTTCGATGAAACGACGATAATAGCCTGCCAACCCAAGAAAAGATCGAATCTCAGAAGGATTAGTTGGAATAGGCCAGTTACGAACGACCTTGATCTTAGTGGGATCAACGTGTATTCCCTTCGCATCAACTACATGACCCAAAAATTTAACTTCCTTGAGCCAAAATTCGCACTTCGAGAATTTAGCATAAAGCTTTTCTTTCTTGAGGAGTTCTAGAGCAAGTCGCAAACGAGTTTCATTCTCGGCTTCGGATTTTGAATAAATGAGAATATCATCGATAAAGACTATGACGAATTTGTGTATGGTTTACAAACGCGATTCATTAGATCCATGAAAACAGCAGGTGCGTTTGTGAGTCCAAATGGCATAACCATAAACTCGAAATGACCATAGCGAGTTCGGAAGGCAGTTTTAGGAATGTCTTCTTCGGCTACTCTAAGTTGATGATAGCCCGAACGAAGGTCTATCTTAGAGAAACAAGTAGCACCTTGCAATTGATCAAACAAGTCGTCGATTCGAGGTAAAGGATAACGATTCTTGATGGTAAGTTTGTTAAGTTCACGGTAATTGATGCACATCCGAAACGAACCATCTTTCTTCTTTACAAATAAAATAGGAGCACCCCAAGGAGAAGAACTAGGGCGAATAAAACCCTTGCCGGTTAGTTCTTGCAATTGGCTTGAAAGCTCTTGCATTTCCGAAGGAGCGAGACGATAAGGAGCTTTGGCAATAGGAGTTGCATTAGGAATGAGATCAATACGAAATTCCACTTGTCGTACAGGAGGTAATCCAGATACGTCTTCGGGAAAGACTTCGGGGAATACCGAATGATGGGAATATCTTCAAGTTTGAGCGTTTCTTTCCTTGTATCAATGATGTGAGCTAGAAACGCAGAATCAATTTTTAATTAATTGATTTGACCTAATTTTCGAATCAAGTCGAATTGATGAACCAGACTCAATTTTTAATTAATTGATTTGTCTGGCTCTGATACCAATTGACAGGTCCTGATTTGCTCTCTACACTCAGCGAATCGAAATGAAACAGGTCATGATGCGGAATCTCATTACCTGAGTTGGAATCAAAAGGAGAAACATTGAAATCAAAACTGAAACTGAAATTGAGATAACAATAGGCGCAACTGTTTAAGATTTCATTGATAGTGTTTACAGGTTTTGGATCGAGCTTGATACAACTGACATTCAAGCTCAACGGAACTCAAACTTGAGTTCCGGGTTCAAAGACTACAAACTCTAACAACCTATCACACTATTTATAGACAAAATCTAAACACTACGAATTGATTATTACAACATGTCATCATCTTAATTTCATCTTGGGAAGTTCACTTCAATTCGAAATCAAAGTCTTCAGCCTCGGAGTTGATATCTTCAATGTTGATTAGTTGACTTAAGTTATTCTTCGGCTTATTTTCAGTTCGGAGGAGATTCAGTCAGTTCGGAGTATCTGAACTGACATGTTCAACGAGCTGGAAATTTCACTTCGGATTATCAGTTCGGACCTTCCCCAAACTGAAAACATCTTTATTCAGGTACCCTTTTTAGATCTCATAGCTTCATCTAATCAATTCAGCTCCCAACAATCTCCCCCTTTGATGATGCTATGAGTCTTGATACCTATTAACTTATGATTATCCATGGTCAGCTTCCTCCAATTCATCTTTCTTGTAATTTGAGCAAAATTAGGAGGAATAGCTGCAGAATCACCATTTTATCTTCTTGATTCTTCATGATCAAATTCTCCATGGTAATCACTTATTCAGTAGCCAAAGTCACTTTTTCTTCCCATCATTGGCCAAACTCAGATTTCTCAATTTAGCTGATTCAGATGACAAAAGCAAGTAAATCCATAATCTCTCTACACTTACTCTTCGGAGTAACCTCTGGAATACTTGCTAGTCCATACTAATCGTTGATCCTTGTTGACCCATTTCATCCCGACAGTGACTAGCCACACTAACTTATTTTCAAACGAGCCCCACCTTGCTTACAGAAATTTCAACCAGATTCATCAAGTCTTCTGATGCGAAAAATCTAGTTTTCCGAAAATAGCCTTTACTAGATTTCGACACGGGCAGTGTACCCTTGTCAATTGTAAAACAGTATTGGCAAATATCGGGTTCGAACACAGGGACTATTTATAGTTGAAAAATATTAGTTTATAAAAAACACGTAACAGGTAACAGGTTGGTTTTAGTCTTAATGAAGACTTGCTTATATTAACGATAAAAATACTTTAAGATTCAAATATGGATAAAAAGACGCTTGCTTGGACCGTTTACGAATATGTGTTATTTCTTAGGTGTGAAAATGTCGATAAACTTCTAATGTAAAATCCTAAGTTCCTTTCGAATACCGGATTTCTCCAATTACCTAACCATGCAACGATTCCTTTCGAATACCGTTAACACCTCAAGTAATTGTGCATAAAGTTTCAAGCCGATGTGTGAGAATTAATCTATAAGCTTCCTTTCGAATAGCTTACTAACTCCTAAACCGATTTCTCTTAATTTAGTAGTTAGCGTTTGTGTTAATATCTACTTTTTCAAATCGTTGTTAATGATTCCTTTCGAATATCATAAACTCATAATCAACTAAAGACCGGCCGATTAATTCGTTCCTATTTTAGTAAAAATTACGGATTCCTTTCGAATACCCGTTTTTAGATTACCAAACAAGAGTATAAACAATTCTAAAAAGATAATTAAGATATTAACCCAAACGGATCCCCGATTAACCTCTACACATCATTCTCATTTCACACCCAAAACCTAACACATAAACGATCACATAATCCAAGCAAACGTACAATGAAATTAGCTACTCATAATTGTAACAATAACAATCAAATATGAAAAAGACATGATTTAATTGAAATAAAAGTGATAATAGAGTTATACCAAACAAGTGCTGAAATAGTCTCCAAGCAACAAACAAAATCGAAATAACAATTCGTGATGAAATACGGAATCAAAGATTGTTTTTAGGCTTTCAATTATAAGAAAAAGACTAAAACAATGATAAAAAGATGATAAAATTCGTGTTCCAACGTCTGGCTCTTAAGGAGTGATAATAGACTCTTCATTCCCCATGATTAATAATTAAAACTGCTAGTAACTGTCGAAGCAACGAATGCGCCGCCTATGGCTTGACTGGCGGCGCATTCCAGCCACCGAGCTGAATGCTTTGAGTAATCCTCCTGAATGCGCCGCCTGTCCTGCTGCTTGTCCAACTTCAAGTTAAAATTCCAAAATTCCCTTGCTTTTGCTCCAAAAACTCCTAACTCAATTCTAATACAAAACTTTACAAAACATAAGTATAAAAGGGCATTTCCATTACGTTTGGGACACAAAACACAATGAATATCGCGATAAATAGTCATATAAATGAGCGATATCAAACCCCCCATACTTAAGCATTTGCTTGTCCCTAAGCAAATCCGACTCAAAACTACTAACCAATTTACAAAACATACAACTTAAGAAAAATTAGGGAATCACGGGCTCAAACATTTAACTAAATTCCGGTGTTAGAAATAAAGATATGCGTGAAATTGCTAGATCGTAAAACCGACTACAAACATCTAAAGCTACTAAATTACTTAAGTAAACAAGAACCGCAATTTACCAATTTTAACTCATAATTCTTCCCCTAGTTTAGATATGTCAAGATAATCACCCCTTTTCCCTCACTCTCTAACCGAAGTTAGAGCGATCAGCCATTACAGCCGACCCCTATACCGCCTTACTTTCGGGGGAACCCTTAAAATATTACTAAGCATTTTCTTCTTTTGAGTACTTCTTTCTTTTGAGAATTGTTTGGTTAGTCTACATCTTTTAGCTTGCCTCTCACTTTCGTTCACTTCAAATACTATAGATTTATTATTATATGTTTTCTTTGAAGTGAACAAATATAACGGGATTTGAGTCTTCGTTATAGTGAGGATGAGTTCAAATTTGTTGACGGGAAAGACCTATGGCCTTTTTCTTCGCCTCTAATTCTCCAAGGGCTTAAGTAATACTAGGATTCCCCAACTACCCCCGAAAGGGTGCAGGGACTACAAGGGCTCGGTACTAAGGATATCTAGTGATTATCTATCTTTTTGATTTTTCAGGGAAACTTAAGGAACTAAAATTAGAAAACCTAAACTCTTATTTACAAGTATTTTATTAACTAAAGATGTTCCTAAGCAATTTCACGTTAATGTACCGGAATAAAGTTAAATATACAAGCCCCTATCATTTTCCCTAACTACATTTAAGCGTTTTTTTTTTTTTTTTTTTTTTTTTTTTTAGACTCTAAAAGACTCAAATGGGACTAAAATAAACGTAATGGATATAGGGGACAACACTAACTAATTTCCCGACTCACCCCCCATACTTGAATAACACATTGTCCCTAATGTGTTCCATCAAAAGAAAATCTAACTAAAAGGGAAATTAAAATAAAACTAAAAATACAAAAATAAAAGAAAGAAAGAAAGATAAAACCGTGCGAGTTTCGTAGGATGTGGCATGATTTCTGAATCGACTCCGCACGTGCTGAACTTAATGCCAGTCTTGGTAAGGTACAAACACATAAACAAACACGTTAATTAGCATAAAAATAAAAATCCTAAGCAACGAAAAATAAAATAGTTCCACACACGACCCGACACAACTGAAAAATAAATAGTTCAACATCACAAAGTACAACAACAAACAATTAAGCCCCACAAGCGGCTTCTTCACGTCTTTCACTCTTCGTCATTAGGCGGGGGTTGGTTCCACATGGGAGGTGGGTTGTATTCAGTCCACCCACTCGCTGCCTCGGGATGATGCACATGGTACTGGGAAGTAGTCATATATTCCCACATGGGCTGGTATCGCTCCATGTGATACTGTGTGTAATCCCCGTACTGGTGAAAATCCGAGCGAAGATGTGACATGTCCTCCCGAGTAGCATCCACCTGGCGCCCAATCCTATACATCTCATGCATCATGGGGTTGAAGTCAAACGGGCCAAGTGGTGGCGATGTATGACCCCCCGAAGTCGGTCCCTGTGGAACAGGACCCTGTGAAGATGTACCAGCAATAAAACCTCCTTGCGCTGATGGTTTCAGGGGCATCACCCTCATGATCGGACTCCTCCTCCTCTTCACTATCTTGCTCTACGTCACTATCCCAATCCCCCGGTTTTGCAAATTTCCCCGCCCTATTCATGGCGTGCCCTAACTTCAAGTCCCCTTTGTTTATCAATTTCCAATCCACCGCTTTAGACAGCCCCCTCCTACTTGCAGTAGTATCAAACCCCAAATTTTTCACCATCCGTGTAATGAAATGTCCACACAACATTCCACTACTGTTCTTCCTCCCCTTTCCTTGTTCGCTTAGGTATTTAACTATGGCCATTGGTAAATAAACATACTCTGTAGGTGTCCTCTTAGCAAAATAAGAAAGCATCCACAAATCCTCTTTATACACTTTGTCTTGATGAGTGGCGCGGTGGTTAATTGAGTGACAAAGTGCCTTTTGGAGCAGGCGGAGCATTGGGTCGTTCAAGTCAACGGCCTTGCTGGTAGTCTTGTAATGGGGTCGCCCCGACAACCCCATCCAGATATTATCCCTATCCGCGTGAATATCTTCATAGGACCAGCTCCCATGGCTAGCATAATGAGACATGCCCCTTTCTGCCAATTCTTCCTCACTATAAAGCCCTATCAACTGTCCAAACTTTTGTACTGTGACCCGGTGTTCTTGGCCCCCAAGTCGGAATTTCACTACCTTAGCAGCATACCAATCATTAGGATTGCCCGGAAATTCAGCAAGCTCAATGCTAGCGTAAAATTCCAAACACCATTCTCTATACGCCGGTTCCCGAACCTCAAAAGCATTCCTCCAAATAGGTAAGGTAAAGGTATTCGCGTCATCTTTGACCACAAAGATGGGTTGTTGTGAACCGTCTTCTCTAAAATCCGCTTAATAGCCCGATTAGTGTTTTCGACTTGCCCACTTGTTTGAGGGTGGTAGGAAGTCGAAAAACGGTGTTGAACTCCATATCTCTTCAGAATTTTCTCCATTTGAGCATTTGCAAAATGGGTTCCCCGATCGCTAATCAACGCTTTGGGCATGCCAAACCTACAAAACAAACTTCGTAAAAAGTCAATAACAACATTAGCATTATTAGTAGGTAACGCCTTCGCCTCGACCCATTTCGACACATAATCCACCGCCACCAAAATATAAACATTCCTATTTGACGGTTTAAATGGTCCCATGAAATCTATGCCCCAAATGTCAAAAACTTCACACACTTGAATTCCTTGCTGAGGCATCTCGTCTCTTCTAGTAATTGTACCTTGCCTTTGACACGAGTCACATGTCCTCACCAAGGTATGTGCCTCCTTAAAAATCGTGGGCCAATAGAAACCCGCATCAAAGACCTTTTTACCCGTCACCGATGGACCATAATGTCCCCTCGTAGGACCATGGTGACATTCATCAAGAATCCTTCTCGTGTCGGCTCCATAAACACACCTTCTCACCATGCCATCGGCACACATCCTAAATAGAAACGGCTCCTCCCAAAAATAGTACTTGGCATCCGAAAATAGCTTTTTCCGTTGTTGATAAGTAAGTAGTCTACTAACAACTCCACCCGCTAAATAATTGGCTATGTCCGCATACCAAGGGCCCCGTTCACCAAACGCCTTTCCAATAAATGCCAACCTTTCATCCGGAAAGGTATCTCGAATTTCCTCCTCATTCAAAGCTCCAAGACTCGGATTCTCCAAACGGCTCAAATGATCCGCCGCCACATTTTCTCTACCTCTCTTATCTTGAATCTCCACATCAAATTCTTGTAAAAGTAAGATCCACCTAATCAACCTTGGTTTAGCATCCAATTTCGAAAATAAAAACTTCAAGGCCGAATGATCCGTGAATACCACCGTTTTACTAAGTACCAAATACGACCGAAACTTATCGAAAGCAAACACTACCGCCAATAACTCCTTCTCGGTAGTTGTGTAGTTTTGCTAAGCTTCATTTAGAGTCTTGCTAGCAAAATAAATGGGTCGAAAGTGTTTGTCAATTCGTTGACCCAATACAGCCCCCACCGCAAAGTTGCTAGCATCACACATCAACTCAAAAGGGAGATCCCAATTTGGTGACAATAAGATCGGTGTGTTGGTCAACCGTTCCTTTAGTAATTCAAAAGCCTTCATACAATCCTCTGAAAATTCGAACTTTGTATCCTTCTCTAGCAAACGGGTCATCGGCCTAGTTATCTTTGAAAAGTCCTTAATAAACCGCCTATAAAAACCCGCATGCCCTAGAAAGCTCCTAACCGCCTTCTCATTTGTCGGTGGTGGCAACTTCGATATCACCTCAATTTTCGCTCTATCCACCTCAATCCCGGCTTTTGATATCTTATGCCCCAAAACTATTCCTTCCTTTACCATAAAATGGCATTTTTCCCAATTCAGCACTAAATTAGTTTCTTCACACCGTGCTAACATCTTATCCAAACTTTCCAAGCACCCATCAAACGAACTCCCATAGACCGAAAAATCGTCCATAAAAACTTCCATGGAGTTCTCAACCATATTCTGAAAAATCGCCATCATACACCGCTGAAACGTACCCGGTGCATTGCACAACCCAAATGGCATTCTTCTATAAGCGAAAGTACCGAAAGGACAAGTAAAAGTTGTTTTCTCTTGGTCCTCGGGGTCAATTGGAATTTGAAAATAACCCGAGAAACCATCGAGAAAACAATAGAACTCGTTTTCCGCCAACCTCTCTATCATTTGATCCATAAACGGCAATGGAAAATGATCCTTTCGAGTCGCTTCATTCAACCTCCTATAATCTATACAAACTCTCCACCCCGTTACGGTTCTCGTGGGTACCAACTCGTTCTTTTCATTCAAAACCACGGTCATTCCACCTTTCTTGGGTACGCAATGTACCGGACTAACCCAAGGGCTATCCGCTATTGGGTAAATAATACCTGCATCCAAGAGTTTAACAATTTCCTTTTTGACCACATCTTGCATATTCGGGTTAAGTCTCCGTTGTCGTTGGACAACGGGTTTTACATCATCTAAAAAGTTGATTTTATGCTTACAAAAATCAGAACTTATACCCGGAATATCAGAAATGCGCCAAGCGAAAGCCTTTTTATGGCTTTTAAGGATCGTTAGTAATTTAACCTTCTCGTCCTCCGAAAGTGAAGACGATATAATAATTGGGAGACTAGAATTACCATCTAAAAATGCATACTCTAGATGTTCCGGTAATTGCTTAAGTTCCAAATCCTTTGGGGGGTCTTCAATTGACGTTTTGATCCTTGCCCCTTCGTTAATTACCAACTCCTTCACTTCACTCGAGCCTTGCTCTTCTTCCGCCTCTTCTTTGCCAATGGAATTCAACATTTCCATTTCCGCCTCTTCTTCCAAAATTCCTTCCCAATCGAGGTCATAATCTGCTTCATCTATAACATCAATTCTAAAACAAGACTCGTCAGTAGAATAAGAATGTTTCATTGCTTGATTTAGAGAAAATGTTGCCCTTTCGTCACCCAAACCCAAAGAAATTTCGGTATCCCTAACCCGGATGATAGCATCCGCGGTGTTTAAAAATGGTCTACCCAAAATGAGAGGAACTTTTTCATCCTCCTCCATTTCAAGAATAACAAAATCTACGGGATATAAAAATTCTCCAACCCGTATAAGCATATTTTCGGCAATACCCAATGGATATTGATAAGATCGATCGGCCAATCTTATGCTCATACGTGTTGGTGTTAAAGCATTTGAAGACAGTTTAGTGTAAATAGAGTTGGGCATTAAGTTAATGCTTGCCCCTAAATCCGCTAATGCACTAAAAGTAATTGTATCGTTAAAAGTGCAAGTCAATAGAAAACTTCCTGGGTCTTCAAGTTTTGGTGGGATAGACCTCTTTACGATCGCCGAGCATTCGGCATTTAGAAACGCGGTGATCTTCTCCATGTAATCACCCTTCCCGCTCACTAGTTCCTTCATGAATTTCGCATAATTCGGCATACCTGCAATAAGATCAACTAAAGGAACATTAATCTTAACAGTTTTCATTAGCTCGATGAATTTACCGTATTGCTCTTTTTTCTTTTCTTTTCGAAGTCTATGCGGATATGGAATGTGTGGCTTATATGGCCCCTTTGCTTTGATTTCTAGCTCTTTTTCTTTGCTCGGAACCATTGGTTCCTTCCCAGGCCTTGACTCCATTTCAATCTCCTCCTCGTCCTCCGAATCGCTGTCAACAGGCTCTATGCGGCGCCTATCGTCAACAGGCGGCGCATTCGAGGAGTTCTGGGCATAAGGCGACGCCTGTTCCTGGGTTGGGGAAAACGCATTCGGCTCGGAGCTGGGAATGCGCCGCCTGTCCTCCATTGGCGGCGCATTCGTGCCTTCTTCAGCACCGTTTTGCTTTTTCTTGTTATTCAGCCCCTTTTCTCCAACTCCCCCATATTTAGGTCCTGATCGAGTCTCCACCACATTAACATGCTCATCACGATTATTTGGCGGTACATACTTCGAACCTTGGCTTGATGATCCCCCGTTGTTATTTTGGTTTTGCCTCGGGTTTGGTTGGGTAGAACTTGGCATTTGACCCGTTGGTCGGTTTGAGAATTTCTCACTTAGCCTTTCAAATTTTCGTTCCAAATCCTGCATGTTGGCTTGCGTGTTCCTTTGGCTTTGCTCCCATTTAGCGGTGAATCCCTTCAGTGAGTTAGCCATCAAGTCGTTATTTGCCTTTTGAGAGAAAACGAACTCTGTCATCATTTCCTCAAAATTCGATTTATTCTCTTCCTTCTGTTTGGGTTGAAATCTTTCCTCGTTTCTATTGCCCCGGTTTTGGTTTCCATATCCACTATTTCCTCGGTTTTGATACCCATAGTTAGCATAATTGGCTTCTTCGGTTTTCGGCTCACAATCATCCGTATAATGTGGTCCCCCACATTTCCCGCAACCGTTTTTCACCAAGTGGACATCCTTTTCCAAACGACCCATCCGGTTTTTCATTTCATCACCCAAGGCTTTAATCTCGTTCACTACTTCCTTATTACTACCACTACTACCCCCTTCTTCGACTTGGTTCACCGTTCCTCTAACTCGCCTATTCCTAGTAACCCGATCCCTAGCAATTCGAGCTTGAACCTGATCTTCCATCATTCGGTGTGCCTCATTTGGTGACTTATATAAGAAGCTTCCACCACCCGCTAAGTCCAAGTCGTGTTGAGAACGACTATCCAAACTATAGTAAAATATATCAATAACCTCATCCCGATTCAAGTCATGCCCATGGCAATTCCTCAACAACTCCTTAAGCCTAATCCAAGCATCCGTGATAGTCTCGTTATCCCATTGTTGAAACGAGCGGATTTGGTTCAATAGCTTCCTACGCAGAATGGGTGGAAAAAATCTTGTCACAAAAATCTCCCTCATATCTTCCCAAGTCTCGATTGTTCCGGGCTCCAATTCATTAAACCAAGTTTTCGCCTCTCCCGTGAGAGACGATGGAAACAAACTTAGCATAACGCTCTCTTCTTGGCCCGCTCCATATCGGAACATTTTGCATACCTCCATATAATGTGCCACATGCTTGTGCGGGTCGGACTTGAAATGTCCGTCAAAAGTGCTATCTTGAATCATTTTTAAATGATGCCCTTTAACGGAAAAATCGACCCCCAACTCCGGTGCTACAATGGCCGACCCATTCGTTTGTGGTACTACCCTATTCCTATTGATCATCGGTATGTCAAAAGGATGGGGTGGATTGTTTTCTATTATCGGCCTTCCGTTATCTTCCCCGTTTCCTTCCATCTCTTCTTCAAAAACAACTTCTACTTCCTCCTCGGAAGATTCGCTTTCACTATAAACAACCGACGCGACTGCGCCAATACCCCGTTTCCTCAAAAGTTTTTCCGGATCCGAAAGAGGACTTTGCACTTGTTTCCCTTGGGATCTCGTGTACATCCACAATCAATAATCCTGAAAATCACAACACAAACAAAACAACTACCCGTGAAAAATATTCAAACAAGTAATCAAACAATAAACTAAAAACTTCAACTAAATCAAGTCCCCGGCAGCGGCGCCAAAAACTTGATGCGAAAAATCTAGTTTTCCGAAAATAGCCTTTACTAGATTTCGACACGGGCAGTGTACCCTTGTCAATTGTAAAACAGTATTGGCAAATATCGGGTTCGAACACAGGGACTATTTATAGTTGAAAAATATTAGTTTATAAAAAACACGTAACAGGTAACAGGTTGGTTTTAGTCTTAATGAAGACTTGCTTATATTAACGATAAAAATACTTTAAGATTCAAATATGGATAAAAAGACGCTTGCTTGGACCGTTTACGAATATGTGTTATTTCTTAGGTGTGAAAATGTCGATAAACTTCTAATGTAAAATCCTAAGTTCCTTTCGAATACCGGATTTCTCCAATTACCTAACCATGCAACGATTCCTTTCGAATACCGTTAACACCTCAAGTAATTGTGCATAAAGTTTCAAGCCGATGTGTGAGAATTAATCTATAAGCTTCCTTTCGAATAGCTTACTAACTCCTAAACCGATTTCTCTTAATTTAGTAGTTAGCGTTTGTGTTAATATCTACTTTTTCAAATCGTTGTTAATGATTCCTTTCGAATATCATAAACTCATAATCAACTAAAGACCGGCCGATTAATTCGTTCCTATTTTAGTAAAAATTACGGATTCCTTTCGAATACCCGTTTTTAGATTACCAAACAAGAGTATAAACAATTCTAAAAAGATAATTAAGATATTAACCCAAACGGATCCCCGATTAACCTCTACACATCATTCTCATTTCACACCCAAAACCTAACACATAAACGATCACATAATCCAAGCAAACGTACAATGAAATTAGCTACTCATAATTGTAACAATAACAATCAAATATGAAAAAGACATGATTTAATTGAAATAAAAGTGATAATAGAGTTATACCAAACAAGTGCTGAAATAGTCTCCAAGCAACAAACAAAATCGAAATAACAATTCGTGATGAAATACGGAATCAAAGATTGTTTTTAGGCTTTCAATTATAAGAAAAAGACTAAAACAATGATAAAAAGATGATAAAATTCGTGTTCCAACGTCTGGCTCTTAAGGAGTGATAATAGACTCTTCATTCCCCATGATTAATAATTAAAACTGCTAGTAACTGTCGAAGCAACGAATGCGCCGCCTATGGCTTGACTGGCGGCGCATTCCAGCCACCGAGCTGAATGCTTTGAGTAATCCTCCTGAATGCGCCGCCTGTCCTGCTGCTTGTCCAACTTCAAGTTAAAATTCCAAAATTCCCTTGCTTTTGCTCCAAAAACTCCTAACTCAATTCTAATACAAAACTTTACAAAACATAAGTATAAAAGGGCATTTCCATTACGTTTGGGACACAAAACACAATGAATATCGCGATAAATAGTCATATAAATGAGCGATATCATCTTCCAACTGATTTGTGCATGTAGATCATCAGTACACCTCCGAATTAAGAGCTTAATTACAAGTTCATCCAGGTTTTAAGAAAAATGTTATTCAACATTTCGTTCTTAATTACTCTCAGATCAACTTGTAATCTTCGTTCTTTCATCATTTGTATGATCACTGTAAATTTCAATCATCTTCACTATCAGTTGATTGACATGATTTGTCACTCTGATTTTAGATCTGAAGCATCACGTCACACCTTTTTCTCAAATTGATGACGTGAGGCTGAGCTCCGTTCTACTTCCAAGACACCCCTTTCTCAGATTGATAACTCGGGTTTTCGCCCTCTTCACCAACAGTCTTTGAACTGATATTTGTAACTCCATATCCACCATGAACACCTTGAAATCTTCACAGATCCTTAAATACAGCTCTTCAATTTCACTTTGGACTTCTTCTATTCATTAATAGTTTGACCTAATTTTCGAATCAAGTCGAATTGATGAACCAGACTCAATTTTTAATTAATTGATTTGTCTGGCTCTGATACCAATTGACAGGTCCTGATTTGCTCTCTACACTCAGCGAATCGAAATGAAACAGGTCATGATGCGGAATCTCATTACCTGAGTTGGAATCAAAAGGAGAAACATTGAAATCAAAACTGAAACTGAAATTGAGATAACAATAGGCGCAACTGTTTAAGATTTCATTGATAGTGTTTACAGGTTTTGGATCGAGCTTGTTACAACTGACATTCAAGCTCAACGGAACTCAAACTTGAGTTCCGGGTTCAAAGACTACAAACTCTAACAACCTATCACACTATTTATAGACAAAATCTAAACACTACGAATTGATTATTACAACATGTCATCATCTTAATTTCATCTTGGGAAGTTCACTTCAATTCGAAATCAAAGTCTTCAGCCTCGGAGTTGATATCTTCAATGTTGATTAGTTGACTTAAGTTATTCTTCGGCTTATTTTCAGTTCGGAGGAGATTCAGTCAGTTCGGAGTATCTGAACTGACATGTTCAACGAGCTGGAAATTTCACTTCGGATTATCAGTTCGGACCTTCCCCAAACTGAAAACATCTTTATTCAGGTACCCTTTTTAGATCTCATAGCTTCATCTAATCAATTCAGCTCCCAACAATCTCCCCCTTTGATGATGCTATGAGTCTTGATACCTATTAACTTATGATTATCCATGGTCAGCTTCCTCCAATTCATCTTTCTTGTAATTTGAGCAAAATCAGGAGGAATAGCTGCAGAATCACCATTTTATCTTCTTGATTCTTCATGATCAAATTCTCCATGGTAATCACTTATTCAGTAGCCAAAGTCACTTTTTCTTCCCATCATTGGCCAAACTCAGATTTCTCAATTTAGCTGATTCAGATGACAAAAGCAAGTAATTCCATAATCTCTCTACACTTACTCTTCGGAGTAACCTCTGGAATACTTGCTAGTCCATACTAATCGTTGATCCTTGTTGACCCATTTCATCCCGACAGTGACTAGCCACACTAACTTATTTTCAAACGAGCCCCACCTTGCTTACAGAAATTTCAACCAGATTCATCAAGTCTTCCAACTGATTTGTGCATGTAGATCATCAGTACACCTCCGAATTAAGAGCTTAATTACAAGTTCATCCAGGTTTTAAGAAAAATGTTATTCAACATTTCGTTCTTAATTACTCTCAGATCAACTTGTAATCTTCGTTCTTTCATCATTTGTATGATCACTGTCAATTTCAATCATCTTCACTATCAGTTGATTGACATGATTTGTCACTCTGATTTTAGATCTGAAGCATCACGTCACACCTTTTTCTCAAATTGATGACGTGAGGCTGAGCTCCGTTCTACTTCCAAGACACCCCTTTCTCAGATTGATAACTCGGGTTTTCGCCCTCTTCACCAACAGTCTTTGAACTGATATTTGTAACTCCAGATCCACCATGAACACCTTGAAATCTTCACAGATCCTTAAATACAGCTCTTCAATTTCACTTCGGACTTCTTCTATTCATTAATAGTTTGACCTAATTTTCGAATCAAGTCGAATTGATGAACCAGACTCAATTTTTAATTAATTGATTTGTCTGGCTCTGATACCAATTGACAGGTCCTGATTTGCTCTCTACACTCAGCGAATCGAAATGAAACAGGTCATGATGCGGAATCTCATTACCTGAGTTGGAATCAAAAGGAGAAACATTGAAATCAAAACTGAAACTGAAATTGAGATAACAATAGGCGCAACTGTTTAAGATTTCATTGATAGTGTTTACAGGTTTTGGATCGAGCTTTTTACAACTGACATTCAAGCTCAACGGAACTCAAACTTGAGTTCCGGGTTCAAAGACTACAAACTCTAACATCCTATCAAACTATTTATAGACAAAATCTAAACACTACGAATTGATTATTACAACATGTCATCATCTTAATTTCATCTTGGGAAGTTCACTTCAATTCGAAATCAAAGTCTTCAGCCTCGGAGTTGATATCTTCAATGTTGATTAGTTGACTTAAGTTATTCTTCGGCTTATTTTCAGTTCGGAGGAGATTCAGTCAGTTCGGAGTATCTGAACTGACATGTTCAACGAGCTGGAA
>CAJVGC010000001.1:20901166-20926391 GCA_910822075.1 Senecio squalidus | reverse complement strand
CACCGGGCCTCTTATATCAATGAGACGGCCCTGACGGCTACATAGTTTGGGATACTAAGGAATTCAATAAAACAAAATAAACTCCATGCAAAAGATCCACGTAGCCAATCAAAGCATATCATCATAAAGAGTAACCTCAAATCCCTGAAAAGCGTTAAAATACGACGTCAACATAAAGTTGGTGAATTATTCACAATAGTGAATAAAAACATAACAGAATAAGAGTTTCAATACGTTTTGACCCAAAAGTGTTATGATTTGAAGATAAGTCATTTGAAAATGATGTTTCAAAATATACGTGAGGTTTACAAAACCTTTTGATAAAATACTCATACTTATACCATAAAATACCATAATCATTTTATAAAAATACCATACTCATTTCATAAAATATCATAATCATACCATAAAATAAATACCATACTGGATAGAATATCAGCTCTAGGAACATACGATACACCTGAACCTCAACAATACTGGCAACTAACCCCACCTAGTGTCTCAAACTAGGTTGTCCTCGATAATCAATAATACGGTCATAACATTGCTAACACGGACAGGGCGCATCCATCATCCAAATAGTGTTAACAATGAGGGCTTGTTAGACCCATATAGCGCTATATATACAACCGGCGGCTAAAAGCTATAGGTGTGTATACGGGGACTTGTACTACCACAAAGGCGGTACAAGTTTGGGTGAGATCATCTAAAGCATTCATATCCAACATACATACCATAATACATACTCATAATACATAATATACCATAAAAATACATTTGTTTAACGCTAATCATGCCCAAAAATGTAAAAGCGGTAAAAAGGGCAACGAATAACTCACAGTATAGCAAAGCAATCCAAATCTCTATATGTCGGGAAATACTATAATACCGTCAAGCTCCACGTCTAAGTGCCCTATACACCACGTAAATAAACATGTCTAAGTATCTCTAAGTCTAGTAGGGTTATGCCTTAATGATTAACGTTTCATACGGGTTTTAAAGTAACCAAAGGAATATCGATATAACGGAATTACAAACGCTTCGGGAAGTCAACAGACTAGATACGTGATCCTCATACTTACGTGCACTATAAGTCACGTAAGTATCAAGTTATGTGATCAAGGAGAATGTTACGTGATATAGAAGTAATACATGACAAGAAAAGGAGTTACTTGACATCCAAGAGTTAATTACGTGTTAAACAAGCCAAGAGTTACGGATCCAAGGAATTACGCGATCATGAAGGTTATTACGTGACTTACATGTCACGTAATTGTTACTTACGTGCGTAATAGTCAATTACGTGTTCATGAGGTGTTAAATATGTGCATAAGATAGACTTACGTGACAAAGGGACCTATTACGTGAACACTTACGGGAATAGGGACTAAATACGTGCAAACGGCAAGAGTTACGTGTACACCAAGGAATTACGTGACTTATAGGTCACGTAATTCCATAATTACGTGCGTAACACTTGTGTTACGTGACCAAGGTGTTTGTTACGTGATCCTTAAGCATAGTTACGTGCCGTGACGGGGTTTATACGAAAAACAACATTCGGAAAGAGATTTCTGAGTGTTTTAGGTGTCTAAATGATCCCTAAATGAAAACCTATGTCCAGAATGCTATTAGGAACAATAATCCTCAATAAAATCTCGGTTTTGACGGTGAAATATGGTAGTTTCGTGTTTGGATAAAATAGAATAAAGTTTAAAACAAAAATGAAGAAATACTTACTTGATCGTAATGAAACTTGGAGGATAGATGAAGATGATGATGGTGAACAAGAATCCGGTCTCGGATTTGAAATACAACGGTTGGATTGCCGGAAAAATTAGAGAGAAGGTGGAGGTTTAATGGTGTTTTCTTGAGAGAGAAGTTAGAGAGAGAGTGTGTGTGTGTGATAATGAAGATAAGGACAAAAGTGTGATATGGATAAGACAAAATTTCTGGTAGGGACGATTTTTGTAATAGAAATATGAAAAGGACTAGATTTGAAATGGAATTTCACCCATAGGACTAGTCTCGTAACAAAATTTCCGAAGGGACTAAACATGAAATACTTTTTAAACGTTAATTTTAATCATATAATTAAGGCATAATTCCTCTAAACTTATCATAAGAGCATACTAGACTTATACTAAAGGCACTTAAGACTATACGTTCCCGACATAAAGATTCGAATCACATACTATATACCCGATAACGTAAATACACAAAAAATACAATTACGATACCCATAAAATACGAGAAAATACGAATACAATACTCATAAAATACGAATACGATAAAACATAAAAGGAATACAATAGGGTCAAAACAATAACATAAATAAATAAAACGAATACGAGACGATAGAATAATACCGTGAAATTCGCGAATGTCACAGTCTCCCCAAGTAAAAAGAAATTTCGTTCTCGAAATTATCACTGGGTACTACTTCCGGGAGAAAGGTGAGGATACTTCCGCAGAATTTCATCTTCGCGTTCCCACGTGAACTCAGCTCCAAAACGGGAATTCCAACGAACCTTGACAATCGGGATCTTACTTCGTCGTAGACGCTTAACATCACTAGCAACGATCTCGATCGGTTCCTCAACGAAATGAAGTTTATCGTCAATCTGGAGTTGCTCAAGCGGAACCAATAACGTTTCATCGGCCAGGCATTTCTTCAACTGAGATACGTGAAAAACATTATGTACGCTGCTCAGTTCTGCCGGCAATTCTAGTCGATACGCAGCTGGGCCGACTCGGGCTAAAATCTTGAACGGACCCGTGTATCTCGGACTCAGCTTGCTGCGCTTCACGAATCGGACAACCCCTTTCCATGGAGATACCTTCAACAATACCATATCTCCAACACTGAACTCAAGAGGCTTCCTGCGCTTATCAGCATACTTCTTCTGTCGATCTCTGGCAGTACTCAATCGTTCCTTGATCTTGAAGATCTTGTCAGTGGTCTCTTGTATAATCTCCGGACCAGAAATCTGACTATCTCCAACTTCTGCCCAACATACAGGTGATCGACACTTGCGGCCATACAAAGCTTCAAATGGTGCACACTTGATACTCGTGTGATAGCTGTTGTTGTACGAGAACTCAATCAACGGCAAATGAATATCCCAACTACCACCGAAATCAATTGCGCAAGCTCGTAACATATCTTCTAAAGTCTGAATAGTTCTCTCACTCTGACCATCGGTCTGAGGATGATAGGCGGTACTCATATCTAATCTTGTACCCATAGCGGTCTGAAATGTCTTCCAAAATCGCGAAGTGAAACGAGCATCACGATCGGAAATAATCGATACAGGAACTCCGTGTTTCGATACAATCTCGGCAATATACAAACGTACGAATCTCTCCATCGGATAATTCTCACGAATCGGTAGGAAATGAGCAGACTTCGTCAAACGATCAACAATAACCCAGATACTGTCATAACCACTCGAAGATCTCGGAAGCTTCGTAACAAAATCCATAGTAATACGCTCCCATTTCCACTCGGGAATCTTCGGTTGTTGGAGTAGCCCAGACGGTTTCTGATACTCAATCTTCACTTTGGAACAAGTCAAACATCGACTAACATACTCGGCGATCTCACGCTTCATACCCGGCCACCAATAGAAATCTTTCAAGTCGTGATACATCTTGTCGGAACCCGGATGAATGGAATAGTTCGACTTATGGGCTTCGTCCAGAATTAACTGACGGATACTAACCGGAACCCAAATACGCTCGAGGAAATACAGAACTCCATCCTCCTTTGGTTCTAGTTCCAACGCCAACTTATACAATCTTTCCTCTTTAACACGGCCCTCTGTCATAATACCCTCTTGTGCTTGAATAATCCGAGCCTTCAAGCTCGTCTGAATAGATATCACCATAGAACGGATACGGACTGGTTTGACTGTTTCCTTACGACTTAGTGCATCAGCAACAACGTTCGCCTTACCAGGGTGGTAGCGAATGTCGCAATCATAGTCGTTCAATAACTCAACCTAGCGCCGTTGTCTCATGTTCAGCATCTTCTGATCAAATATGTGCTGAAGACTCTTGTGGTCGGTGAATACGGTACACTTGGTTCCATACAGATAATGTCTCCAAATCTTCAATGCGAAGACGACTGCTCCTAACTCTAGATCATGTGTCGTGTAATTCTGCTCATGGATTTTCAACTGACGCGAAGCGTAAGCTATAACTTTACCATTCTGCATAAGCACACAACCCAGACCCTTGTGCGAAGCGTCGCAATAAACAACAAAATTCTCGGAACCAACTGGCAGACTGAGAATAGGCGCGTCACACAACCGCTGCTTCAATACCTGAAAGGCTTTCTCCTGATCGGAACCCCAAACGAATGGTTCACTCTTCTGTGTCAGCTTTGTCATAGGTGAAGCGATCTTGGAGAAGTTCTCGATGAATCGGCGATAATACCCAGCAAGACCCAAAAATGAACGGATTTCGGTTGGTGACTTCGGTGCAACCCAACTCTTAACAGCTTCAATCTTAGCAGGATCAACATGAATACCCTTCGCGCTAACCACGTGGCCAAGAAATTGAACTTCGGATAACCAGAACTCGCACTTAGAGAATTTCGCATACAACTTTTCCTTTCGAAGCACTTCTAGAACAAGACGCAAATGCTCTTCATGTTCCTTGCGACTTCGGGAATAGATCAGAATGTCGTCGATGAATACGATAACGAATTTGTCAAGATACGGACGACAAATACGGTTCATTAGTTCCATGAATGCTGCAGGGGCGTTTGTCATACCAAACGGCATCACCATGAACTCGTAATGACCATATCGAGTACGAAATGCGGTCTTAGGTATATCATCTTCCTGAACTCTCAACTGATGATAACCAGAGCGAAGATCGATCTTAGAGAAATAGCAAGAACCCTGAAGTTGATCGAATAAGTCATCAATACGAGGAAGGGGATAACGGTTCTTCACAGTCAACTTGTTTAACTCCCGATAATCAATACATAAACGCATGGAGCCATCCTTCTTCTTAACAAAGAGAACAGGAGCACCCCACGGGGAGAAACTAGGACGGATAAAACCCTTATCGACCAGTTCCTGAATTTGTTTCGACAACTCGAGCATCTCGGAAGGAGCCAAACGATACGGAGCTTTAGCAACAGGCGCTGCTCCAGGAATAAGATCAATACGAAAGTCGGTTTGTCTCTGGGGAGGGACTCCAGGTAAATCGTCGGGAAAAACGTCAGAATACTCGCGAACGATCGGTACACCATCAATCTTTATCGCAGAATCTTTCTTCACCAAATGAGCGAGATATAAGGAACAACCCTGACGGACATACTCGCGAACTTTCAAACTCGAAATGACTTTAAGGCGTTTCCCAGCCTTGTCTCCGTGTACAATCAACTGATCTCCATCCGGCTTCTGAATACGAATAAGCTTCTCATAACAGACTATTTCTCCTTTATGCTTCGCTAACCAATCCATGCCGACTACGACAGTCGAAACTACCGAGTTTCATAGGAATAAGGTCGATGGCAAAAGGAATATCGGCTAATACGAGGGGAATATCACGAATAACTTCTCTAACACAAGCACATCTACCATCAGCTATTTCTACCTCATAAGCAGGCTCTAAGGGACTAGAAGCACGGTTTACTAAGGGGCGGAAATCACTAGAAATGAAGCTTCTATCGGCACCCGAATCAAACAATATAAAAGCAGGATAATCGTCAACAAGAAATGTACCAGTGACTACGGTAGGATCCTGATGAGCTTCAGAAGATTCCATAGCGAAAGCTCGGCTCTTAGCAGGATTCCCTCTAGCACTAGTACCAGCACCAGGAGTAGGAAGGGAAGTAGATGATACAAGCTTGGGACACTGATGACGACGGTGACCCATATCTCCACATTCAAAACAAGCTCCAGTAGACCTTCCACAATACTGCTCAGTGTGGCCTAACTTCTTGCAGCGTTTACAAACCCAACACGCCACATTCGCCGCATGAGCACTACCACAAGTACCACACTTAGGGCGCACGCCCTGATAACCAGCTCCAGCACCCGTCAACGCATAAACCTGAGGAAGTTGAGGTCTCTGATCTTGACTACGGCTTCTCTTCCTCGAATTACCCATATTTCTTCTGTCAGATCGACCAGAATCTCTTCGGTTCACAACCGGCTGTAGAGTACCACCACGGATCGCACTTGCGGTCAGCCGACCAGCAATATCGACCGCACTCTGAAGAGTACCCGGATAGTGAGAGATAATGTGATCTCGCATAGTTTGGGGCAACCCATGAGTGAAGCGTTCAATCCTCTCATTCTCAGTGCGAACCAGACGAGGAGCCAAAACACATAGATCGTAGAAGCGATTCACATACCCACGATAATCAGCACCTTGCATAGTTAAGTTCCACAACTCGTTCTCCAATCTTTGCGTCTCAGATGACGGTACATACTCCTTCTTCATCATAACCTTCAGATTTTCCCATGTCATCAAGGTAACAGCAGCTCGGCCCTGAACCTTCTTCACAGAGTTCCACCAAGTGAGGGCTTTACCCTGGAACAGATATGTAGCATACTTAACTCGGCTCTCCTCGGCACATCCCGATACATCAAATACAGACTCGATCTTCTCAAACCATTGCAGGGTAGCAACTGCATCTTCAGTACCCCTAAACTCAGTAGGTTTGCAGTCCAGAAAGGTCTTATACGAACAGCCTCGGGGTGGATCTTCAATCACAATATTCGGTCCTCCAGCTCCCACATGCACTGCTCTTCCCACATCGGAACCATCGCGCCCAGACGCCATACCTTCTGCTCCAATATCTTGCATCACAGGTTCTTCAAACCCTAAGTCAGCATCTTGCACTGGTGTCTCCTTAAGCTGTGCCACAATCACGGGTATAGCTGCCGCAATCTGCTCCGCAATCAACTGACTGATGTTCGGAGTAGCGGTAGTAGCACTTGGGGTAGCAGTGGTATTCTGAGGCGTAGCACCCGCTCTCGTACTGGCGCGACCTCGCCTTGCCGACCTTCTCGTAGCAGTGACGGCAGGAGTAGACCTAGTAGAAACTCTCTTAGGCGGCATCTTCTACGAATATCAAACGGAATAAATCAGAACGATAACTGTATGTGCGACTAAAACAAGCAGGCCTCAAAGCATAAAAAAAGCAAAACAAAAGCACATATAGCATACAAATCACATACAGGCCCACAAAAGAAGAAAATGCGCACATAGAGTAAATCAGATAGGTCCAAAAGCCTAGGTCATAGTCTAAGTGATTCCGTAAGGTCACTTAGTTCGCTATAACCATTGGCTCTGATACCAACTTCTGTCACACCCCGCATAAATGGCGGAACCGAGGTGTGCAGTGTATACGGTATCAGAGATTCAAAGGTTACATCAAACATAAGTAATCCATACATAATCAACATAGATAAAGAGTTTGAAATAAAATACTTATTACAATCATCCGAATAATATCAAAATACGGCTACAGAGTTTGGGATACTAAGGAATTAATACAAAGCAAAATAATTCCAAGCAAAAGATCCACGTAGCCAGTCAAAGCATATCATCAAATATGGTAACCTCAAATCCCTGAAAAGCGTTAAAATACGACGTCAACATAAAGTTGGTGAATTATTCGCAATAGTAAATAAAAACATAATAGGATAAGAGTTTCAATACGTTTTGACCCAAAAGTGTTATGATTTGAAGATAAGTCATTTGAAAATGATGTTTCAAAATATACGTGAGGTTTACAAAGCCTTTTGATAAAATACTCATACTTATACCATAAAATATCATAATCATTTCATAAAAATACCATACTCGTTTCATAAAATATCATAATCATACCATAAAATAAATACCATACTGGATAGAATATCAGCTCTAGGAACATACGATACACCTGAACCTCAACAATACTGGCAACTAACCCCACCTAGTGTCTCAAACTAGGTTGTCCTCGATAATCAATAATACGGTCATAACATTGCTAACACGGACAGGGCGCATCCATCATCCAAATAGTGTTAACAATGAGGGCTTGTTAGACCCATATAGCGCTATATATACAACCGGCGGCTAAAAGCTAACAGGTGTGTATACGGGGCCTTGTACTACCACAAAGGCGGTACAAGTTTGGGTGAGATCATCTAAAGCATTCATATCCAAAATACATACCATAATACATACTCATAATACATAATATACCATAAAAATACATTTGTTTAACGCTAATCATGCCCAAAAATGTAAAAGCGGTAAAAAGGGCAACGAATAACTCACTGTATAGCAAAGCAATCCAAATCTCTATATGTCGGGAAATACTATAATACCGTCAAGCTCCAACGTCTAAGTGCCCTATACATCACGTAAATAAACATGTCTAAGTATCTCTAAGTCTAGTAGGGTTATGCCTTAATGATTAACGTTTCATACGGGTTTTAAAGTAACCAAAGGAATATCGATATAACGGAATTACAAACGCTTCGGGAAGTCAACAGACTAGATACGTGATCCTCATACTTACGTGCACTATAAGTCACGTAAGTATCAAGTTATGTGATCAAGGAGAATGTTACGTGATATAGAAGTAATACATGACAAGAAAAGGAGTTACTTGACATCCAAGAGTTAATTACGTGATAAACAAGCCAAGAGTTACGGATCCAAGGAATTAAGCGATCATGAAGGTTATTACGTGACTTACATGTCACGTAATTGTTACTTACGTGCGTAATAGTCAATTACGTGTTCATGAGGTGTTAAATACGTGCATAAGATAGACTTACGTGACAAAGGGACCTATTACGTGAACACTTACGGGAATAGGGACTAAATACGTGCAAACGGCAAGAGTTACGTGTACACCAAGGAATTACGTGACTTATAGGTCACGTAATTCCATAATTACGTGCGTAACACTTGTGTTACGTGACCAAGGTGTTTGTTACGTGATCCTTAAGCATAGTTACGTGCCGTGACGGGGTTTTTACGAAAAACAACATTCGGAAAGAGATTTCTGAGTGTTTTAGGTGTCTAAATGATCCCTAAATGAAAACCTATGTCCAGAATACTATTAGGAACAATAATCCTCAATAAAATCTCGGTTTTGACGGTGAAATATGGTAGTTTCGTGTTTGGATAAAATAGAATAAAGTTTAAAACAAAAATGAAGAAATACTTACTTGATCGTAATGAAACTTGGAGGATAGATGAAGATGATGATGGTGAACAAGAATCCGGTCTCGGATTTGAAATACAACGGTTGGATTGCCGGAAAAATTAGAGAGAAGGTGGAGGTTTAATGGTGTTTTCTTGAGAGAGAAGTTAGAGAGAGAGAGTGTGTGTGTGATAATGAAGATAAGGACAAAAGTGTGATATGGATAAGACAAAATTTCTGGTAGGGACGATTTTTGTAATAGAAATATGAAAAGGACTAGATTTGTAATGGAATTTCACCCATAGGACTAGTCTCGTAACAAAATTTCCGAAGGGACTAAACATGAAATACTTTTTAAACGTTAATTTTAATCATATAATTAAGGCATAATTCCTCTAAACTTATCATAAGAGCATACTAGATTTATACTAAAGGCACTTAAGACTATACGTTCCCGACATAAAGATTCGATTCACATACTATATACCCGATAAACGTAAATACACAAAAATACAAATACGATACCCATAAAATACGAGAAATACGAATACAATACTCATAAAATACGAATACGATAACTCATAAAAGAAATACAATAGGGTCAAACACGAACATAAATAAATAAAACGAATACGAGACGATAGAATAATACCGTGAAATTCGCGAATGTCAATCTTCTTTTCAACATATTGATATCCTTACCTTGCTTGGTCACTTTAGTCTCCAAACTGGTACATTTTTCCATCAATTCCTGAATGTGCACACTGTTCTCCCCACTCTCATGTTGAGTACCAACATGAGGTAGATCTTGGAACAAAGGAACAGTATCAAGCCTAGCTTGATCAGCTGAACCCCCATGGTGTCTTGGCACCAGGGACCTTCACAGGAAGGATCAAAAGACCCTCCATAAAGTGAAGTTGCCGTAGATTGGGTCTTAATTCCTATCACCCTGGCCTGTGTCACACTACGTGTAACAGCAGTAGGGTGAGCCCTTTCCACATAGTCACTCATCTCCCTTGTGACTACCTCTGTAAGGTTGGATGAGACCTCATGTGTACCCATTGAGACTGAAAGATTTCTGTAGGCTTTATAAGATAGGGAATTAAAATCATCAGCATCATTGTTGTCATCATCATCACTCCCAGTGAAGAGGGGTGTGAATGGAAAGGTTTCAGGGATTGAGTTTTCAGAAACAAGGGTTGAAGGACCCCCTTGAATCTTCTCATGCACCTCTGCATCAGCCATGGTCTCAAGCATGGCTGTTTGTGTATGTGTGCCAACCTCAACACGTGGTGTACTTGTGCCTGGTACAACAGGTGGTTCTAGAACAGGAGCTTCAGTTTGATCAAGAGTTTGATCAACTGGTTCATCAGCTGGAACAGATTGTTCAGTAGCTGGAATATCATCAGTAGGTTCTTGAACCTCAGGAATGAGTGGAGTAGAAGAAGTGGGAGGTAGGGGTTGGGATGCACCTGGGTTAGATGATCCTGCACCTCGAGAAGCAGATGTAGATACCCCCAACATAGTTCGAAAAAGTGGGGTATTATCATCACCATCAAAAAATTTACATGTCTTCCGCATTGAAGTAAAAGTTTTTGAAGAATGTACGGAAGGCAAGAAAAGGTTTTCATGTAAAGCAAGGTTTGGTATTTTTTTGAGAAAATTTCTGCCAAGAATCTAGGGTACATTAAAAATTTACCCTTGGCAGAGAGATTTGATTGCATCCCTTGAAAAATGAATTTTGAAAAATTAAATACCTGGCCATCAGCTAAACATGCCATTGCTGTAGCAATAGGCACGTTTATTTCATTCCAGGTACTATGTTTTGGGGAAATACATGTTTGGATTATGTGTCCAAACAGTTTCCAGATTCTTGGAAACTGTGCTTTTTGAAAAGTTACTCGTTGAGATACATTGTACCCCATACGGCCCATAAGCGCAAGCAAGTTTTATTTAGGGATAGAAATTGTACCTGCTTCATCATCCAACTGAAGGTGAGTGCGAATAATGGCTTCTGGGATGGTGATTGGTTTTGTATCAACTGTGGCAGTTATGCACGGAACGCCATTTTGGTCACCGGCGGCGGCTGGCTCCCAGAATTCTCGAATATGAAGACTTCTAATTGTAGGGTTTACAGTCAAAGCGTGTTTTATCTTTGAACGATTTAAGAAATCGATAAGGGGATGAAAACCCGCTGTTTCTTGGCTTTTTATGATGTATGCCACCGCGTTGTGTTGTTCACAGAATTCGAGATCCATTGATGATTATATAAATTGATTTGACAGAGCTTAGAATTGAGGGTTTCTTAAAGAGGGTTTTCTTGAGATTTAGGTCACGATGAAATGAAATAAGCTTGGAGAAGAAGCATTTATAGTTTTTCAAATAACGCCAGGAAAGGACTTAAATTCCCTCATCAGTATTAAATGAACACTAAATGACAAGAAACCATGTTGCGTCAGCATCCCTTCATATTCTAAGTACTGAGCAGTAGGAATCCACATCAGTATGTAGATTTCATGCTGATCAGTATAGTCAAACATTAGTAGATCCCCGCCTTTGCATCAGTAGAATGATCTTCTCATACTGATAAGTTAGATAAAACTTTTGTACTGATCAGTAATAAAACTTTTGTATGTGTCAGCTGATCAGTAGGAAAGTCTTTCGTCAGTAGTCACTTCAACTGATGTTCCAGCAGCTGACTCTTCAACAGCTGATATCCCAGCTACTGATGCTGCATCTACTGATCCATCAACAGCTGACAAACAAGCAAACTGGAAGATGGTTTTGTTTGAGGATGCAGAGGGGGAGAAGCCTGCCGATCAAGATACTCAAACTACTTCTACATCTACTGATGCACCTCCATCAGCCTCTGAAGCTCCTAAGGATGCTGCATCTACTGATGATCAGTCTCTAGCTAATGTGTTCTGTCCAGATCCTCTGATAGTGGACACATTAACTCAAAATCTCAGTATGTTTGTGGATCCAACTATGCTAACCAAAGAAAATGTTGAGAAAGCTAAAGCAGCCCTTGAAAAGATTAATACACTTCGTCTTTCGTCAGTAGTCACTTGATGACTTGTATGTGTCAGCTGATCAGTAGGAAAGTCTTTTCAATATGACAAAACTTTCTAAGTTGTTTCCACAACTGATCAGTAGACACATGAAACTTGGAATCCATCAGTAGTTACGAAGTTACATCTGATCAGTAGTTCCTTTCATCTACTGATCATTAGTAACAAAGTACTTCGTTTTTTTTTTTTTTTTTTTTTTTGTTGGTTAGTACACAGTTCAAGAATATGCATTGTATAGTAGTGTACTCAAAAATTTTACAGAAATTACCAAGCACAAAGACGTTTAATTTTTGAAATAGAGTTAAATTCAATTTTGATTTATCATTCCAATTGAGTTCACAAGAAATGTAAATCTTCCCACATCAAATGCTTTTGTGAAAAGATCAGCGAATTGATTGTCTATGTGAACCTTTAAAGCTTGAATTAATTTCTTTTCATTGCAATCTCTAATAAAATAAAAACGTATTTCAATGTGCTTAGTCTTGCTGTGTTTGACTGGATTGTTTATGATGCAAATTGTACTCTTATTGTCAACAAAAATAGGAGTTTTAAGAATGGACATACCATAATCCATCATTTGATTATGAATCCAAAGGACTTGAGAACAGCAACTGGCAGCTGCAACATATTCAGCTTCAGTTGAAGAAGTGGACACATTAGTCTGCTTCTTGCATTGCCATGAAACCAGTCTGGACCCAAAGAATTGACACCCCCCAGATGTAGACTTCATGTCCATGTTCTCCCCTCCATAATCACTGTCTGTGTATGCAATTAAATCAAATGGAGACTCCTTTGGATACCACAAACCCAAGTTCTGCTTTCCCTTTAAGTATCTAAATATCCTTTTGACAGCAGTCAAATGTGAGACCTTTGGATGACATTGGTATCTTGCACACACACAAACACTGAACATGATGTCAGGCCTAGATGCAGTTAAGTACATTAAGGATCCTATCATTGATCTGTAGAGATGTTCATCAACTTCTTCTCCCATAAGATCAGGTTCCAAGTGCTTGTGTGTTTCAATTGGAGTGCTTGCTGGCTTGCTATCTTGAAACCCAAATTTTACCAAGATATCATTCACATATTTGGTTTGGTGAATGAAGATCCCAGTTGGAATTTGCTTGACTTGAAGACCAAGGAAGAAGTTTAATTCCCCCATATAACTCATTTGAAATTTCTTGTGCATCATCTTCTCAAAGTCTGTGCATAAACTTGTGTTGGTTGAACCAAAAATGATGTCATCTACATAAATTTGCACCAATAATATGTCCTTCTTCACAGTCTTAATAAACAATGTCTTATCAATAGCTCTCCTCTTGAAGTCATTCTCCAACAGATAAACTGATAGAGTATCATACCATGCTCTTTGAGCTTGATGAAGACCATATAGAGCTTTGTCAAGCCTATATACCATATCAGGGTGGTCTGGATCTTCAAAACCAGGAGGTTGACACACATAAACCTCTTCTTCAATCTTTCCATACAAGAAAGCACTTTTTACATCCATTTGGTAGACTGTAAAGCCCTTGAAGGATGCAAAAGCAAGAACTCCATTCTAGCTACAGGAGCAAAGACTTCATCATAGTAAATGCCTTCTTCTTGAGTGTATCCTTGGGCAACTAGTCTGGCCTTGTTCTTGATAACAATGCCTCTCTCATCAGTCTTGTTCTTGAAGATCCATTTGGTTCCAATTACCCTTTTTCCATTTGGTAAAATGACCAATGTCCACACTTCTTGAAGTTTGAAATGAAGCAGTTCTTCCTGCATTGCTTCAACCCAGCTTGGTTCTATCAATGCTTGTGTTACCTTCTTTGGTACTGTTTGTGAAATGAAGCACGCAAACAAGCTTTCATTTAGAGATCTGTGCAGTCTTCCCCTTGTTTGAACTGAAGAATTTAAATCACTTAAGAGTTGATCAATTGGATGTTCCCGATTGATTCGTTGAGCAGGATGGATGTCTTCTACAATGTTTGATCCCAGATTAGTGTCATTCGTTTCTGGAAGCTCCCCCTCATTGTCAGATGGTAGAGACTCATCATACACAGCGTCACCATCATTGCTTGAAATTAGCTCAGGTGAAGGAACATCTTCAGCTTGTGGACCTTCTTCTTCTTGGGATGATTGTAGTTCAGTTTCTTCTTGATCTTCTACAACTGCTTGAGATTGAACAACGCTAGGAGGATCCGCAGTGTAGATAGGGAAATACAAAAATTCTTCTCGTTCCTTGATTTGTTGGTACTGATCAGTAGAAACTTCAGTAGATAGGTACTGATCAGTATTTGCACCTGGTTGGTACTGATCAGTAGGACCCTTTGAACTTGAGGATTCAGCTGATTTTGTACTTGTTCCTGCATCATTACTGACTACAAACTGATATCCTAATGATTTGGTTATCTCATCAATATCAAATAGCCAATCAGGACCACTACCATTAGCATTCAGGGTTTTCTCATTAAAAGTAACATTGGCACTTTCTTCTACAAGTTTAGATGTTCTATTATAAACTCTAAATGCCTTACTTTGTGATGAGTAACCTACAAAGAACCCTTCAATTACCTTTCTATCAAACTTTCCTATATGTTCTTTTGTGTTTAAAATTGTACAAGGACACCCAAATGGTTTCAAGAAGCTTATGAGTGGCTTTCTCTTGCGAAAGAGCTCATAAGGGGTCTTTGTACATGACTTAACAATAGACACTCTGTTTTGAACATAGCATGCAGTATTGACAGCTTCTGCCCAGAAAGTGATAGGAAACTTAGCATCTGCTAACATAAACCGTGCAGCTTCTATGAGAGTCCTATTCCTCCTTTCAGCAACACCGTTTTGTTGAAGAGTCCTAGGGGCACTAAATTGTCTATCTATGCCTTTCTTCTCACAGAACTCATTCATGTCATGATTCTTAAATTATGTCCCATTGTCACATCTAATGGTTTTTACCTTTTGATTTGTTGTGTTTTCTATCCTAACAAGAAAAGATCTAAGAATTTCTCCTGTTTCATCTTTAGAGTTAAGAAAGAAAACCCAAGTGAAACGTGAAAAATCATCAGTAATAACCAAACAATATGACTTCTTTCCCATGCTTTGGATATGGGTTGGGCCAAACGAATCCATATGCAACAATTGTAAAATGGAATCATTTGAATTGACTTCTTTAGACATGTGTGACACTTTGTGTTGCTTGCCTTTAAGACAAGAGACACAATGATCAAAACATGAAAATTCTTTTTGTGGTAGACCTCTTACAAGATCATTTTTAACAAGTTTGTTCATATTTTTGAAATTCATGTGACACGTTCGTCTGTGCCACAAAGAAGACTCATCTAATGATGCTTTCGATATAAAACAATGTTCTTTTTCCATTGTTGCATTGGCCATATCCAAGCAGTATACGTTCTCTCTCCTTGGAGTTCTCAAAATGATCATGCTTTCATCAATTTTGAACTTAGGATCAAGAATTATACATTCTTTTGTAGTAAAAAGTACAAGGTTCTTACTGTCACATACCTGAGATACACTTACTAAGTTGTATTTCAGTTCCTTGACATAAAGAACATTGTCAAAGGTCATTTTACCAAATGTCACAGTTCCTTTTCCCCCAAAGGAAACATATCCTCCATCATAATCAACAAAGTTTTGAAGGAATTCTTTGTTGCGAGTCATGTGCCTTGAGCAGCCACTATCAACACGCCATAATTTCCATAGTCCTCCTCTTTCGACTGTTGGCTTGCTCTGCACATGAAAACGGGTTAATTCCTTTTAGGAACCCAAGCCATGGTTGTCTTGGGTTGACCTTTAGCATCATTGTAATCAAATTGCTTTAAGTAAAGAGTTGATGCATGCAGGGTTGTGGTCTTAGCAATTTTAGTGTTAGGGGTGGAATCAGTAGTGATTTTGTGAATTTTGTTGTTGCTACTGACAACCCACACTTTGTTGCTACTGATGTCCGTTTTTGTTTTGGTACTACTGACGTCAGTACTCACACCCTTTTGAGACTTTTTGCTACTGACAACAGTTTTTGGTTTGTTTCTACTGTTATCAGTACTCTTAGTCTTTTCAGTTTTTCTTTTCACAGTGTTCCTACTGACGTCAGTAGATACCTTTGCCTTAGCAGAGTTTCTACTGAAATCAGTATTTACTTTGTTTGAAATCCCTTTTATACACTTGATTATAATAACAGTTTTTTGCAATGTGTCCAAATTTACCACAGATGTAGCAACATCTGGTTTCAGATTTGATGAACTTTGGATTTCGTTGTGTCATTAAATTGTTCCAATTTCGTTGATTTCCACGTTGTGGAGATTTAGCGCAATTACAAGATCAATTTTTTACTTGTTTTGACACTCTTGGTTTTTCAATCGTCAAAGTTTTCTGTGTAATTTTGATTGGCACAGGTTTTGATTTTTTAAAGTTTTTTGACGTTGAGGCTTCATTTTTCTCAATTGTTTTGACTTTTGATTTCGTTACAGTTTTTGACGCTTGAATGAATGGTTTGCTTGAAATGACTTTGATAGGTGTAATTGGTTTTTCAAATAATTTTGGAAACAATTCTTTTGCATCCTTTTCAATTTTTGTTTCATTTGTCATTTCAATCTTTGAATTGATGGGGTCTGGATTCAAGATTTTCAAGTCAATACCCTCCGTTTGAATATCGTATTCAGGAGTTGGAGGAATATAGTTTTGGTTAAATGGTGGTGAAACACAGTTGTAACCAATTCCTTCTTTTGACTTGCCATGGATTTGAGTCTTTAAAATTTCTTCCATGATTTTTGAAGATTTCTCATACTTTGTTATTGAAAGTTTGATTTGGTCACACTCAAATTTTGTTTCTGCCATTTTGATTTCAATGGCATCAACCTTTTTTAAAGAAGTGTCTCTTTCCCATGTCAAAAATTCAATTTTTTCTTCATATTTTTGTTCATTTTGCTGGTATGCCTTAACTTGGTTTTCAAAACTAATTATGATCAATGTTCTGAAAGGCTCAAGGCGCACTAAGGCGCAAAGGAGGTCAATGAGCCTTGAGGCGAGGCGCATACCAAATCGTGGGATTCATAAACACGAGGCGCACTATATATATTATGTTTTTCTATAACATATTTGTCAATATTATGCAATTTAAATAGCACATAATAATATTGAGATACTGAATAACTAATACATATGTAATCAAGCTTGAATTTAAACCCAAAATATAAAGCAAGCGTGTCAATATTCAAGGCATAATGCCACATTTTCATGATAATATTTTATAAAGAAACTTAATGAAACTAATGCAAGAGATTTCAGTCGAATTCTCCAAATTCCCCATCGTTTTGCGATTTTTTGCGATTTTTTTGCGATTTTTTTTACGCAAAAGCCCGGATCGCTGCGCTTTGTTTGCGATTCATGCATGTCATGCGACTCGATCTAAAAAAATCCCTAGCCTTGGCGCCTCATGCGATTTAGCGCCTAGGCGCGCCTCAGGCGCGATTTTCACAACATTGATTATGATGTGTCTATACTCATTTCTGCTTTGATTGGCCAATTTCAGTTCATCACAAACCGTTTGGTTGTGATCCCTGTACTCTTTCAGTTGTTTAATGCAGTTTGGAGTACAAAGTTTTGAAAGTACCTCATTTGGAATAGAGTCATTCACATCAGCCATCAAGGCTTGGTTTGTCACTGCATCACCTGCTTCAAAGATCCAGTCAAACCCTCCTTCTTCCCCAACTGAGGTAGTTGTAAGAGTTGTGGAAGTTGGTTTTTCTTTGTTGCTTTGGCTTCTTTGAAAACCTCCATATCTACCTTCATTGTGGGAGCTTTGTGCACGCTTCTGGGTGCTGTCCTTGTTGGGACATTCTCTTGCAAAATGACCTGGTTCATTACATTCAAAGCATTTGACTTTGATTTTGTCAAATCCAGCATTGTCATTTCTTTTGAAAGCAAAGTTTCTTCTCCCACTCCTTTGGATGAACCTTCTTGTTCTTACACTTAACATGGCCATCTGCCATTTAAGGTCTATTTCTTCTAAGTCATCAGCATTGAGTTGTTCCAAGTCGTCAAGAATCAGTCCAGAATTTACATGGCTAGCAAAGAAAGCTTCCCTAGCTGTGTCATCTAGGTTCTCATAACGTGACCCTCTTGAAGTACCACTTCCACTAGCTACAAATCCTTGTTCACAAGGAGTTGCATTAACTTATGGTGCTTTTGTTGACACAAAAGCAATGTTTTGAGGACTGATGCTTGACTGTCCCTTCTTTGTATCAACTTCCACTTCAAATACTCTTAGCTCATTGAACACATCATCAAGCTCCATTTTTTCCAAGGCATCACCTTGCCTATAGTTGATGGTGTATGGTACCCATTCTTCAGGTAGTGACCTTAGAAACTTCCTGTTTAGAGTATCTTTGGAGATAGGAATGCCTACTATTTCCATTTCACTTGACAGTCTATTGAATCTGTCAAAGATTTGGGTTAAAGCTTCCCCTCTTCCATCTTTGAAGGGTTCAAATTGCTGGTTTAGAACTTCCTTATAAATTCTTCTTGTGCTTGCATTCCCACCAAACCTTTTCTCTAGAGCTTCCCATAAAGTCTTGGCATCTGTAAACTTGCAGCTTGTGTTGGTAATCGTTTGGAATAGCCAACAGCAAGCTGCTTAATGCTTGACATTCTATGTGTCTTTGCTTCTTTTCTTGGTCTGTTGGTGGAGCAACTTCTCCACTAACAGTTGTTGTGGCTATGGTTTTGTTTCCATTTTGAACCACATCCCATAGAAGATAGTTTGTTTGAAGCATATATTGATACATTTTATTTTTCCATAGTCTATAATTTGAAGAAGATAGAACTGGGACTCTCTTTGCTTGAACACCATCATTCAAGTCTGCCATTTCAAAAGATTTTAAAATTTTTTGAAGATTCAAACACAGTTGTTTAACCCTTGTTTTAAATTAGATCTAGAGCACCTGAATGTTATGATACCAATTGTGAGGATCGAATCAATTACCAAATGAGATAAATTGATTTAAAGATTAAGATATAACAATCACAAAAGTGTTGCAGCGGATAAACACAGTTTGTAATAACAAGGTTATGATTAATTGAGTTAATTTGTAAGGATGAACGATAAGAACAAATAACAAAAATTAATCAACAACACCTCAATTGACTTGTATTAATTTCAAAGAAATTACAAATTATACAATCAACATTGTCATCTCAAATGACAAAGGAATTACTTAATACAATCCTTGAGGCTACTAAGCTACGATCAAGTACAATTACAATCGAGTAAACTAATACTATAATCTATAGCCCATACTCTATAAAGATGTTTAATCTCTAATCAAACAGTCCAATCAACTAAATACCAACTCCCAGAAAAGCGTTCTGAATCAGCACATGAAGTGTACTTTAGTGGTTGGAGATCTTCAGTAGTTGAGGATCTTCATCAGCTGTCGTCGCCGGTGATTATCCACCTCTACTGATCAGTTTGGGACGATGGGTTTCTACTGATCAGTATGTAGCTACTGATCAGTTCTTCAAAAGACTAGGTACTGATCAGTTCTTACTATAGTTGATCAGTACCTTGGGACTAAAATGTATGTTTTACTGTTGATCAGTAGACAAAGTCTTATCTACTGATCAGTAGCAAAGCATACTAAGTGTAATTTGTCCCAACATATTTATATCTTAATAAGTATGTTTAGCTTTATTTTAAGTACTTTTAATGAGAGTGTGTTACTTGACATATAGTGTTATTTTGCTTAAACTAACTTATTTTTATTACTTTTAACCGATGTGTAGTTAGTATGTATAATCTTAATATTATGTATCATATATTAATTAAAAATAATATATATATATATATATATATATATATATATATATATATATATATATATATATATATATATATATATATATATATATATATATATATCTTCTTTTGTTTTGTTTTGTTTTTATTTAACTTATGTTAGTGTTTTTGGTTTGATTATGTAGGAGTCATTGAAGTCGGTGGATCGAATAGTTTACGAGTAAGTTAATTCTTTTTAGTCTTGATATTTTTCATCTTCTTTATCTCATAAATATTCTTTTTGCAAAGTTTGGGTCAGATGGGTTAGGAAAACAACTTGTTACATATGTACCTAGAAAACGAATTTTGTCATGTCTGGGTTAAAAATGTTGAGTCAGGACCATGTCTTGAGTTGTATTTGTGGACGATAAACATTTAACTACAACATTATATGCATGAAACATGTTTAACGGAAATATATCTACTTATTTAACAACCATATATTTTGACTTGTTTGAACAAACATGGACTAGTAGTTGTTATGTCAAATCGGTTGACAAAATGACCCAAACTTATTTTAAAAAAAGACCAAGTAACACTATATACATTATTTTTTATTTGTAAATAATAGTAAATATGTATTGATATGTGACTAGACTTGCAATGGATGATGACCTATATCTTATGACAAGAACTCAACATTTAGTCGCGATTCAATTGGTTTGTCTAGTGGTGACTCTTATAGCGCATCGTAGATTACGTAACAAAAACCATGTTAGTTTACCTAGCCGAGATTTGTTGTTGCATAGACAAAAAGTACGAGAAGAGATGTTGCACAACCTCTCTACTAGTGGAAAATGTCGAGAAATTATTCGCATGAATGAGAACACTTTTAGGATATTATGTCAAAAGTTAGAGTGTGATGGTGGTCTTAGATCAACTCAACGTATCTCAGTTGAAGAACAAGTTGCTAGATTTTTACATATTGTAGGAAATGATTTTAGAACACGTATGGTCTCTTGGTTATATCGACGATCAAAATCGGCAACAAGTAGGCATTTTCATAGAGTATTGAATGCAGTAATATTATTAGAAGATCAATATATTCAACAACCCAACGGTGAGATTGTTCAAAAGGAGATTCAAGAAAAAAGTAGATTTTATCCGTATTTTAAAGATTGTATAGGAGCAATTGACGGAACACATGTTCGTGTTAAAGTAACTAATAAAGATGCCCCAAGATATTGTGGTCGTAAGGGATATCCAACTATTAACGTGTTAGTTGCATGTACATTTGATTTAAAGTTCACGTATGTTTTGACCGGTTGGGAGGGCACAGCATCAGACTCTAGAATAATAAAAGATGAGTTTACGAGAGAAGATAAGCTTGTTATTCCTAACGGTAATATATTAAACCAACTTTTTTTAGATCAACAGCCTTATAATAAGATACTAATTATAAATTATTTATAGGTAAGTTTCATTTGGTTGATGGCGGTTTACCCCATACAAGTACTCTAATGGCACCTTTTAGAGGCGTTAGATATCATTTGAAAGAGTACTCAGCACGGGCACCTCAAAATCCGCATGAATTATTTAAACTTCGTCATGCATCATTACGAGACTCCATTGAACGGGCATTTGGTGTATTGAAGAGAAGGTTTCCAATAATTAGAAGTACAACCGAACCTTTTTACTCAATTAGGACACAATCAAGCATATTTTTAGCATGTTGTATCCTACACAACTTTTTACTTGAAATGGATCGTGATAAAGAAATTGAAGAAACAGTAATAGAGGAATTGCTAAATTCAACGCAAGATGAAGCGACACATGAGGTGTTAAACGAAACACACGGAAATGGAGAACAAATAAGAGACTTAATTCCGAATGATATGTGGAGTGATTATTTGTTGAATCCAAACAATGAAATTAATATGTCTAATTAGTTGTTTATTATTATATGGAACAATAATAATTTGATACTTGATTGGTTAGTGATTTACGTTTGAATTAGTTTGCAAAATAAAGTATGTGTTGATTTTTTTTTTTTTTTTTTGTTGTATTGTTATGTTAAATAAATGTTCTTATCTAACTTGTTTAATATTTAAAGGTCTAATATGAATGGCTATTATATAGCAATCATGACCAAAAAAGTAGAAGATGAGGCGAAGGCGAAGAGAGACCATTTTCAATGGAATACTCAGATGAATGTTGCATATCTTGAGGCGATGATTACAGAACAGAACAATGGTAACCGAATTGATAGCAACTTTACAAGCCACACATATACCAACATGGTGAATGATTTAAATGAGAAGTTTGAAAGTTGCAAGTTCACTAAGGACCATTTGCATAATCAACAAAGAACTCTCAAGAAAAACTTTTCGAAATGGTATGATATTTTTCGGGGGGTGGCACTTAGTGGGTTTTCTTGGAACTCCGAGACGAGCTTGCTAGAGGCCGAAGAAGAAGTATGGGATGCACTAATCAAGGTATGTTTTTTTATTTTATTTATTTGGAGTTAATTTTGTGTCTTAATTTTCTATAAATTCACTATATATATAATACATATTTGGTATTAGCGCACAAAGTCTGTATACATTTAATAATAATAATACGTGTAAACATATAATTTACTGTCAACATCACTAATTAAAATTTGAATATGTAGGCCATAAAAGTAAGTTAGCTGTACTAACTTCAAATTTGAAACTCTCGAAATCACAAATTAAAAATTCACTATCTAATATTTCTTTTTTATATATTTCGTTTTGTAAATCGTTTTATTAGTTTACTTAAGTTTTTTTTAATAGGATAATCCGGAAGCCAAAAAATGGAAACATACACCAATTCTCCATTACGATCTACTTTTTGAGCTTTTTGCTAAAGATAGAGCCACGGGTTCAAGTGCTATAACGGCAAAAGAGAAAAGAAAGTTACTGGAAAGTGAGGAAAGAGAACAAATGATCGATGAAGTTGATCAAATGTTAGAAACAAATGGCGTAAGTTTCGAAAATGTTGACAATACCAATGATATTCATGTTCCATCAACTGCAACCTCTTCACATGGACAGTTTCCAAGTAAAATCAAGTCAAAAAGAATGAAAAAAAGAGTTGGAAGAAGATGATGGATTTGCGACCAAGGTTATGAGGTCAATCGATAAAGTAGCAGAAGCTGTAGAGAAAAGTACCAAGGTATATAATTTATTTATGATATAGATATAGATAACTTGAAACTATATGTTTTTTTATTGGATTAATATGATAGTTTTTACGTAGGTGATGGAAAGCTCTCGTCCTCACGTCTATACCGAGGGGGAAATCTATGGTGAACTTATGATGATGGGAATGGAAGCCCCTAACATATTAAAAGCATATATTTTTCTCACTGAACATCCGGGAAAAACACGGGCATTATTTGGTTGTCCAATTGATGTTCGGATTTCCATGCTCGAAACAATGATGGAAGATCAAAGCAAATGAACTAAGAAGTATTATTACGTATTGCCTATCTCTTAATCATCGTAGTATTTTTATTTGAACTAAAAGTTTATATTTCGTTGTCTAGTTTTGTCATGATCTTTGATCGGAACGGAGTTTATTTTCTTTATCGGTTTTGTCATTTATTTTAGATTTGATTCATGATTTTTAGATCATATTCTGAACATCTTTGTGTTGTAGTTATGACTCAATATTTGACAAGGGTATAATTGTAAAATGAAATGTTTTATTTACTTTCCTTTACTTTCCACTCAACTCAAGAACATGATTCATAATAAATTTTTCTGTCATTTTCTTCCCTTCATTTTTAACTCGAGAACAAGGTCAAATTTAATTACTTTTATTTCATTTTCTTTACTTTCATTTCCTTTACTTTACTTTTCTTTCCTTTACTCAAGAATATGAGTCACTCAAGTCTGATTTCACGAACATACACCAATATCAAATGTCATTCCAAGCAACGAACATCAAATCTGAATCTGATTTACAAGTAACGAACATCAATCTGAATCTGATTACGAACATCAATCAACCACGAACTTGATTTCCAAGCCGAACGACCACTAATAACAATTTAATAGTCACGAACATATAAAAATACATCCACGAACATCAACAATCTGATTTCACAAACATAAATTGAATCTCAAACGAACAATAGTCGAATATCTGCTACGAATGTGATGTCCACTGATAATTCCTACTTGTCGATATCAAAAACGATTTCTTTGATTTATTCGCCGCCACCAGATTACCAATTGCTTCTTCTCCCCCAATTTTTTGTTAACCGTGTTGTTTTCTCTTGTTTGTGGTTCAAGATTAAATCTACACAATTAAGATTTTTTTTTTCCCGAAAAATTAGGGTTCGTGGAATTAAACAAATTTAGGTATTGGATCAACAAGATTAAACCTATTGATTATGAGGCGGAAACTCAATAATCAATAGTTATAACACAAAAAGAATTACTTATTATCAAACACGAATACTTGTATAATATTCTTCAGTGTCTACTTTTCTCTCTGTCTGTCTTTTCTCTGTAAAGCATTACCTCTAAACTCAAACATGTTATCCTATTATATAGTATAACATGTTCACTGGGTTTGGACTACTAATGGGTTTATGAACAATAATACCCCACACGAACATGAACATTAATGATGTTCGTTTATACATACGAACATCATGTTCATTTCATGTTCATTTACATAGACTATAAATACAGACTTAATTAATTTAGGTCAACTGTCACATATACTGCACCAACACTTTGTCTACAATAAGGCAGGGGAGGCTTTTGTGTGTGGTGTTTAGGGTTAGAGAAAAACTCAAAATTAAAAAACCATTTTCTTAAAAAAAATCTCGTTTTTAATTAAAAAGACCAATTGTTTTTTTTAAAATAACCGGGTTTATTGTTTAAACGGGTTCACTGGTTCAACAGCATAACCGTCCGGGTAAACAACATCTATTTAACCGTTCTTGTGTTTGGGTCGCGGTTCGATTCAACATGGGTTTTAAAACATTGGATGTAGGTATTAGAAGTGTTGATGATAGAAGATTTGGATCATATTTTAAAGAAAAAAAGCTTGAAATAAAAAAAGACATCTTGTTGAAGCTTAAGGGCTGAACCTATCAAGTGAATATAGCTAAAGAACGAAATTTGTAAAGTTTATAGGACGTAACACGGCATATAAACAAATTTAATG